>OX457077.1:7642500-8042500 GCA_949752815.1 Conops quadrifasciatus
CGCGCTGTGCTTCGTAACCGGTCTCCGCAGTGTATTTGTTAAACCACGAAGACCTCGAAATCTTAAGAAATATACTTAGTTTGAAAATTTTTTTTTTGTAAACTTTACTATTGCAGTTCGTCTCTTAACTCAACTGTACCGCCTGAACGGTGTCTCAGCGATTCGGTGTCTCTCTCTCATAAATTTTATATTACTATAAATATTTTTACTTGTCAGACGATGTTGAGCAATCGTGATTGTTGGTGAAAGTGAGTTCTTGATGGGGAAGGGGCGCTTGGGGCCGGTTTGAAATTATAAATTAGCAGTCAACAACAAACGCGCAAAAGCGCGATCAAAGTGACAGCTAAACGTCAGCGACGTCAGGACGAAAGGGCAGAAGAAATACAACGCAATTATTTACAATTACTCGCGAGTCGCGGTTGATCGAGGCGTGGCGAGGCGAGATATTATTTTACCAATCTCTTACGTTACGTTAATTTGAATATTTCCTAAATTAATCAGAAGGCGACAGTGTTTGTGGTTTTTTTCTGGGGCAAAGAAGGGTTAATACTCGTTGACTATAACTAAGCCGAGGCAGGCAAGAGATAGCTAATCCTCAAATCGAACAATAGTTTTCTTATCATAAAAACTGTGGTGAAAAACCTCGTGCCTTCCTGTTTTTTTTTTTTTTTTGATTAAAAATCACATTTGTCACATCAATCATCATCATATTATCTTTTTTTGAATTTTTGGTTTTTTAAAGTTCTCCTCCTTGTCTCCTCCTTCTGTTGTCTGCACTGCTGCCGACAACAATGAATGCCGGTTCTTTCTCGTCGTCGGAGGCGCACAAAAAAGTGAAAATAATTTCCATCGATGGCAACTGATGTCGCCTCTCCTCGAACGCATCGAGATCCTACCAACACCCACCGCCACCACCGCCATGACCGGTTTCCTTACGCCCACCACAAATCCATACTAGCCTCAGTGCTCGCTCGCGCCATCAACTCGCTTTCTTCCTCGCAACATCCATCGCATAACATGTTTTTCATGTTGTATACGTATGTACGTCCGTACGTATTTGTCGCATTAGCATGCAGTTTGCATTTTGTGCTTCTTCAGGGTGTCTCTTCGACTTTTTTCCTCTTTTCATAATATTCGTATTATTCTATGTATATTACGCTTCGCGTGGAGTTTGTCAAATAGCGTACTGCAAGTATTCGGGAGCGCTGCTGTCTGCCAAAGCTGTCAAAATCTACGTAGCTACGCTCAACATTCCCGGTGTCACTTCTACCATCGAAATGGTACTAGTGCTATTTCCATCGAGCCATTAAGACACCAGTTATAGAAGTTATTACGATGTTTATGCTCAAGAAACGTATAACAGTGTGGAAGGAGATAAAATGAATAGTTTTCTGGAAGTACGTAGTGTTACTTGATGTTTATGGCCCTTAAGCGTTTCCACAAAAGGGCCATATTCATCATCCGTTCGTACTCGTTACATCAACATGATGCTGCCAATGATGTATTAATTCTTTAATTATTCTTCTTACAATTATGTTGTTTACAATTCGCAAATGCTCGAGCAAATGCGATAATCTTCGGCATCATGAGCTTAAACCGCAAAATTGCTACAACCGAATGCTTAGCATCGAACGCCATTCCATGGCGCTACGTTTATCAGCGCTGCCATAGAATTTATTTATGCATTTATTTATGCATGAAAAGCATCAACAGCGACGACCGACGACGATCTCTACAAAGGAAAATAACAAAAACGAAGCGAGCGAGTAAAATATCATTATCTGCCAAATAAGCTAGCTCTGATAGTTCGTAGTGGCAACCTATAGTTACTCCTCCCCCCTCCCCCTCCCGCTACCACTGCCGCCTTTCCCCTTCAAGCCCTTCCGAACCATTCAACCCGAACCAACCCGCGACAAATGACAATCGCATTCGCAATCGAATGATGTGTGTTCGGCATCATTAACATTCTGTGGCGCATTCTTGAAAATAAATGAATGAATGAGAGTGATGGTGAAAAAGAGATAGAAAAAATAAATTGATTTTGTTTTTGTTTTTAGTGGATGAGTGAATGCTGTGGTGGTGGTGGTGGTGGTGGGTGAAAGGGGCTAAAGTTCGGAGAGGTGGTGAGGTGCAGGATATACTCGTACGTCCGCCGTTTGGAGTCATCTTCCCGAAACAAGTTTAACATTAAATTGAGGCAGATACTGCAGGAAATAGCAATAAATACCAAATTGTACGAATTTGTTTTTTTTTTTTTTTGATGAATCATTTTCATCAATTCGAAATGGAGGAGATGAAAACCAAAAATGTCATCCCTCATCATCTCGCTTTAGTGGAATTTTATATATGTATATGTATGTATGTATATATGATTGCCGACAAACCCAGTAGGAAAGTGTGGTGTATGATAAGCGTATATATTATCGACGAAAGCAAACGAAAGATTAACAACGAAATATTGTAGAAATTTCAGCACTTATTGTGATCCTTCAATTGTTTTCTTTTTAATATAACGACTGACTGAGAGCGGCAAATAGCGTTATTTCGTTGTATGCGTTGATACGTAGAAATACAAACCTGAGCACGTATGAATTCTCTCAACGTGGCTGTACATGTGCTCTGTATGGCTCTCATTGCTTTAAAACCTGTAGATTTGATATTGATTTGCGAACGAGAAGCAGCTCTCTCGGTGTTACTTCTCTTCAAGTGGCTGGGATTGATTAAAAACCTGAAGATTTGATATTGATTTTCGAAGGAGGAGCAACTCTCTCAGCGTTACTTCTCTCCACGTGGCTTGTATTGATGCAAAACTTGTAGATTTGATAATGATTTGCGAACGAGGAGCAGCTCTCTCAGCGTTACTTCTCTCCACGTGGCTTGTATTGATCCAAAACTTGTAGATTTGATATTGATTTTGATATTGATTTGATTACGGACCAGGAGCAGCTCTCTGGTTGTAAATATTTCTTTCACTCTCAAGAGAAGAACCATGCATACATACTTTCCTACAGGGGTTCTTTTATACACACACGCACATATCCGCACATACCCACACATATCCAAAATACATACATATGTATATTTACACTCATGAGGGTGAGGGCCTTATAAATTTCTCCCACCAGTTTTCAAATAACTCAATACGATTTTAATGATTATGATGAACTGATAATGACGGTAAACTGTACTATGTACATACTTTACCACAGTTGTTGTTGTTGTTGGGAAGTGTTGTTGCTTGAACAATGGTTTCCAATTTATTTGACTGATGACTGACTCTGTTTGCTCTGAACTAAAGTAATATTAACACGTAAATTATTAAATACTGAGACAAAAATTGTTTATTGTTTATTACTACTATTATTTTTTTTTTTTCATTATAATATTGATATTTATATAATATTTATATACCCATAGTGTAAATATGTTTAAGTAAATTTTTCATTTTATGCGTTTTATTATAAATATAATACGTAGTATATACTCGCAAAGAGTATGTATATATTCGTATGAAGTCGTATGAAGGCATTTTTGTTATTGACTGCAACTACTTAATATGCAGCAAATGTTTTCAGGGGCTACCACTTCTTCTTCCTCCTCTGGCCCTCCCCGATTTTTCCATCCAGCGCTCTCCGCCAACTTCTTTTCTACTATGTATTTTTTGTTGCACTTGTTTTATGATTTCCTAAATAGATAGAAAGCCATAATTTCATTGCTTTGTTGTTGTTGTTGTTGTTGTTGTTGTTGTTGTTGTTGGCACCATCGCACCATCGTACAAATACGATATACCTGACCATCCATCGTTGACGATCCATTGAATATTAATTTATTTCCTTTATATTTTAGAACAAAAAGTAGTCACGTTTAAAAAATATTTAGCACATAGTACTAAATTGGTGCGTATAGTATGAGTATGAATATAGTACCATATAATATATTATGAGTTAACTTTGCTAACATTCAAAAAGCTTAAATATGTACTCATAAATATAATTCCGGAAGGAAGGAAAAACATGAAAAGTTTTGGGCTTATTCGTGACGTAAACAAGCTGTCACTGAAATGTCACACAATACGTAACTCCTTCTGTACGTATGTATGTACTAAATGTAGTCTGAGTTCAAAGAGAGAGCGTCTTTAAGCAGCCTTCAAATTCCTGCATTCTTGTCTTCGTTGAGGTTATGAAATGCTATCATAATGTCCTTCTAATGTCCTATAATGATACTCCTAACATAATGTGGTTCCTCTCGTCATGTTTTTAATGACGATATTGTCGATATTTATCGATATATGTATGATTGTGTAGCTAGGAATCGAGAATAGTATAAGAAAATATGTATGTAGGTCTCGTAACGATTTGCCCGCTCGCCTAATGATTGTGTCCTTGAAAGGACATTCACCACCACAGAGACGTGAAGTGGGCTTACGTTAATCCATTAACACTCACCGTCCAGCGGCGACACATGTCACGCGCTCATCCGATTCGGGCAATGAATCGATAGCAAAAATCATGGCTTAAGGCTTCGCGAATAAAAACGTCAAGGTAGAAGGTGCGATGGGATGGGATGGGGGGGAGGGGTGAGCGTGGGCGTGGTGATCCGTGCCGAATTGAAAACACGGAGTGCATGCAGCGCACAGCGAAGTGCAACGAACGAAGCCCTGAATGAAGCACCGCGAACGCATTAACGCACGCACAGACAGCGCAAAACGCGGAACGTTAAACACATTAAGAGCCGCCAAGACCAACCAGCAGCTGCAGTTGAAACGGGCTGACGGGTCGAGGCGGCGAACGCGGCGAAAATGCATGCCAGATTGCATTCGTTCGCGTGCGGGTCTGTCCAGTTCGTTGATTGTATCCGTTCTGCTGACCGAGACGGACGGCCAATGGGTCCGTCCACCCGACTGCTTAACTATCGCTTTGTCTGTCTGTCGGTCTGCCTGCCTGTCGGTCTGTCTGTCGGTCAATCTGATGGTTTATCGGATTCATCTCTTTTACGTCCGTCTCTTTCAATCTGATTGGTTAAGAGTTCGAATGTTGGCCTTTTCGTGCGTTTGTTCTCGAAGTGTGCCAATTTTGGGCTTATGGTCACATAAACAGTGTATGTGTGTGCCGTGTGCCGTGTGTCGTATGTCGTATGTTCACCGCCTGACTTCCGTTACTATTAGTTGAGGAATTATTGACGTCTGCTTCGCAGCACAATCAGTCGAATGTCAAACCGTGTCATTCGACAGGTTGCAAATTGTGTTGCCGCTGTTGTTGTTACTGTTGTTATTGTTGTTTTAATTTCTATTGTATTGTGCGGGGTCCTTTTCACCTTTGGCGTTATTGTTGTTGTTACCGAGAGTGTTACCGACATGTTAAGCCTGCAACATCAATTGTCACGATTGAGTGTCGTCGTGTCTTCTTCATGCTGTGCTTTACCCCGCCTGATTATCAATTGATCGAATTTTGGCTGGTCGAATGCACGGACGGACGGACGAAGGGACGGACGGAGGGACGGACCTAGGGACCAGCAGTAAACGTTGTTGCTCGTGAACTCTGGCCGAAAAGGTGTTTAATGTACTCGTATCATTGATAGTGAAGGGTTAAGCGATTTTTTTTTTTTGCATGAGACCAAACAACGATCAAGGGTCGTTCGGAGGGTCGGTCATTCTGTCGGTAGGGCGCGCTCTATCGAGTGCGCTTGGTCTGTCGTGAAAGTCGTTAAGGGCGGATTGTTGCCGCTTGAAGGGTTGACAAATCGGTGGCCACAATTGAACCATGTGAAACA
This sequence comes from Conops quadrifasciatus, assembly GCA_949752815.1. NCBI lineage: Eukaryota > Metazoa > Arthropoda > Insecta > Diptera > Conopidae > Conops > Conops quadrifasciatus. Next base: position 7,648,270 of record OX457077.1, read on the forward strand.
GGTTGGAAACCGATAATTATTTTGCCAATCAATTAAGTTTCTATTGTCGATGATGAAGGTGATGGAGGTCACATACATACACAAACATACATACATACATACTCTTACAATAGATAGTATTACATTAGTACGATTTTTTAGGTATATATTCCGGATGGTGCCAGGACTCTGCTTTCATTACAATAAATACAAACAGGAAAATGCGTTGGTATACTTTTTGTTGGCACTTTTGTTTAGATGGTCCGGATTTTTAGGGGCACTCAAATTATTTCGGGTCTTAATTCTTTTGGGGCTCAAAATCCCCTGAGATTTCAAATTCTTTTGGTAACTATAAATATTCGGTGGTCAAAATTCTTCGAAAAATCCATTGGTGACCTCTTTAAATTTTAAGTTTTATGGTTAGAGATTATTTAGGCGCCCAAATTATTGAGGCCGAAGTGCGTGGCGGTAAGAATACTATTCAAGTACAAATTATTTTCGGGGCTAATACGGTTCGGGGGTCAAAAACCGTTGAGGAGTCCAAATTATTTTCGCGGTTAATATTCTTCGGGGGTCAAAATTCTTTTGGGAGTCCAAATTATACGGCGGCCACCTTATTTTGATGGTCAAGAGCCTTCAGGGGTGGAAGTTTTTTAGGTAGTCTATATCCCCTTGGGGTCCATCGTCAATTTTTTTTTTGTTAAAAATCTTCAATTTTCCCTGAATTGTAAAATTCACTCTAATTTTATTTAAATTAGAGAATTTTCTTCGCAGCGTGATTTGTCATATTCTTCTGAGAATTAATTTATCATCATTCATTGTTTCATGCATTTATTTTTTTAATTGCATGAAATTTCTTTTCACGGCATGAAGTAATTTTCTAGGAATCTAGTTTTTATATACGATACTTCGACGATGATTTGACAATGATCAAATAAAAGCAATAAAATCTGTGTTTTATCGTTTTTGACACTCTTCTTTTGTCGGTCGAGTCATTCAGTGTGTTAACAGCACTGGCATTTTGAACAATTAGAATAGAAGGTGGTAGGGAGGGGGTGACTCTAAAAAATAGCTACTGGCCGACCGGCTTCAGCCATTGCCAATCGCCACATATACTAACTTTTAGTTAACTCGGAAAGACCTCAAATAACTTTACGCGTGACAAACAGCTGTACCAAAGAGCTAACATATTTTTAACAGAAGTCCAATAACCTTCTCGAATAACTTTCTCGATTACTGCTATAATAGTCTTATCTAGCTTACCATAATATTATAACAGTGTATCGTAAATGTTATCATATATCTGTTACTTATTTTCTGTTAAAAGTCTGCCGCTTGCTTCCGTTTTTATGGACGGACTGTAAAAGCAGAAGAGTCATACTGATATTCCTTATTTTCGCTCTCAGAAAAATTAATAAAGAGCTTCAATGAATGAATGAATAAATGCTCCAAAAGCCACAAAAGACGCCATTTACTGCATTTCGCTCTTTGACATTTTCACAACAGCCATAACGTATTTACTCTCACGATTTTTCTGCCTCTCTCACTCTCAACTCATTGAATTTTTACATTCTCTTTCTCATACTTGTCTTCTAAGCAACTTATCTTCGAATTTCGAATTTACGATATTCCAGTTTATTTCACGTAACAACAGAAGTCAAATTAAAACAACACAAACGAGTGAGACATCTGCAGGCTTATTCACTTCAACACACAAGCCAGTGTTCGCAGTCAGAGAGATTTTTGCCGGCATTTAAACAGAGACTGTGGTGATATGAAATGGAATGAAACGAGCTGGAATAATAGTCGGCACCGAAACGAAACGAAGTAAGGAACGAACGAGCTTACTGGAACCGAGTCTAACGAACGCGTCCCTCCGAACCAGTCGATTCCAATTGGAATCATTACTCGTATTAGATTGAAGTTCGAAAAATCCTAACCAGAAGTATTAACTAACACAAGAGAAAAAAAGAAAACAAATATGTACAATCTTTGTGCCGATGAATGGCGACGACGATAGCGTCATGGAACATCAGCGAAACGTTGTGGAAACGCGAACGGCAAGCACAAGCAACAACAACTGCGACTGCGAAAGTTGCCATCTGGCGTTCTGGCCATCTCGCTCTGGTGGCGCATTTGCCGCATTCAGTCTTGTTTATGCCGGCTAGCATGCAACATAAGCGCAGTTATCGTCGCTGTAAACGTTCTGTAGTCGTCGTAGTCGCCGCCGCCGCCACCACCACCAGCAGCACCAGCACCGCCGTCGTCCTCATCAGCGCCTCGGTTGTCTCTGTTGACGCCGCTGTGTTCCGCAACGCCGTCATCGTGACCGTTTAGTTAGTATGCTTGTGCAACGCGGTTTCCTGAGGGGAAAAAAAGGTCAACCCTGTTGACCGAGCCGGCCATTACGTTCTTTATGTGTGCGCGGATTGCAAAGTTTTCGTTTGTGCGGCTTTCATCTTTTTGTTTCTCGTCGTGAAGATAAGTTTATGATTGTTTTGTTTAAAGTGCTAAAAATACGATACGAGTGTCAAGCTGCACGCAATTCCAATTTTATTGATAAAGTACGGATTTTTATAAAGCGAAAACTCACTCTGAATCGCAAAGCAGTGAATGCAAAAAGAGCTCATTCATTGGATTGGCTAAACGTTTGATAAATTTGCAACAAATTCCAAAAATTTTACGTACGAATAAAAGCAAACCATGAAAATATATTGAAATCCAATCAATGTCTTCAGAAATGAGCAAGAAAAAAGCAAGGAGAAACCTTGAAAAATTATAAATAAAAATTCATAAAATAGAGGCGATAAAAGCAACAATAATCTCGTACAAAAACATAAAGAAGAAATTAAAAAATTCAAATTTCTTTCCACCTTTGCTAACAACAACAACTTAATTTATTTGTTCAAAGTTTGTTATTTTTGCAAGTTCGTCGCGGTCGTGGCGATTTCCGCCGTCTGGAAGGAAGAAACGTCAAAGTTTTGTAGCATAAAAAAAAATATCATATTTTATCATCATCAATCATGATAAGTGAAGAGTGAATTGCAAATAAGAACAGAAAAAATCAGTTAGATAAAAAAATACGATTAAATTTGGTAAAATCTAAAGTAAATCAAAAGAAAGAAAGAAAAGTGAAAAAAATATATTCTGCTGATAAACAAATGTTTTTAAGGCCGCATCACTCAAACAAACAAACAAACCGTCAATTTATTCGAACAACAGATTGACGAACAAAGATTGATAAAAGGTAGTTATGTATTTTGTTAACAGTAAGAGAAAAAACATATGGTTATTATGTAGAGCTACTGTTGCTGTGGCTGCGGCTGTGGCTGTAGCTGTTGTTGTACCACGATCATCAGCATCATTATTAACATCCGCCATGAGCGATCATCCATAAATACGATGATGATGATGATGATAATAATAATGAATTTCAAAGAAATTCCTTCCTATTTAAATTAGTTTTTATTCACTCTCTCACTCACTCACGTAGCGAGTTCCTTCCTTGCGAGTTGCGAACGCCACTCAAGTGCGGAACAGGCGACCTGCTTCCCTCATTAAAAAAAAAACGATGCAATTTTAGAGCGTGGAGAGAGAGAGAGAGTGTTTGTCTGTGTGTGTGTGTGTGTGTGTGAAAAAAGTCGAGCACTGCACTGCAGCAACAGCGATAACAACAACATTAAACAGCAGCAACTGCATGCATTTTGCAGTGCATGAGTTCGTATGGTTTCTGGTTTTAAAATTATTGTGACAATAAACAACAACAACAACATCCGCTACCAATTGGAACATACTTATAAAATAATATGTACGCGTATGTATGTACATACTTCTGATATTGTTGTATAAAATGTGAAAGTGAAATTTAGTGAGATTTTTTAGAAATTTAAACGTTCCCACTTATTAATATGTTAAGAAAATAACGCAGGGACGTACTATATAGTTTACAAGATATCATACTTTTTCCCCCTTTTTATTCAAAAATTTAAAAAAAAATTTTTTAGGATTATATCTTTTAAACTGTAGAAGTTAGAGTAACCGTAGGGTGTGATATGTAAGATATTTTGGAGTTATAACCTCTACAAAATATACATATTATGTCAGCTAAGACTTTAGTGAGTTAGTTTATATATTATAAAAAGTTGTTTTCACAAAATCCAAAGTAAAAACGTAAGCTTGACTGCCTTTCTTCATTTTATGTTTTCGGTGAGAAGCCTTTATTCCGAACTTATGTATAATCATAAAACTGTCAAAAGTCAACGTCTATTTTGGCAGGTCTAAAACTTTTAAACTAGTCAAGATGACAACATTTTTGGAGTGTATGTTTTTAAAATGTTATAACTTCTAAATGCATGAAAATAAAATTATTTTTTTCCACTGCTTAAATTCGAAATTTGATCTGCCTCAACAGCGGTTAACACGAGCATTGTATTTTGTGAACCAAAAAAGCCAAAAAATATGTACAATGTTTGCGGCTCAAAGGAATCCATTACGTATTGTGACTTTAACCTCAAGTACAAGTTAAGGAGATGTTAAGCGTTTTTTATTACTTCAAATATAAATGAAAGGTGTACGTATCATATTTTTAAAAATCGAAGAAAACAACGAATAAACGAATAAGTCTGTTTCATATTCGAACCCATTAGCGAGAAGCCAACTAGAAGCCATTATTGTGCCTTTGACCTTAACTACTAACTCATAATGACGTTAACCTAAAGGGCTAATATTTGTACGAAGGGCGCGTGCAAGCGTATCATATTTCTAAAAAGGAAAAAAACCTAACAAATAAGAGACATTATAAAGTACGAGTACGTATGCAGACATATATACTTCTTTTTCTTATAAAAAGTTATTGCTGGTACTAAGAGGTTTTTTTAATTTCCGCTTTACTTCTTCTTTTCCTTTCTTTAATTTGATTTCATTGAACAATAACATCGAATAAATATCGTACAAATCAATCAAATTGTTGAAGCATGAAAACTTCAGAAACCTTAAAAAATGACGCGAACTTTAAAATGACACGACTTACTGAAAGACGCATTACACCACCATGCATTTTTTTTTTTTTGGCATATTAATTAAATTGAAGGGCTTTTATTGATTAAACAGAAAAGAGAAATGTGGTGTGGTTTAAGTTTAAGCAAGAAGAAGGCAGTTACCTTTTTAAATTTAGGTTTTAAGCATATAATTTTTATTTAAAAAAATATTTGAATCTTTCAACGTTTATCGTAAAATCGAAAATATGGTTAAAAAATATTCTTGTGGTATTTAGCTGTATATAACAATAAATATGTCTCGCAATCTCTCTCTTTTCGTCTAACTTTATGCAACATCCACAACTACATCTTACGAATGCACAGAATTTCGTAGTGGATTTTGGTTTTTTCCTGCCTCAACAAAAGAAAATACAACATTATTTTTAGACTTAACCCGAACACTCGCAATATTATTTACTCAACCTTGATTTCAACAGCAATATTTTAACACTTTCGACCCTCTCCGAACCCGGCTGAATATCATGCAACGCCAAAGATAATGATGGCACCAGCATCAGGCTGACTCTGTGTGAAGAGCTCCAAAACACAAACAGAAAGAGAAAAAAAAGTGTAATGTATGTATGATGTGCAGCCATAAAAAAGTCAGATTGAATTAAGAAGTGGCAGTAGACAAGTCGTAAGACCGCTAGAAACAGCGTCATCATTGCGGTGGGGATAGAAGAAGAGGAAGCGGGGGTGTGGGGGAGGGTGTAAATAAATGCATTTAGTTTTTTTCTCTATCACTTTTATTTTGCTGCGAGAGAATCAAGTTCAAAGAATGTCTGCTGGTGTTAAAAGAAACCAAAACCCTTGAGATTATGCAGTATTGTTGTTGTTGTTGTGTTTGTTATTGTTGTTGTTGTTGTTGTTGATTCAATGCTGTTGTAAGACATTGAATTTACGGGGCATGCATTCAATTTTAAAAAGATCAAAAAATGGGGGGAGAAAAATGTAGAATAAAAAAACAAAATTGAAAGGAAATTCAACGAAGAAAATGACAGAAATAAAAGAAAACGTCGTGTTAAAAAGTCAAAAGTAGCAGCAGCAGCAGCAGCAACAGCATTAAATAAATAAACAACATAAAATATCTCATACACACACACACGCCACACAAAACAAACTCAAAACAGAAAGACAGAAAAAAGGAACAAAATATTACCTGAGGGTACCTCAATAGAGCCCAAGAATTATGTGGAGACAAGTCTTTCCTCCGCTACTCGATCCCTCTCTACCCTTTTATAGTTTGGTCACTTGAAGAGGGTTTAGCTCTTGCGTTTTTTTTTCTTTTCTCTTCAGTTTCAGTTTTTGTTTTTTTCCTTTACGGCCTTCATCGCTTGAAGGCGTTCTAAAGACTTGTTGAATATTTTTTCTTCTCGTAGTTTGAGGTTTGAACTGCGAACCAACTGAATAAAAAGGAAGAAAGGCTGATTTACGAAAGACCATCATCGTCAAGATGAAACAACAGCACAGACCAAAACAAAACCAGGCTTGTTAAAAAGTCACTGAAAAAGAAAAATTCCTACAAGTTTCTAAAATGAAATGATTCTGTTTAAAGATTTGAATAAAAAATGAGATTCTAGTAGAAATTCTAGAGTAACGAAAAAAAGGGTCAACGAATGTGATAACTTTCAAAAATTTCGATCCAACGTTTCTCCCTGAGTTTAATTACCTTTTGGTAGAAGGTACAATAAACAGGCTTCTTTACCAGAATCATGACAATATTTCTTCTGTTCTGTAACTTGTTCTCTAACTTCATAACTTTCAGTAATTTTTTGTACTTTTTTGTAATTTTTTAAAATGTATTTTGGTTTTTCATGCTAAAGTTCATAACTTTGGCTTTTTAATGGAGTTTATTTATTAAAAAAAAAGGATTAGTGAGCTACAACTGAAGGCATTAAAGGAAAGAAAAAATTGTTCCTCGATGTCATCCCAAACGATCCAAAACTCATCAGAAGAAAAGATTATAGTTAATAATTCGTTTAGCGGATGCAAATTTATGATCACTAGAGTAATAAAAGGTACGGAAAGGTGTCCGGAAAGAAGGTCGTTACTATGCGAGCTACTATAAAACTGATTGTTTTAGAACGAGAAATCTATTGTTACAAAATTAGTCAACAATAGTGACCTTCCTGCTCATCGTACATACATATACATATTTAAATTTATTCCACTCAAGTTAACGCCTATAACTCCAAAACTTTTTTATGGATTTTAGTTATTTCAAACAGATTAATGAGCTACAAATTAAGACATTAAAGGGAAGAAACGATTATAGAAGTCTGTTTTGTAGAAGTAAAGTTATGATCGCTAGAGTAATGCACGATACGATACTTTCAACTTCACCGTTGGCAAAACATGGAATTGAAATTAAATAGAAATATATCGACATTTTTGTTATTGTAGTTGTAGCTGGTTCATGCCAATTACAATTTCCTTGCTTCTACGCATTTCCAAACAACAACAAGAATTTCATTAATTATAAGAGTAAGAAGTGAACAACTCTTCATTTCATCGTCATCGTCATCGTCATCATTATTGTTACTCGTATAATTAGCATCTAAACCTAATGACCTTATGTCATAATCATGATGATTAACGAATTTGACCTGTTTTGCTTACTTTAACTTCTTAGTCGTTAATTTATTTATAAAAAACTAAAAAAAAAAATTATTTTAAAATTTTCTCTTTAATGCTGTTTTTGCTTACTCAAGCTGGTTTAGAGTATTTTCAATGGAAAACATTAAAAGCCACAACAACAACAACAACAAAACCCATAAAAAGGCATTGAATATTATGGGTCAGTAACCTCGTTGTTAGCCACATTCAGCATTTTTTCGATTCTATTCTTTCACTTCTTGTTCTTTCTCTACCTATTCTCGTTTTTTCATTCCCTTTGAGGTTTTGTTGTTGTTGGCGGTTTTCGTTTTTCGTTTTTCGAAAATATTTCTTTGTTTCTATGCGTTGTTGTTGTTGTTGCTGTTGTTGTTGGTACGCATTTGTATTGCTTTCTTTACTTCTGCATTTCTTTATAGTAGAAATACTGTAGTAGCAGTAACCACAAACCAGCAGCAGCTTTCATCTCGTTCGCTCTTTTTCTTTCCCTTTCACCCTCCCTCCTTCCCACTTTAGTGTGATCTGCCTCTTTCTCTCTCTCTCATTGCTCCAACTTTACCAACATTACCAACAGTTTTTATACCAACTTTTTTTAACCCAAAAATGCATCAGTGCGTTGCTGTTTGTAACACGTCACTAACGTCATTAACGTCAAATATTGTTGCTTGCCATCATATACATAACTACGTATAGTTTTCGCTCTCTTCTCAAGAGAATTTTATTGTTTTCACAATAGTAATGATAATGATCGACATGAGATTATTTTGTACGTACAAATCTAAAGTATTTTGGTTTCATTTGTGAACCATGCTTGTAAATGTATTTAAGAGCTGTACAATTTTTCTAAAGGTTCAACTTGTTTACAAACCCAACAACACTTCTCGAGTCTGGCTTAGAAGTTATTTAGTTACTTATAAAATTTCGAAGTGATATCTCATAAACTATAGCACTTATATAGCACTTGACGATTTAAATTATTTGCCATTTTTGGAAACCACTTTTATGGTCGATATTTTAAATCTAATAAATATTTTCAATATTTCGCATTTCTCAGCGAAGCGGTAAAGGCGGTTTGGTTTGGTGGCGTATTCTTTTCCAAAATGAAAAATTTAATGCTAAGAGAATAAAATTTAAATATAACAAAACAAGTATATACAATACAAACCTTCGCTGTGAAAACATTTTCGAACAGTTTATAAGATATAAGACTGAGTTTTACAAAATAGTTGCGTGCAATTTTTTCCGTCATTATGACCATTTAAATACGATGAATATTCTACAGAAAAAGCCTACAACAATTAATCCTTATGATTATAGAAATTTGTTTGAAATTCAAATAAAGTCCTCAGCTACAAATATTTCTTAGAAAATTTCAAAAGTCGGTTTGGGAGCCAATTTGGGAAGTGGTAACGATCCAATCATCATAACAAAAAGAAATTTCTTACACCATGAGAAGATAGATTAGCGACCGTGTAGTTGTTGTTGTTGTTGTTGTTGTTGTTCCGGTGAATTTTTATGAGTTAAAGTTTCTCATGGTTTTGACTATGTTTATAGACATACACAACGTGGTTGTTTTTTGTTTGTTGTTGTTGTTTACAAATTTTATTACTTCAAGCTTAAATTAACCGAAAGTTATAATATCTTTTTGTTTTTTCATTAGATTTAATAATGACTTTTGTGGTAAAAGCTTTGCATTTCGCTTTTAATTTCATTCGACTTTTTACGACTATTTTTTTTCTTGCTGCAATATTATAATAATAACTTTTAATAATAATACATAATGTTTCAAATTTTGTTTATTTTTGCAGTCTTCTTTCCGCTCTTTGTTGGTGAGAATTTATTTAACTTATTTTCTCTTTCTCTCAAAGCGGTGTAGTGTCTCTTCGATCATTTCATTTTCGATGCTTTCTTTTTTTTGCGTTTTTTTTCTCGTTATCCACTATTTTTATGGTTATTTTTCATTCATAATTAGTTTGCTTTATGCCTTTTTCACTTTTCGTGCGCCGCTTCTATGATATCGTCTTCGGTCTTCCCTTCCTTCCGTTCTTCTTTTATGGTTTTTTCATTATTAGGATGCTTTAATTTTCAATATTAAATACATTTCGGTAATTACCATACCAATTAAGTATTTAACGTTAGCTCTGTCTGTTTTTATGTCTCTCTGGATGTCTTTTTTACTTGTCTTCTACCCTCTTTCCTAATTTTTTTGGCCATTTATAAGGTCTGAACGCGTGCGTTTGTTATATACTTTTTGACTTAAGTATTCGATATATATTTTAAGGTCAAGTTGAAGTGGCTTTAGTGGTCTGAACAGTTTTTAAAACCATTTGTAGCTCGGTAATAAACGTGTGTAGCAAACAGGTTTCGCAGCCCTTTTAACCTGAAGTTATCAACAAATTAGTACCATTGAATTTTTTAATATAAGTAACTTTTTAATAGCTTTTTTAACTGATGGTTTTTTATAATTTTTGTACAGATATTGCCGTTGGATTAAAAAAATTACAGCAACCAGCAACCTACAATGAACATTTGCAGTGATTGACTAAAGAAAATAATTCATATGAAATACATTCATTCATACATTGATTCATTCATATTTTCATTTAAGATACCAAAGTGAAATTCAAATAAAAAGAAAAATTCAAATAAAGCAAAAATTAATTAAAAAAACTAAAAGACACTCTACGTATAAAATACTTCGTGAAATCTTGTAAAGAAATCAGCGGCAATTAAAAACGGAAAAATAGTTACCAAAAAAAGACGCAACTTAAACACAGTTTCCATAAAAATTGACAGAAGTAAGTAATAATAATAATAATAAAAACAAAAACAAAATAAATAGCATAACAAACAAAAAATGAATTATAAAACTGCTAAAAGTTCTGCTAAGAATTAAAAAATTGTTTAATAAACTGATTTAACATCAATTGAAAAATAAAAGTTGAAAAAATTACGTGACAACGACGTTAACGGCATGCTGTAAAATTTTGAAAATTGTATAAAGAAAAATCAAGTGTTATAAAAAAAAATTAATTAATCAATCAATACTTTTACATAGTAATTATTGTGTACATATTGTGTTTTCGCACAAACAAAGAAATAGTGAAAAGTGAATTTACCGTGAGTGAAATTTATAGTGAGGATAAGCGTTCGAATGCCGTGTGTGTGCATGTGTGATATCTCTTAAACTACGATACTTAATTTCGTATAAAAGTTCAATCAAATTGTTGGTTTCACTCAATTCAACCACACAAAAGTTTTACCGCAAATTTACAAAATATGGACCTCAATATGGATATCCTTCCGAGTGGAAATATTTTCAGCGAATTGGAGCGTATCTGCACCACCGGCTACTTTTCATCACAGCCCTCGATAGAGGACCAATGGCAACAGGTGCGTATTTTACTTAGAATGAATTCCTCAGGACTTCCTTCTCACAACTTCGTTTAATAAGATTAAATTTTGCACGATCACGAAAACTACTCTGATAATATAAACCAAAATGCTGGTTTGTTGATCCAAATGATCTTTTCTTCTTCCTGAGAAAAAATTCCTTATTGATTACTTGCCGTAAGAACACTTTAAAAAGGGTTAGTGTATCGCCTTGTAATTCAGTTAACGTTTCTCATGATATTTCGAAAGAACTTTGAAATGATTGTTTACACTTAATACATAATATTGTCTGAATTCTTCATATTTTTCACACCGAATGCATTAATTTCAAAAAAAAAAAAAATAAACGTAATATCAGTTGAAATTCTCGATATTAAAAACTAAACAAACAAACAAAACAAAAACCTTAAAAAATTATGTTTTTAATAAGACAAAAATCTAAAGATTGAATTTGTTATTGTACGCATTAGTACGCATATATAAACGTGAAAGCAGGTGATAATATGAGTTGTCTTTTTTAAAATTGTTTAATTTTATCCCTAGATTATTATTATTCTTAATACTATTAAGAAAATTTATGGTCAAGAATAAATAGTATAGAATTTAAAGAACTTTCATAAAAAATTGATAAGAAAATAAACACAACCCAAACCGATGAGGATGAATAGAAACTATAGTTTCTCTCTTTATATACATTTATTTATATTTATTTATTTATATTTTCTTTATATAATAAATTAATCTTTGGTTTTGCATTTAATTTGTTAAATATTTTTTTAAATATTTATTGCTTTAATTTTTTATTTTTCTTGCTTTCTTAATTTTTTGCTTATACTTAGAGAAAAAAATCTTCGCTGGCAACAGTTCTTTTCTTGATAACGTCAAAAGTAATCGAAAGTGAATCAGAAATGATGGGTTTTTTTGCTTTTTTTTTAAAATGTATGAATCACAAAAAATCGAAGAAAAAAGGTTGAATGAATAACAAAAGACTACAAAAGAAAGAATTGTGAAAGCATTTTTTAAAATATACCAAATAAAACGTAAAATCTAAGGCTTATCATTAATTGAGCAGCTGTTATTCTTAACAAAATGTTAGGTTTTTGTTTAAATTATGCTTTTATCAGATATATAATATAGATTATTTGCCTTTTTTTATTTTTTTTGATATTTCGTGGAACATTTTGTGTTATTTTTTCTATTGAAATTTTAAAAATATTAGGTACGTCTATTTTTTTGGATTGGAGTTGTATTGTAGTTGTTTTGGTTTTATTAAAATCATATTTTATTGTCAACTGAATTCAGTAAAATAATAGTCTATAATAAGTTGAATCTTTAAAAAAATGTAGAGGTAGGTTAAGGATATAGAAAACAGATACGCGATTAAAAAGATTCTGTCATTGTACCTATAAAAAAAGTAAAGAGTTCGAAACAGAGTTCGAACTATAAAAAAGTTCGAAATAGCGATAACAAAAAGTTATTTAATTACGTTTAGTGATATTGTTGCTGCAAGTATCAACAATGAAAATATTATAAAGAGTGACTCAGTATCGACAATTTTTTATAGATTTTTCTGTCTCATTTTTTACCCATGAAACAGTTCATTCTGAATTCACAACATTTTGGCAAATTTTTGCCATTTGGAAAGTCTTTTCGAAGTCTTTTCTAAGAAGCCACAAATTGGTCTAAAAATGCACATAGATTTTTTTTTTTTTTTGCTTAACAAATTAATATTTAGACAATAGGCTTCGAAATATTCGGAATTTAAGTAGCTTCGCAAACATTGATTTTGAGAATATAAAACGCTTGAGCTGAAATTATAATAACAAAGATTAATAAATTCAATAAATAATAAACCATAATCTTATCGAGCGATGTAAAGCAAACAAAGAAAAAAAATCCAAACAAATTCAGAATTCGAAAAAACCAAATCTCGAGAAAAAACCACAATTTTTCAGAAAAACCAAACTTAAAAAAATAGAATTTCGAGAGTAATTTCAATTTCGTAAATAGGATGGAAATAAATTTAAGGAAATATGTTTAATTTGAAAAAGCCTCGCCTCTTAGGTTAATATTTTAGCGAACACAACATATTGTGTTCAATAGTAATGGTTTCATACGTGAAAAAATACACATATAATTTTTTTTCGTTTTGTAAAAATTCATGCTGATCATGATGATCATTGCATTATTTTTATAAGAGCTGTATTTGCAGCTGTATTTATTATTTTTCAAAATTCCTTCAAAATTATTTTCTAAAAAAAGCAACGGGAAGGGAGAGGGTATAATAATTATGTGGCGGCGAAGAGAGCGTGAGCGATGGGTGAAAAAAAATATATAAAAAGAAAGAATGAACGCTGTTGAAAGATTTTCCAAAAATTTTTAGTTATAAAATTTTTGAAAATATTTCAGCAAAAAGCACGCAATATTAGAAAAATCTTATCAAAATAAACTGTGGTAAATAAATTTAGAAAAAAATTCGGAAAATTTGAGCTATTGGGAGTAATTACAAATTTTTAGAGTATAGCTACAGAAATTTTAATCTTTTAAATAAAATAGTTTTCTATATATGTAAAATCGTTATTTTTGAAAATACAACAATTAAAGGTCAAGTATTGAAACTTATAAAAAATAACTGAGTTAAAAAAAAAAATTTGAAACTATTATTTCACTGAATTAAATTGACAATAAAATTATATTATGAAATAGGAACAACTACGCTCTAAATAGTGGCATAATTTAAAACAATAAAATGATAAAATAACAAAAATACCAACCAACTTCATATCATTACATTACGTTTATAAGAAGCTGCGCTAAAGTAAACAACGTTCATGAAGTGTAAACATGAATATGGATATTTTAGTCTTTGTTTATTTCAATTGAAAATTTAGCTATCAGCCTATAGTTATTTATCTGTCTGTTTGTGTAAATATGTCCAACATTTTCAATATCGATTCCAAAAAAGTTGCGTGGAAAAGTTGCGGTTTAATAAACAATGAAAAAAAAAAAAAAATACTTAAATACTGACAGAGAAGAAGAAGAGAAGACATATATAGAAAGTATGTACAATATGTAAATACAAAAACAGAAACACAAACAAAAGAGCTAAAACTAAATCAAGCCAAGCTCCCAGCACGAGGTTACTCAGCTGATGATGCTGATGCCTAAGCATATATTTATCAAATTTTAAAACGGTCAAGAAAATGTAAACGATAAAAAAAAGAGAAAAATGTTTTAAGAAGAAACCATATTGAGCGAATCCATTGTGATTCTTTTCAAGTTAGTTTGTTAGTTAGTTAGTTAGACATTCTTTTCAAGAGTCGACCAATTTGAAATTTGTTAAATAATGCTGTCTATTAAAATTTTAAGTAATGTACAGACATTAAGAAGGCAGCGACAGGTACTGACTTTTATTTAGAAAAGTTGTACTTCCTCCGCTACAAACATTAACGACAACAAATTTTTAACTGTTTTGTATAGAAACAGAATTTGCTGTAACATCGGCAGAGAAAAGAAAGCAGAACTTAGAATGTAATATTTCAAAATCTCACAATTTGCTTAAATCTGTTTTAATACTATAACATTTAAATAAATCATGAGAAATTATTTCACATTTTAAAGGAATATTTAACGAATTACGATGTATTCAGTTTAGAATATTTCTGCCTTGAATAAATAACATTTTGAATAAATAAAGAAAGAATATTTATTAATTCAGCGGCACAACAATATTGCTTTTGTTGTTACTTGTTGTCTCTATTTTAATAAATATTTGCAAAAGTCAAATTATACGATATAACTCATCAGTAACGTCAATCAGTGCAACTTCTCTATGTATTGTACTGGTTACTCGCACCTTCGCACCATCGTACCATCACGTGTGTCTTTCTCTAAGCACAATATTTTTATTATTGATCAAATTTCTTGGCAGCGATTGTGTAAAGTTTAAGACGCATTTTTTTTAGTTTATTTCTTTATCTATTTATTTATTTATTTGAGTGAAAACAATGTTGAATTTTTATTGCTTGGGTTTGGTTTTATTTTCCGTTTTTTTTCTTTGCTTCTTTATCATTGTTGTAATAAGACACTTCTGTTCGTATTAAATAATTCTTAAAAAAACAGTTGAAACCGGCAAAAATATTTATTTTACTCTTGATAATACCAACAACATCCTCCATCAACTGAAAACTGACTGCCATCCCTTCTACACGTATGTATGTATGCCTCTCCTTCTACCCTTGTTCAACTTAACCTCATAAGAAGTTTGCGCAAGTTTTGTATTGCAACGAGAAATTCACGGCAGCAAAACTTTGTTAATATCCGTGCATCCGCTGATGGTGGTGGAATCGATCCGAGAGCTCTCCGTAAGTATTTTGTTGGCAAGTTGTTCGCTTTAACTTCTATGAAATCTAAGCTTAGAAACGCATTTAACTTTAGAGAGTTGCGTTTGTTTATGACGAGTATGTGTTGTTTTCTATTCTATTTTCTTTGATTTTTGTTTTCTCCCTCTCTATCTTTTACGAATGTCATACGACTCTTCTCTATGTCTATCATATTATTTTGTGTTTCTATAACTTCTGTCGAACCGTCGTCTACCGTTCAAGCTCATGCAAAATATTCCTTGAAGTTGTTGAAGGGTTATGAAAATGCTTTCTACAAGAACTAACTAATTGCAGTTATTTTTAAACTTTGTAACGCAGATCATTACAGTTTTTTCATATTTTATTAGTTCTTTACATTTGGCATACATTCTTTCTTTATATTCTGTTCTTTACATTCTTTTTGAAATATCAAAAGATACAGAAAATAAATACATAATGACTGAAACCGGATGTTTTTCTTATATTTCCGTTTTGTTATTCATACACACACCACCACCACATTCCCCCTCCCCCTCCCCCTTAAAATTTATTATACTTATGAGTATTGAATCACTTTAATAAAGTCTTCTCTATTTGACGATGCTATTTCGAGATAGTTGGAGTTACAGAATCCAGAATTTTTTCCAAGAATTGCTTTTATTTGTAACACAATTTCCATTTAGTTTAATTTTAAACCATAAATATTGTGTTTACTTTCTATTATTTTCATTTAATTTAAAACAATAATTCAATACGATATAATTTATTTATACCTAAACTGTCATGAAATTTAATTGCGAAATTTGCATTTTTACGCTTTCCTGCCTGTGCATATTTAACACCTAATTAATTCTCACTGAGCTCTCTCGTAGCTCTTTCTAAATATCGTATTATTTTCTTAATTTTGTGTGATCTCAGTCGGTATGAAGTTAACAAACCAACTCATTGGTTGCTTGCAAGAGCGTGCGGGAGGCTAACATCGTTACTATCATTATTATCATTTTTACTGCTCGCCACGAGGCAAACTTTCTAAATTGTTGAATTTTAGCCAAGCATTGTATATAATGAGAAAAAGAAGCGAGAAACTACAATGGACAACTGAATCTATTATGAATAGATAGAGCTAATTGTGAATATTTAATGAACCATGTCCATTCTGAGTGCACCACCGAGTGCCAGTGATTGCGAGCTTTATCATGAAGAACGAATATTTCGTTCTGTACTCATTCATGAAACAAAAACAAGAACAAAAACAACAAATAATAAATAACTAAGACTGATGCGAACAGAATTAATTACCCCGAAAACTAAAACTTAGCTCGATGTATAACGATAATCGGTACAAATTCATCAACAAATTAGTTGGTTGCGAAGGTAGGAAGGGAGGAAATAGATGGATAGATGGATGGATGATGTGGTCGATGGAATGACTGGAAGAAGTAGACGCAGAAAGCTCATTGTTGAAGTAACCACAGCAAAACATTGCTTTACTAAGACTGATTAAGGAAGGAAGGAAGGATGGAAGGAAGGATAGAAGGAAAGATTTTACCTTAGCGATTCGTTGATTCCTGTCTGTCTTTAAATCACACTTAAAAACCGACTACTAAAAGAAAAACAAAACATATCGTTAAGCGAAAAGACGAAGACGGCAATACCGCTTACTTTTGTTCAATACGTACAACATAATGAAGATTTATTGAGCATGAAATGAGAAACAGTAACTGTAACAGTTTATAGTAGAAACACCGCAATCCTAAGTGTACCCAATGACGCCTTGCTTTTAAATGAAGGATGGCTGTTCTTGTCGGTGACGCAAGCGACAGAAGTTACTAATCGTTAGTATCGCTTGAATTTGTAGTGAAGGTCACGTAAGAGAAGTGAATCTCTCTAGTAGGTTGGTATGAGATCCAGATTGAAGAATTAAGGAAGATTTGGTTTGCTGTCCCGGCTCTCTTAATCAGACTTACAGGCTTAGATGGTAGTCTCGGTAACAAATAGCATGCACATCCTTGTGGATTAGTTACACATGTTTTCTCATTTTTGTCCTTATTTTCTCCTTTATTCTCTTTGTTCTACCGGAATTTCGTTCTGCAGCACCATCGTACATGAGAAAAGAACATGAAAAGTATGTACATGCAAAAAAATATCATTGCTTATAATGCAAAAATCATAAACGAATTGTAAGAATAACCACAAAAACTGTAGGTTATTTGGTGAAATAATAAAAATTACTAGCCAAAATGGAAGTTAACTGAAAAAATAGCCTAACAATCACCTTTAAAACTGTAAAAATAACCATTACCACGGCAAGTTATCTGTACTAGTAGTAAAAATAACTATAAAAACTGTAAGTTAACTGCAGAATTAGTAAAACTTGCCACCGTAAACCGTTCTGTTTGCTGGTTAATTGTGAAAGTAGTAAAAATAATAAGTATGTGTAAAAAAATAAACTGTGTCATTTATAAATCTAGTAAAAATAACTACAAGAAACTGTTAATTAAGCTAAAAAATAGTAAGGAAACCACCATAAACTGTAGGCTAACCATAAAAATAGCAAAAATATTTTACAGAAACTGTAAGTTAACTGTAAAAATAGTAAGCATAATAATTAAGATTATAAGTTAAATGCAGCAATCGTAAAAATAACTAAACACGAAAACTTTCACTGACAAATATTTAATCATCAAAAAATACAAAAATAACCATGAAAAGAGAACCACCGGAAACTCTAAGTTAACTATAAAAATAGTGAAAATAACTACCATGAGTAAAATAATAATTAATACTTAACATTTTTGATGATTTTAACCAAAATATTTTTCTCCGTGCAGACGTGGTAGCGTTCTGGAATTCTGTACCATTCCTTGGCGTCAGTCATGTCCTACGTCTGATGATTAATTGCTACTCCAAGATAAATGAGTTGCGAAGTGTAGGCAACACCAGTCCCTAACGAGGGCGTCCCTTCAACGTCGCCGCCACTGTATTTTCTTCAACTCTCGCTCATCTTTCACATAAAAAGAAAAAGAAGTATACTACGTATGCTAACGGCACCGTAGAAGAGGAGGGCAAAATTCTACGAAATTCGACTCAAAATTTCATATCTAACATATATGGTTTTTTTCTTGGGATAAAGTGGCATGCGTCGCACATCAGTTTTTCTTGAGGCGGTTTGTTGACAATGTAACGTCGTGGTGTGTATCACGTTCTCACTGACAACTGACTTGACTGACTGTCGGCACACATGGGTTCATTTATGAGGGTTTTATTTCCTCTTTCGGCATATCAGATTTTTTTTTAGAGTCGGGCGTTGTTTTTCATTGAGCTCATTTTCTTTCCAAATATTTGCGATAGTTACGCATGACATTGTTTCTTTTGTTCATAATTTATTTATTGATTAGTACTGAAAAATTTGTGTTTGCAGATCTTAAAAAAAAATTCAGCATTTTAATCTTTTATAATTGAACACAAAAAATCTAATAAAAACTTATTCTTTAAAAAATTCTTGTAACAAATTTCCATTTTAAACAAATAGTACTATCTAATAAAAGGCTTCAGGACGACAGACGGAAATGGAGGTTAAGATTCTAAGCCAATTACAGAATACACAATCCATGAAAATAAATGTAATCCTTGTATATATGAATATGTTTTACAAAGTTCTGAATGAATAGATGACATAAATTGCTTCGATACATACTAACTTAATGTACATACTTAACTAAGGAATACCAACGTGTATTTGTTTAGCATGTTTCTATCTCAACGCTCTGTTGCCTATCAGTTGTCATCAGTGTCAACTTGTTTATTATTAAGTTACAATACAATACAATTCTGTATCTGTTCAAGACATCATTCTATATATGTACATATGTATACATACATATATTTCTTGCCGCACTCATACTTCATGCTATCTCGACCCTGCCGAAAAAGATGCTCGAACCGAATTATATCTATCCACCCTCTTCTCGGCTGACACCGAGAAGATTATTGTGTGTATCCCAAATCAATTCACTAAAGTTGAAAGATGACATTTCTACAGAAAAACCTTTTTGATAGAGAAAATTCTTTTTTTTGGAGATATGTATGTATATAGTACGTACTTTGAACAATATGATCTTTATAAGACCAGTCAATAAATTAGTTAGTCAGTGAGTCAGTGAGTCAGTTACTCTAATATTCATAGGATATGAAATGAGATAGAGTACGTAGGTAGTTATCTATCTGTCTTGAAATGAATTATTTATTTGTTGTATAATAGAAATTCTGCACTTTCATTAACTACAAGACAACAGTCTGTTGTGGCCAAATCAAAAATGTGGTCTCTTGAGATCTTTAACGTCTTTGCGAAGGCGCTGAATTGTGTCAAAATACGCCTTCATACTTTATACGTTTCCTATAGCCCTAATAAATAATGTCTGACAAATTCTGAAGAGTTAAAATTTTAGGTTAACTAAAAAAAATTGTAAAAATAACCACCAGAACTGTAAGTTAACAGTAAAAGTAGTAAGAATAACTATAAAATCTTTATGTTAATTTTAAAAATATGTTACAAAAATATTAAAAATAACCACCAGAACTGTGAGTTAACAGTAGAAGCAGTAAGAATAACTATAAAATCTTTATGTTAATTATAAAAATAGGTTACAAAAATATCAAAAATAACCATCAATTGTTGTTAAAGATGTCGATGATTACAGATTAGCTACTGTATCGCAATTTTACGAGAACCGTTTATAATTCATCAATTTCTACCATTTGTGGAAGAAGCCGAGGCGGAAATTTGGCAAAGATTGTGCTAATGTCTAAGTTTGTAATTTATATTAAAATAAAACTATTATTACTATTATAAAAAAAAAAATTGTAGGTAGTTTTTTAATGATTTCAAAAAGACAACTCTAGTTGAAAGTTTCTATACTTTTGAGTCTTCTATAGTTTGAGAATAATCTTCAGAGAGAGAGAGTTTCTCTGAAGAGTGTTGCAAGTATTAAATTCATTTAAGAGAGATCTAGCCATTGTGGATACATAAACCATGGCACCGGGGCTTTATATTGTTTTTGATTCTGTTATGGGTGTCTTTCTCAATTAATTGTCTACTAATAAATCAAATTAAAGCAAGAAAAAAGTGGTACACTACCAGCATACGCGAACAGCATGCTATACGAGTACAATAGACCCAAAAGATACAACATACGAGTACATACTCTTCACAATTGCAGCAAAAAAATGTATACAGAATATATAAAGGAGAGAAAGAATAGTGGAGAGAAAAACTTCAGGAGAAGAATGACGAGGGTAAAATGAAAATTTCCCGACATTTCTCGGCGCCAAACAATTTGTACAAATTCTATCGTATGTATGTACAATGTACATACATTTAGTAATTACAAAATTTATTAGAATGAAATTGAAACGATCGATTGAGTTGAATTTGAAACAAGTACGAAAAGGCACAGAGGAGAAAACAAATAAAAGAATGGCGGATTACACCGTCCAAAAACTATGGGAGGGAAGAATAGGAAGGGTGAAAGTGTGAGAACATTTGAAATACTTAAACCTTAAATTCATTTTTTCCAAAAAATTAAATAAACAACAAAGAGCTAGAGAAAATCTATCGTATAATGTTGTGAGAGCGACTAAAGAAATGAGCTAAAGGTTAAGAGAATTTTCGGTTCGGTTCGGTTCGGTTCTGAGTTCAATAAAGCTATGGAAAATATGTATATGGCTCTTATGGAAAATATACAAAATAACTTTAGAAAGGCTAATCTTCTAGAGTTAGACATTTATAGACTCTCAAAATAATGACCAAAATTTGTAGAATTTATGAAAAATTTCATGCTATAACATACATTTTTATGTAAAATAAATGTAGATAATAAAATGTAATTCTGAAAGAAGGAAAAACGAAGGGATTATATTGAAAAAAGTGTTTCTGAAAGAAAGAGAAATGATGTAAAGGACGTATTAAAAAGGCATTTTTAAAGGAATAAGAAGAAACGATATAAAAGAAATATTAAAAAAGGTATTTCTAAAAAAAAAAAACTCCCTTTATTTTTAAGCCGGTGATTAACCCTAGAGTCTGCACATAGAAATATTTTTCTAAGGCCCCTTAAATTTTCCGGTTATCTCCCTAAGTAATATACATATTCTGAAGTAATTTCAGAATTAAGCAAAAATCCATGGGAGGACCAAAATCATAAAATAATTTATTAAACAAATATCAGAGAAAGGAGAAAAAGGAAAAACTGCTCCATGAACAACATAAACACTTGCATTCCAAAAGAATTATGTGTGAAAAATGGTTGGGGCGTGGTACAGACAAAAAATGCTGAAGGCGACGATCACAAAATATTTTTTATTTGGTGTGAATAGAATGAAATAGCGTGATAATGTACAGAAAGAAAGAGAGAGAGGGACTAAAATTCATAGCATCAAAACAATTATTATTCTCACATAATATTGTACAATATATACATATATATTTATTTAATATATGTATTTATATATTTATATATTTATATATTTATATATTTATATATTTATTTAATATATTTATTGAAAATATATTAAATATTATATATATAAATAAAGAAAAGAAATATGAAGTACGATATACATAAGATAATATTTTATATCGCTAACAAAAAATAAGACCGTTCTACCCGCAGTTTCAGCGAACATTTATTCTTCACAACACACCAGCATCTTCGGTGTTATCCTTCCTTCCCTCCTTCCGTCCTTCCTTCCTTCCTTCCTTCCTTCCTTCCTTCCTTCCTTCCTTTCTTTCCTTAAGAAAGTATCGAAACCATACTTTATCAACCATTTTCTTTTGATGGTAATAAAAAATCAAATACTCGTACTTCCGAGTTAACGCACTCTGGGGGCATATTTGATCTGGGCATAACCATTAAAACAATACACCCCAGATTTTGGTGTTTTTGTGGGCAAAGTTCTACTATATTGTGAAATAATATCAATAGAAAAACTACAGACTGCCTGCATCTTGTAGATTTGGCCCATGGCCGGAACTCTGTTACTCGAGATAATTTGACGATTGTAAGCAGACACATTTTCACAACGATTAGAGAGTTCGTTACAGTCAAGGGTCCTTTCAAAGGGCCGCTTCAAATGAACTTAACCGACCCAAACAAACAAATGAAGGCTTGAACTTGCTTTTCACAAAATATAACTTATAATAATTGAAAAAATTTTATTTCACTTTAAAAGTATAGAACTTTGAAGGAATAAATTTCGTACAAGAGCGCTTAAAAACACAGAACATTGTCTAAAGGTTAATGAAATCGAATGAAAATCGAATTGAAAATTGCGGTTAGCTCAGTGAGCCAACAATGGCATAAAAGAGACCAAACCAAAACAAGATAAAGCCATTCTACCATAGTAACACTTTTGACAAGGAATAAAGTGAAGTGAAGCGATTATATTTCATGGCGAATAAGTTTATTTATCGTATGAGAATTCTGCTGGATTTTAATTAAAATCCCACAACAACAACAACAACCACAACAACAATTTAAGCAATCACAAAAACGGTATGACTCAATAACACTCAATAAACAACAATTTGATTAGCTCTTTGAAATTGAAATTTTGATCTTTTTGAAGTTTTTACAAAAAATCGTTCATCATGAATGAAAATTAAATGGACGGACGGTTTGGTTTTGGTAACCGAATGCGAATTTTTAAATTGGAGCGTGCTACTGATTGATGGTTATAAAGTCTGGAATTGAAAATCCATTAATGGAAAATCAGACGAGAGTATTTCGTTTCTAGATTTTGGTGGCAAACAAGTTTTTAATTTGGCGCTACTGATGCTAACAAAATATCGACCAAATTATAATTTTTCACAATTTAATTTATAGGTTTTTCTTCACAAAAATTACATATATAACACTTACCGTAACACTTACCATAACACTTACCGTTTTTTAGATTTAAAAAGGTTTTTTTTTTAGTGTAAATGCCTTTAAATGATTTTTTTTATAATAATTTTTTATAAAAAAATTATAAAAAATTCGTATACTAGACATATAATCATATTTATCATATAAATATTAAATATCAGGAAGCAGAAATACAAAAATATCATAAAACAGTAATTTATTGCTTTGATTTCTAACATTTTTTATGTATGTCTTTTAGAAAAAAAAAAAAAAATATAAATACATGAACACTTTTGTTTTCAATTTTTTCTCACGATTTAATTTTTTTTTTACTTTTATTGTTTTAATTTCTATATTTATTTGTTTTTGTTTCTCCTTCTTTCAAATTAAAAAAAAAATATATTGTAGTTTGCTTTTTCTTATCGTTAATTTGAAAATATTTGGAATAGAATATTTTTTATTATGATTTGAAAATTTTATTTGTGTGTATTTGTGTGATGTATTTATTGCTTTTGTCAGTCAGTCAGTCAGTCAGTCAATAAACTTATTTAATTTTTATTAATGCTTTCGTTTCTCTTTAAATCTCTTTAAATAGTAAATCTTTGAAATTATGTAAATATTCCTTTTTCTTCTTCTATCTCTCCCTCCCTCTCTCTCTCTCTCTCTCTCTCTCTCTTGCATTCTCTCCCTAAATTAGCTGCATTTGAGATTATTCATAATGTATTATTTTCCAAAAAAAAGCAATCGCTGGAAATGAAACTGAAAATTTCTTTTTTTCGAGTTTTTTTCTTTTATTTTACAAACCTAATGAGTATTTTTCTTCCTCATCTTCCGAAATTTGAATATATTTCTAATATATCAATTGGTTGACGACGCTGTCATGTTGACAGGCGCTGTCATCTCCCTGTCAGTTTTGATGCTTGTCACTCGTTTGTTTATTTTTTTAGGTACTTAGTCCGCGTTTCCTTTTCCTCTCTTTTCATTATTTCAACAGATTTTAACAAATTTTCAATATTTTCATTTAAATAAACAAATTTATTTCCTACGGATTTTGTCTCGTTCGAATTCAAATAATTGGTAGAGAGCAGTGTATTTATTGCTCTTTTATTTAACTTTTGTTCTACTCAACGGGTTTATATCACTTTTGGTGCTTCTTGAAGGGTACACTATAAGATAAATAACCCTTGTATTTTAAGTATATGATAATGATACATATACATATGTTCTATATAATAATGTATAAAAAGTTATATGCCTGAACAAATATCACATCTAGCATTACTCTCGCGTCCATTACTTTAGTTCTATTAACGAATTTATATAGTCTTCTCTGCTGCTCGAAGAACACGCTTGAAGCTAAATAACTCTTTTCCAAAAAATGAGAATCTATAAAAATATCAAAGCTATATGCCTGAACATAAAGAAGCTAGAAGCCACTTTCTTATTAAAATTATACATATATATTTAAAAAAAGATAGAATAATAGTATTTCCTCGATTATTTTTCGAATAATTAATGCAAATACGTCGGGTCCCTTCTGACTGCGGGTTCCCTTCATCTGGTAATAACTCAACTAAGAAAACCACAAGAACTACTCGATAAATCATTTTATCTGTCCCACTTATCACGTGCTTGACGTTTATTTGCACTGGTTTTCAAGCGTCAAATGCCCCGGATTAGGGTTGCCACATTTAATTACTTTTAAGAGCCTCTTTTTTTGTTTTTATTTTTGCCTTAAAAGCCACAGTTTTTACATTTTGTTTTTGTTTGTAGCGATTGTTCTTCTCGCTTCATCGCTTACATTCCGGCGCTGTGTTTATTTTTTTTATTATTTCCTACCTTTTGGTAAAACAGAGCAAAAAGTACCAATTTTTTTTTTTAATATGCACCATCTTGTAATTTTACGTATATTGATTTCATTATTAATGATCTTTTACACAGTCCATAAGAAGAAGTGGACCATAACAACAGCAGCACAAATAACAATAAATTTCGCCTCGTGGTTTTCTCCCTCTTCTTTTTCTTATACTTTGTTTACCAGGAATATACCTACCATGAATTTAATTCTCTTTTTCTTCTCTTCTCTTCATCATCATGATCATTAATCACACAAAATTAGTAGAAAAATAGAACGAACGACAAGCGTGTGTCATCATACGCTGACTTATCTTTCAGGATCGAGTCCTGTGTTAGTTATATAGAGTTGCCAACAATTTGAAAATTAATATACAGCTTTGCTTTTTGACCTCTTTACACAATAAGAAAGCTGAAGGGGGGGGGGGGGTTGGGTCAAAGTCATCGTCTATTGATAAAATAATAGCAGTGTCGACATCGCCCAATTCATTTGTCTAAGACCCATTTAACTGTATTTCAGAGGTATTTAAATCTGTCGCTATCGATAAACAATGACATCATCCCAACCATTAATATAATTTTGATTATTGTTTTCTTTCCTTAAACCGTCGGCGGTTAAAATTACGACGGTCATCTTTTTCAACCCTTTTCAATCCTCTGT
Source organism: Conops quadrifasciatus (assembly GCA_949752815.1). Classification (NCBI taxonomy): domain Eukaryota; kingdom Metazoa; phylum Arthropoda; class Insecta; order Diptera; family Conopidae; genus Conops; species Conops quadrifasciatus. Next base: position 7,674,068 of record OX457077.1, read on the forward strand.
TTTAACGATAGAAATTAATTTTTACTTAACCCTTACGAAAATTTAAGTGAATAAATTGAATCTGAAAGAGATGAGGGTGTTTTATGTTACTCCTCATCTTCGTCTCTTGGTGTCTCACCATCATTATGAAGAGTTAGTGTAGCTAAGACCATCAGCGGACCCTTTTTTTCTGCACAAAGCAGGGCAAATTGGGCTCTACTCACGTACCCATAAACAGTTTACTTCCTTTTAAACTAAACCCTTTAAATCAAACCGGCTTAATTAAGTATGCCTCTCACACTCTCTCTCTCTCTTTTTCCACAGCTTGGGATGGCAAAAAGGTCAAGGGGAAAAATGTGCCCTAAGTATTGTCAACAATTTTTAGGCCCTAAATTGCATAATTACACGCCATAATTGATGGCAACCCTGTTAAGCTAATTGAAGTGTATTTTTACGGATGTAATAATAAAAGTAAGGATGATGGATTGTCCAAAATGACAAATACTCTTTTTTTATGTTACCTACTAAAGTTTAGAGAATGTAGACACTATACAGATTTACATACGTATAAGAATAAAGGTCCTACTAACCAATATTTTAAGGAAAATCGGTCTCATTTATTACGAGTTCTTTAAACACGTTTTCAGAATGATTTTCTTCACCAAAGAAAAAGATTAAATTTTAAGCAAGTTCAAGGATACTGAACTCCTAAGGGTTAAAGTTAACTTAACCCTAAAGTTAAATTAAAAAAACCTAGCGGTAGTTAAATGTAGAAGAAGACGAAGATCAAGCGCATGGCACTACATGGAGTGGTGGTAGCTATGAGTCAGTCTTCTGATACGTGACAAAAAAATCAACAACCTTTTTTTTGGTTTTTTTTTTATACGTATTTACACTTCCCTTCAATTTGATATTTTTCACCTGTTAAAAAAAAAAAAACGCAGGTACAATTTTTTGTCCTTTTTCTCTAATTTGTTAATGTTACTTTTTCAAGCTTTTTCGCTTTGATACACAAAACATCTGCACGAAAAAAAAAAAACAACCAGCTGCCAAATTGCAAATTCACTAAAAGTCAAGGGATCGCTAGAAGCAGGAAGTGCCGAAAAAGCCAAGGGTTACAAAAGGAATTAAAGAGTATCGTGGTGAAATATTAAAATGGAACTTTGTATGTACATATGTGCGGACGATTACACTTTGTGGCTCACTTCAGAAGCCAAGAACTGTACTGAAGGGGTTGGTAAACTGTGAAATTATGCAAAAATCGTCTGTTATAAAGTACATACACACGTACATATACATATAGAAATATATAAGGACATACAAATGGATGTATGTGTTTAGGTACGAGTATTATTACGTATGGTATGAGAGGTCTATAAGTTCGGGTTCGCAAAACAAAAAGTCTTTATGAAATTGAAAAGACTTTATCAAGGCACATAAAAAATGTAGAACCTCTTAGTGAGAGACCCTTTAGAACCTTTAGAATGAAAGACTCTTTGGATCGTCGCATAATGCCGAAGAGATCTGCTGTTAGCATCGATAACTCTTAGGTTTCGTAACTCTAGCAACCCTACGCGCGCTCTCATGACGACTCATCGTCAGTTCAGTTCAGTTTATTGGTCCTTTGGCAGCGCAAAAGTAATCGCTCTACCGTCTCCATTAATGGAAGTCACGAAATTTCGTCACGGGCGTACGGTGCCGGTAGGGATGAATGAGCCTCGTCTTATTTGTTTTGGTTCCTTCAATTTTGGTTTTTTTTTCCAGTTTTATTTCTTTCAATCTTCCAGTTTTTTATGCTCTTATGAGTTTATATTTATTAGCCTTTTTGTTTTTTTATGAATTTTTTGTTTTTTTTTTTTTGTGCTTGTGGGTTGTCGGCATGCGGCATGCATGAGAAAGGATATCAACATTATAACGCGACCGACAGCAACAACGACTACCAAACGAATCAACAAAGAAGATGGCCTCTAAAAGAACAATAAGAACAACGATAATAACAGAACAGAAGCCTTGCTTGGCAAAACACGAAAAAAAAAACAACAACAAAGCAAAATGAACCAACAAAAGCAACGGGCTCGTTTGTGTCAAAGCAACAAAAAACCATAAAAAGGCTAATAAACGCTTTTGTAATTTAATACGCAAATGACGTATACATACAACAACAACAACGAAAACAGCTACCAACCAACGAGAAATAACGCAAATTTTGCATCATTTGAAAAAAGTTAAGGAGAGACAAATCCCAGTCAGCAAAAGTAGACAACATTTCTGGTGGACCAAATGCGGAGGTACAAATATCAGTTGCTGGATGCTCCTGTAATACGTTGTTGTTGTTGTTGTTGTTCCCGTTCCTTCACTGTTGTAGAAGACAACAACCGTCAAAAATCGTAATAAGAGAGAGGCTACAAAAAACTTTGTTCAAACAAAAATAAAAGCTCTTAAACCAAATCAAGGAAAAAGTGTTATACGAATAATCTCGTTGGTGTGGGTGTGTCTGTGTGTGTGTGTGGGTGTGTGTGTGTGTGTGTATTTGCGTAGAAAAGGATTAGTTGGAAGGAGAGAGTGTAGAAGAAGCCAAACAAGATAAAACTGTCGAAATTACTAGCTTTGTGTTGTGTTTGTTTTGTTTTTTGTGGGCTTTATTATCTCGCTTTACCTGAATATTTTTAGACGTATATAATAGATGCATATGTATGTATGTATCTGCCAATACTCATACATGATCATACGTAGTACATACATACATTCATATACCAACAATACCAAAATCCTTTTATGATAAATTTTTAAAGAATCTATGACGAAAACTCATACATCCGGTTTTCCGGTAAGACTACGACGATTTTACTTTATTTTCCATCGCATTCTCTTAGTTGCTATCTTGTAAACCTAAATTCAATTAATTTAGTTTTCATACAAATTCATTTACAATCACCTCAGCGCTCAACGATCAGGCGGTGTCAGGAGACCACCTGACGACCATTTGTTTGAGAAATGTCATCGATGATGATTCGTGCATACGAACATGTCCACTCGATTTCGCATGATGGAGAAATGTCATGCCTGATGCGTTTATGTCTGATTCCTAAGAGACATGCAGTGCAGGACGTTAGCATTTCCTATGACGATTTCATTTCTCCTTGATTTTTCATCAGTTCTTAAAAAAAATGTAGAAAAAATGGAAAAATAATAAAAATAAAAAAGGAATAATTAATAAAAATGAAAAAAATTAAACAAACAAAATTTTTTGGGGCTTTCTTTTTTTTCTCATATACGTTTGTATATTTAACATTGACTTTTTTATGGGCGTCTTTAAATTTATAAAAGCAACATCTGGTAACAATTTTTATGAGGCGAATTGGAAGTCATCTTCTTTTAATTTAATTGAAAACACGTGCCTTTTCTTGCTGGAAAAATGGAACGAATGTGAAACATGCACGCACGTAGTACAAAACACTCTAGTACAAAACACAAAGGAGGAGATGATGATTATAACATGTTTATTTATAACCTTTTGTAATAGCATTTCTTCAAACCCAAAAACCTTTTCCACTTTTTAAAGAAACGAAGTGTAATGAGGTATCTACAATACGTTCGTCCGTATATAAATAATATTTCTTGATTACAAAAGAGAGACAAAAAGAAACAACACCGCACAGTACGCTTCAGCCTGAAATAAGTCAATGAGGCTGATAAGTTGGTGTTTTTTTTTTAAATGGTATAAGTCCACTTTCTGGAAAGAATTGAAGCTTTTACGAGATATGTTATCCGGGATTACGTTTATTATCTCAATTTTGGGGGGGTCAAAAGTCAGCCTTAATAATAATAAAACCTAATAATAATAAACCTAAATTTCAATAGGTTTAGCCTTAAAACGTGTGTTTATTTATTAACATTTGTTAATGAAAACCATAATTATGCAGTTATAATCAACGTCATAGAAAATTATTACTAATTTTATAAAAAAGTAATGTCGGTCCCGGACGGTCTCCTGACGACCTGGCATGAAACTTTTCTCCAATGAATTTTTTAAGTATGAATTAGAGAGCTGCATAAGTCGACATAGAAGCCAATTAACCCACAAAAAAATTTTCAAGCATTGTCTGTTGTGCTTTTTTTATTTCATAAAGAAGTGTGGCTGTCCAAAAAATGTTTGCAAACACAGACCAAAAACAACACAACACAACAAAAAAAGACTGGACAATATATGCTTGAATTAAAGACAAAGGAAAAAATTGTCATCATGTTTTTTAATAACAAAGCAACAACAGAACCACCAGATGTATACTGCGGACACCGAAAAAATACTGCGACAACGAAAAATTACTGTCGAAGAAGAACGAGATTTCTAGATTCTTCGGTTTCTTCGTGTCTTTACAGGCCGATAATCTTTAGACCAGAGAGGCACTGTGTATTTATTCTTAGAGGGTTTGTTAATTATAATATCATAAATTTTGTTTTACATCTTCAAACTTCTCACCGATTATTAATTTTTGTTAACTTTTTCGAACTAAAATTTAAAACACAGTTCCTTGCAACAACTGTCGTTGTACCTTCTTGGCTACATCATCATGGGGCACTTCTACCTCCCATGTCATATCCCATTATCTATGCGAAACACACAACCTTTCCACAGCAACAGCTGTTTTCATCTTTCTACTTGAAAAACCACGTGCCAACAGTGTTGCCAAATGGAGAAAGAAAGCAGCAGTGTTGCTTTTTTCTGTTGAACTTATTTCCAAATACGCACCAAACTATAATTGTTGTAGGATGTTATTGGTTATTCAACTATTTCTTTTGAACTTTCAGAGCCCCAAAAATGACACTTTTTGCTTTTTTATGTACCCAGACAGAAGAAAATGAGACTGAAAGTAATTAAGAAAAATGTTTCTGAAAAATCTTGTTTCATCACACATTTTTTTGTAGTAAATTCTCGCTAAAAACTTTTTTTAAATAAGTCGATAATTTTTCCTAAAAGGAAGCTCAAATTGTTCAACGTGAACGCGAATAATTTTAGTACTTAATTTATAATACTTTATTAATAATTAATAATTAATAAGTACTTAATTAATAATTTAATAATTTAGTACTTGCAATGTTATAAAAATGCGTCATGATTTTTCCAAAAACATTTTATTTTATTGATAAGTATTACAATGCAATAAGAAAAAAGAATTATTATTTTTAAGTGCGAACTTGAAGGTTTGAAGAACTACTAGCAGTGCAAAAGCTACAAAATTGCTTGTGATGGCGTTTCCACAAAAGTCCGCAGTAACACGTTTATCATATCATTTTTTGCTCCCATTCCATGTGAGAATAATACAATCAGAGTATCTGGTTATTAATAAGCTACTGCAAATCCAACTAGTAGTAGATCTACACAGACCTAGTCCGTAGGACAACGCAGTTTGAAGTCTGAAGGGCATAAAGGTTGAAAGAAAAAATTCCGACTCATCAGAGTATGAAGAGTATTCACTGGAAAAATATTAAAAATTAAAGACAATAGAAGTTATAAACACAACGAAATATAATATTTTTCTAACCTTCTAACCTTTTTCTTTTTCCCAATTTTGCTTCCTTACGCAACATTCATTATCTTCCGTTCTTTAATTTCTCGAATACTTCGATATAATTTTACGTGAGTAAAATATTAAGTTTTCTAAGCAGAATGCAATCAGAGCTGCTGAGTAACCCGTGGCCAATATTATCAGCATAATCTGAAAATCTTCCATTGTCAGAGGTTTAACATCGTAATCAACTTCTCGGTACAGTTTGAGAAGCCCCCTCTTCACCGCCTCTTGCTTTGTATGTCTCTTTATACCATCAAAAATACCGAACGAGAACAAACGTGAAAAGAATTGCTTAAACAGCTTCTCAAAGGGCCACCCAAATCGGGCCGCATACACACCTTCCAATTCCCAGACTTTTTTCTTCATCAGCCTTAATCGTGGCACTTGCATTAAAAACTGCTGGTAGAGGATAAACTCACACTTGTCAACTGCGCACATGTAAGCATAGCGTGAATCCAAGTCGAGTCTGTGTGCGACAATGAAAGTCAGGTCGACTATTCTCATCTGCTTCAATACCGCTGGAGGAATCCCGCGTTTTTTCATTTCATTTTTCCAAAAATTCGTACTGAGCACTGTGACATTCCGAGTCGCCAGATCTTCGAAGGTTTCAACTTGTGTTTCAAACACGCTGGTAGAAAGTAAGCTTGAAAGATGCGCCAAGTACAAGTTGGTGACAATGAATCCGCTGATGACAGCAATCAGAAATACGAAAAACCTGGTGCCCAATGCCGTCCCGCCTCTTGGAAGTCTAACGCCGGAATAAAGCATCATTTCAAATGCCGCCAATAAGGAACCGCTCAGGTCCATAGTGCCCCCATGGCGTAAGTGAAGTAAGGACGTGACCACGCCTAGGAAGCCAATTGCCATCAATATGGCGTACCAGGTTCCTTTATCGAACGGCAGAAGAAAGTACTTGTACTTCTCCAATGGCTGAGCGTGCGGGACCAACAGATGAATCATTAGAAGCATCGGAAACATAACCGTTGCATAAGCCTCAGGTTTATACATTGCTGGTGCGAGGCAAATGTCCAGCTCTTCTGACTTGAGCATTTCAAAACATTCTGTGATGGAGTTGGGATGTACGGTTAAGACCAAGGATGCGTTCTGCCGTTCAGCAAACAGTTTCATCGGCTGGTAGTAAATTTCACCCATTACCACTTCTTCGGTTCCGGACTGATTGCTGTGTTCGTAAATGACGGAATTCGGTGGATCAGAGACCACTCCAGCACGTATTGGGTAGCCCTGAAAATTGTCCCATTTGTTGCGATACGATGTAAAGTATTCCTGCAGCGTGGTGTTGCTTATTTCAAGGTCAGGGAATCTGTTGAATCTCAGCAACAATTGCGAACTTGGATTAGAAGAAACCAGCAACACGTTATGGAATCCGTTTGACCAACACCATTGGAACAGCCACTTCCAGTTCAATTCATCGCCTTCCAGTAACGGTGCCACGAAAATGACATCAGAGTCATGCCAACGGTGCAAAGTTTTTCTCAACGTGGCCATCAGAGAGGCGTCATAGTGGTCTTCAACGAAGACAATCGACAGTACGTCGGAGGCAAAACGGTCTGCAAACTCGCTGTTGGTTTCTGCTCGCACCACTAGATGAGGTACCGTACTTTGACGCAACAGAGTCTCCAGCAAAGGATTTTCCTTCAGATCATAGTAGATTACTGTACTCGGATTAACCCTTCTTTCCAGACTATTTATGGTTAGAAGGAAGTCGTTCGCGAATACTTTACAATAAAATGAAAACAAAGTACAGATTATGATTATTACTTTCATTTCCAAAAATTAGGTTGTCGAACAACGGCATGGACTATCTGAAGTAGACTGATTCGTGTCACTCAATGCTCAAGTCGCATCACGGTAAAAACAACTAAGTAATATGCAATAAAAAATCAATAGAATGTTTTTAATGTGAAGAGTATGTAGATGTAAAGATAAAAGTAAAAGCAAACACAATGTATACAAGGCGCATCACCACGCCTTTTATACATTTTTGATTTTTCGCGACTGATGCGGTCGGTCGGAAGGCAAAGGGGTACTAGCAACATGTGTTCTTTGGGTATAGGCAACACACTCGACAAGTATCATGGCCCGACCTTTTGCCACTCTTGCCTTTCAAGTGAATTGCTTCTCTTCTCTCTTCGTTTCTCACTCCGTTTCATTGGTTATTATCAAACAATATATTGTACATTAGAGAGCTACATAGTCTTAAAATCAGTTCACATTTTTTAATCACAGTTAATTTTTTAATTGTTTGATACTGTTCATTTTTGGAGCAGAATGTAAAAATTTAAAATAGGGTTAGGATATACTATAATTATTTAATTGTAAGGATTTTATATAGAGGCTTTTCTTAAAGATTAGTTCATGTAAAATTGTCAGAATGCTTTTTAAAAAATGGTGTCTATTTTTGAATGTTTAAAAATACAGAGATAGTTTTTCAAAAACGATGCATTGAATATAAAACGAAGTTCTCTTGTAATATTACAGACAAAAACCTAAAACTTTTTTTTATTTACAGCCTTATTTCAGATGAGCGAACTGAACGTTTAGCCAACGTTATGCTTTGATATTTGCTTCCAAACGCAGAAAAGCGAATATAAACAATAACGAGGAATAAGCGTTCCGCTTGCTTATCTGAAATAAGACTGTTAGTGTATGTCACGAGTCACAGGTTTTTTTATCTGTGGTTTTTTTATCCAATGAAACGGAGTGAGAAACGAAGAGAGAAGAGAAGCAATTCACTTGAAAGGCAAGAGTGGCAAAAGGTCGGGCCATGATACTTGTCGAGTGTGTTGCCTATACCCAAAGAACACATGTTGCTAGTACCCCTTTGCCTTCCGACCGACCGCATCAGTCGCGAAAAATCAAAAATGTATAAAAGGCGTGGTGATGCGCCTTGTATACATTGTGTTTGCTTTTACTTTTATCTTTACATCTACATACTCTTCACATTAAAAACATTCTATTGATTTTTTATTGCATATTACTTAGTCGTTTTTACCGTGATGCGACTTGAGCATTGAGTGACACGAATCAGTCTACTTCAGATAGTCCATGCCGTTGTTCAACAACCTAATTTTTGGAAATGAAAGTAAAAATCATAATCTGTACTTTGTTTTTATTTTATTGTAAGGTATTCGCGAACGACTTCCTTCTAACCATAAATAGTCTGGAAAGAAGGGTTAATCCGAGTACAGTAATCTATTATGATGTCAAGAAAAATCCCTTGCTGGAGCCTCTGTTGCGTCAAAGTACGGTACCTCATCTAGTGGTGCGAGCAGAAACCAACAGCGAGTTTGCAGACCGTTTTGCCTCCGACGTACTGTCGATTGTCTTCGTTGAAGACCACTATGACGCCTCTCTGATGGCCACGTTGAGAAAAACTTTGCACCGTTGGCATGACTCTGATGTCATTTTCGTGGCACCGTTACTGGAAGGCGATGAATTGAACTGGAAGTGGCTGTTCCAATGGTGTTGGTCAAACGGATTCTATAACGTGTTGCTGGTTTCTTCTAATCCAAGTTCGCAATTGTTGCTGAGGTTCAACAGATTCCCTGATCTTGAAATAAGCAACACCACGCTGCAGGAATACTTTACATCGTATCGCAATAAATGGGACAATTTTCAGGGCTACCAAATACGTGCTGGAGTGTTCTTTGATCCACCGTATTCCATTATCTATGAACACAGCAATCAGTCCGGAACAGAAGAAGTGGTAATGGGTGGAATTTACTACCAGCCGATGAAACTGTTTGCTGAACGGCAGAACGCAACCTTGGTCTTAAGCACAGTTTCCAACTCCCCCGAATTATGTTTTGAAATGCTCAAGTCAGAAGAGCTGGATATTTGCCTCGAACCAGCAACGTATAAGCATGAGGCTTATGCAACGGTTACACTTCCGAAGCTTCATCCGGTCCATCTGTTGGTCCCGCACGCTCAGCCATTGGAGAAGTACAAGTACTTTTTCCTGCCGTTCGATAAAGGAACCTGGTACGCCATATTGATGGCAATTGGCTTCCTAGGCGTGGTCACGTCCTTACTTCACTTACGCCATGTGGGCACTATGGACCTGAGCGGTTCCTTACTAGCGGCATTTGAAATGATGCTTTATGCCGGCATTAGACTTCCGGAAGGCGGAACGGCATTACGTACCAGGTTTTTCATATTTCTGATTGCTGTCATCAGCGGATTCATCGTCACGAACATGTATTTGGCTCATCTTTCAAGCTTCCTCTCTACCAGCGTGTTCGAAAAACAAATTGAAACCTTCGAAGATCTGTCGACTCGGAATGTCACAGTGCTCACTACGAATTTTTGGAAAAATGATATTAAAAAACGCGGGATTCCTCCAGCGGTATTGGAGCAGATAAGAACAGTCGACCCGACTTTCCTTGTCGCACACAGACTCGACTTGGATTCACGCTATGCATACATTTGCGGAATTGACAAGTGTGAATTTATCCTCTACCAGCAATTTACAATGCAGTTGCCACGATTAAGGCTGATGACGAAAAAATTCATTCAATTGGAGGACGTGTATGCTGTGCGATTTGGTTGGCCCTTCGAGGAATTGTTTAAGCAATTCATTTTACGTTTGTTCTCGTTTGGCATTTTTGATGGTATTAAGAGGTATACCAGGCAAGAGGCCGTGAAGAGAGGGCTTCTCAAACTGTACCGAGAACTTGAAGACGATGTTAAACCTCTGACCATGGAAGATTTTCAGATTATGCTGATGGTATTGGCCACGGGTTACTCAGCAGCTCTGATTGCATTCTGCTTAGAAAACTTAATATTTTACTCACGTAAAATTATATCGAAGTATTCGAGAAATTAAAGAACGGAAAATAATGAATGTTGCGTAAGGAAGCAAAATTGGGAAGAAGAAAAAGAAGGTTAAAAGGTTAGAAAAATAATATATTTCGTTCTGTTTATAACTTCTGTTGTCTTTAATTTTTAATATTTTTCCAGTGAATCCAGAGGATCTTCATACTCTGATGAGTCGGAATTTTTTCTTTCAACCTTTATGCCCTTCAGACTTCAAACTGCGTTGTCCTACGGACTAGGTCTGTGTAGATCTACTACTAGTTGGATTTGCAGTAGCTTATTAATAACCAGATACTCTGATTGTATTATTCTCACATGGAATGGGAGCAAAAAATGATATGATAAACGTGTTACTGCGGACTTTTGTGGAAACGCCATCACAAGCAATTTTGTAGCTTTTGCACTGCTAGTAGTTCTTCAAACCTTCAAGTTCGCACTTAAAAATAATAATTCTTTTTTCTTATTGCATTGTAATACTTATCAATAAAATAAAATGTTTTTGGAAAAATCATGACGCATTTTTATAACATTGCAAGTACTAAATTATTAAATTATTAATTAAGTACTTATTAATTATTAATTATTAATAAAGTATTAGAAATTATTAATTAAGTACTAAAATTATTCGCGTTCACGTTGAACAATTTGAGCTTCCTTTTAGGAAAAATTATCGACTTATTTAAAAAAAGTTTTTAGCGAGAATTTACTACAAAAAAATGTGTGATGAAACAAGATTTTTCAGAAACATTTTTCTTAATTACTTTCAGTCTCATTTTCTTCTGTCTGGGTACATAAAAAAGCAAAAAGTGTCATTTTTGGGGCTCTGAAAGTTCAAAAGAAATAGTTGAATAACCAATAACATCCTACAACAATTATAGTTTGGTGCGTATTTGGAAATAAGTTCAACAGAAAAAAGCAACACTGCTGCTTTCTTTCTCCATTTGGCAACACTGTTGGCACGTGGTTTTTCAAGTAGAAAGATGAAAACAGCTGTTGCTGTGGAAAGGTTGTGTGTTTCGCATAGATAATGGGATATGACATGGGAGGTAGAAGTGCCCCATGATGATGTAGCCAAGAAGGTACAACGACAGTTGTTGCAAGGAACTGTGTTTTAAATTTTAGTTCCAAAAAGTTAACAAAAATTAATAATCGGTGAGAAGTTCGAAGATGTAAAACAAAATTTATGATATTATTAATAACAAACCCTCTAAGAATAAATACACAGTGCCTCTCTGGTCTAAAGATTATCGGCCTGTAAAGACACGAAGAAACCGAAGAATCTAGAAATCTCGTTCTTCTTCGACAGTAATTTTTCATTGTCGGAGTATTTTTTCACACACAGCTACACACTCTTTCTTTTGCTATTCCTATTATACGAGTATTGGTGTTTTGATTGGGTCGGGTTGACGACTCATTTTCTTTTGACAAACCTGGTAAGTGTGATTTTCGTTTAGTGTCTATCTGTTTTCAAAACGACTTATGCAGCTCTCTAGTATGAATCATGAATGAATGATGCATGAAGGATGCATTTTTCTTTACATCCGTGACTAATTTGTCCATAATGGTTGAATTTATTGTTCAAATCCATTATAGCTGTGCGTCCCTACTCGTTTCACGATATTTTTTTTTACATTTTTGTAGTATTTTTTTATTAATTCTATTAATAAAATTCGTTGTATTCATACATATCTAAAACCCTTCCGATTTAACTGTCAGATGGTATCACAGTGACAAATGTTGACAGTTCAAAATGTTGACAGAAATTTAAAATTACACCTTTTGTTAAAAGACCCATTAGATATAATCCTCTACCACACATAATATATATTATATGTACAAATTTATATACAATTTAGTAACAGGACTCTTCTTCTTTTTATTGCAGGTAATTTTAATTTCCATTTGGCGCCAATAAATTCAAATTTCAAGTGAAGATCGTCAGCTAACACACAGAGAGAGATCTCTGAATACTCTCTCGGGCATTCCTCTTTCGGTTCATTCTCGGGCATGAACCAGCACCAGTCAAATTGAGAAAAGTAACATCATAGTAACTATATGTACCATATAGGTTTGTCTTCGGCAAAGACTTTTCATGTAAAAAAAACATTTAGTACTAACGAAAATATCACGATTCAAGTAAACAACTAACAATGTTTCATATGTTGATGGTATTTACCATTAACAACTCTAATTTAAAATAGAAACAACAACAACAACAATATCTTTAGAAACTTATATTATTATTATTAGCATCTCATAGAAGTAGCATCTCATATGTATGTATATATCTACTTGTACATGCGGCAACAAATGTTGTAATCACGAAAACAACAAAAACGATAGCAGCAAGCTATGGTTATGGCTATTTAGCACAACATTGCAGAAACAAAATCATTAACAACAACAAAAACCATGCTAGTAATAATGTATTGATTTGTCGAAAAAGTCATGACGCATTTCCGTAACATTCTTCATTTTTGCAAACTCGTTTGCTTTTATTTACAATATTTATTAATTGAATTTATTTATATGCACTTAAAGAGTTTACATGCAATTATTTAAATGCAATTATTAGAATAATAACTTAAGTTTCCGCTGTTTTATATATAATTTTTTTAAAACGAGGCCTGTACTCAGCATAAATACTAAATGTAAATAACAAATAGGTGCTCTATAGTATAAATATTGCTCTGAATGCATTGAAATTCAACTTGAAATTAGATCGACGATCTTTTAATATTTTTTTATGTTACTTAAATGGAAGAGCGCGTTGCAAGCTTGAAAGAAAGAAAATCCGCAGCCAACAAAAACCGTTTTCTTGCTAAAAACTCTTCTTCCTCTATTTAGAGTCCTTCAGCATAAAGTTTGCGGTAACAGTGATCTTTCAGAACGACAGGGCTCCCTCTGCACCTCAAACGCCATCGAAAGCGGAGAAGAACAATAATCAGAGACATATTACAGCTCTCAGTGTAATGATATTATTCGTATCGCAATATTTGAGTGGTATCGTATTATTCTAGCATCTACCAAGGCACCATCGAACATTTAAGAATTTCGAAGTGTACACTCGACAATTAAATAGTTTACCCGAAAACGTCCAGAGCATTATATGAGCACGGAAAGGATTTTTTTAATCTATTACTCTAACGCGTGACCATAAGAAATAATTGATAACTGGATAAAAAATATTTTCAATTCATGTCCACGTCCATTATAACTCGCCTGACTTTTGTTGCCCTCAGACTTCCAAGTGTGGTGTGTGTCGTCGGTTTTCAAAGCTAAATTAGTAACTTCTTGCAATTTTTCACTGTTAAACACAGAGCGTCATGACTTTTCCTACACAACACAATTTCGTTATAAACGAAATAGTAGAAAAAACAAATATAGTACTTTGGAGACATTATCAAACACCTTCTCTAACGGAGGGCGGCTTAACACTTTCCTACCTGCAGGGAAAAATATGCTGTTTATGGAGGAATTACAATAGTACATATAATGCTTCAAAGGTGTTAAGAAAAAAGAAAACTTACAACAACAAGGCATAATAAAATTAGGTAACAACTAAATCCAGGACAACAAATACAACCGTAATACAACCGAGAAAAATCGACGGACCGAGCAATGCATCGCACAATGGACCAATGGACTGAACAACCAATGGTCCGTTACCAACCGACCAAAGCCTCTACTGGCTGATCAATGTTTTGGGCCCACACCGTCCACGATCGTTTGTTTAATGCTTATTGTTAAAAGCTTTTGGTATAAAATTCCTGAAACTACACAACAACAACAACACAAATTGTATGACAACAAGTCTGCTGCGACCAGTTGAGACTATTTGTGGCCCATTAGTGAAGGAGTTTAAGTGTTATACTCTTGTGGCTTTTTCGAGGTAGTGTAAAACAACAACAACAACAACAACAATTCTTCAGTAAAATTACACTTTAATATTTTGATGGTTACGTTGTTGTTGCCATTATTTTATTATCTTTCTAAGTGTTTTTGCTGTATCTTGTAATGTATCAATAGCAAAAACAACAACAACAACGACGATATACTGCAAAAATATTGTACTTATTTGTTATTTTCTTTTCTTTTTTTTTGTATTTGTTGTTACGTCGTTTTAATGATTCTACGATCTCTCCCAAAAGTCTACTTACGTCTTGTACCGTACGTTTTCATACGATTCACGTGTGTTTATATCTGTCAGTCGTATCTGACATCTCTTGTTGAAAAACGCCTTAGTTCTTTTTGATTACTTTTCCTTTCAATTTTTCGGTCCAAAGGACTTAATTGCTTTAGTTACACTCCTTTGTATCATGTCAAGCCTGCCTTTCCGGTCCTTCATCTCTTATATCATCGTACATTAACTTTGTGTATTTTTTTGCATGCAGAAAAAGTTGTTCCTTTTCTTTAATAAATCGAAAATGAGTTAAGGCTTCTTTATCCATTGTTAATTTCATATTCGTTAAGCCCGAAAAAATAATTAATTTTGAAGCCCACTCAAAAGCCTCTGTCATCACATCACTCCTTACAAAAAAACACCAAATAACTGCAAAACCATCCCGAAAAACCAATAACAATGCAGCTATTGTTATTGCTCCAACCCACACAAAATCATAATCCAAGCTTAACAGAATTCATTTATTTTATCTAAAAGACGATGTAAAAATTTGCGATGTTGATTGTCGGTTGATGGCGTGGAAGGAACTCTTTCGTTCGTTTCTTGCTCGAGTTCAGGGCTTATGGCTTTCAATTTATTTTTGCCAACTCCTTTAAATTTACAATCATTTATCTGTGTCACTGTTTTCAATAACAACATACATTACCGAACCGACCAACCGACCGACCAACCGACCGACCGTGACTGAGAGTGAGTATGTTGTACACGTACGTATGTACCTACGTCTTTGACAATAAAAAGTAACGCAGGAAGAATGATCTGCAAAGGACACCAACGCATTTTACAATTATTGCATTTTACCTACATACATACATATATACCAGCGAGGGCACATCAAGCAGTGACAGCCACAAGTATAATATTATACACACATTAATTCATGCATTCGTATTCTCGTATGTTTTTTATATTCATGCACTGGAAAAAAATTAAAGCAAATTAAAAGAGAAGTTCAAGGAAACGAGAGGAAAGCCATTCGGGAATAAATCTTCTGTAAAAGAGCGGAGAAAATGAATGAAAAGCGTACTTTATCAATAGCGCGCTAAAGTGGAAAAATGTAATTGGAATTATAAACACCGAAAATAATTGAAAGCTAAAATTGTGATATCTAACGTTTGGAGAATAGTTGTTTAACTAATTTAAGCAGAATATTGATAAATCAATTATGATTTTTTTTCTATAGAAAGTTTAAACGCTAAACGTTTAAATTTCTACCGTGTTTAAAAAAAAGAAAATTTTTTTTTATCCTAGCGTAAAACTCGTATGATTACTGTATTACTGTATGGTATGTATGGAAAGGTAGCAGCATCTTGTGTGTGTGCAACATTTTGCTTATTCAATTTTTTTTTCACCTTTCTCTTCTTCCAAATTGAATATTCCGTATTCACTTCGTCCGTCCGTCCGTCCGTCCGTCCGTCCGTTCACTCTTCAAACTGGATACAGTTTAAATCCTTCGCCTTTGTCGATTTTAATGACATTTCATATCAATATTTATTGTATGTATGTATGTCATTTTGAATGCATTCATTCGTATGTATTTATATTTTTTCTCAACCGTACCATCGATCATGGTTTTTTGCGAGACAAGTTCTTCTCTCCCTTTCTCTCTCTCTCTTTCTGTCTCTCTCTTTCTGTCTCACCGATACTCTGGTTCTGTGTAAGGATTGAGGAGAAATTTTTTTGTTTGTTTGTTCGTTGACGTTCTTTGGAGCCTGTTAATGACGATTCTTGTGATTTTTTTTTTTGCGCGGTACATCATACGTAGTACGAACAACGAGTAGGGCAAGGTTATCAAAAATGCATTTTATGCAACTTTTTTCAACGGGTCAAAATGTTTTTACATGTTTGTAAAATTTATAAATGCTGTTAACTTCATGTTGTTGTTGTTGTTGTTTTGTATCGTTTTTGTTTGTTGTTGTTTAGGTCGATTTGTATCGTATAACGTCAGCATGTCGGTCATTCGGGGTTTATGGGATGAAAATTACACCGAAACAAAACGCAAAAAACTATTCTTTATGAAGTGCTTTTTATAGTTTAAAATGCATTCAGTTTTTGCGTATGCATGTTTTTTTTCATTTGTGTAAAAAAATGTTTATTGTTTGCTTGTGTGTGTTACGTACATGCATACATACATATGTACATACATAAATGACCGAAGGCCGAAGCGAAAAATTTACTAAATTTTACTAAAATAAAATATTGAGTTATTTTCCTAAAAAAGCAAAAAAACACTCGACACTTCAAACCTTTGGAAAAGTCTAAAAAATTATCAATTTTTCACAAACGAAAGCTTTTAACATAAAACAAACATACGCTTCATACTCTCGGAGGTAGTGAGTCTCTCGCTTCCTCTCTCCCTCTCCCTCGACCA
The DNA here is from genome assembly GCA_949752815.1 of Conops quadrifasciatus. Classification (NCBI taxonomy): domain Eukaryota; kingdom Metazoa; phylum Arthropoda; class Insecta; order Diptera; family Conopidae; genus Conops; species Conops quadrifasciatus. The sequence continues at coordinate 7,691,007 of OX457077.1, forward strand.
CTTTGAATAAATTAAAGAAAATACTTAAAAAAAAACGTTTACTAACGCAGCTTAAAAAATTCCTCTTAAAACGAACGGCCGAGAAAAAATTTGAGGATGAAAAGCTAAATGAACGGACGACCAGTAGAACGCTCGAATAAACTACATGAATGCATGAATGAGTGATGGACTGACTTTATTAAACTAACCATTATGTTAATCATACACACAATCAGCGAATGGTGTGGCCATAGTTTACGGCATGGCTTCTCGTCTGTACGAGTATAGTCATTTACAAGTTGTCCATCCGGCCGCCCCCACAAATGAGTGCACGCAACGATCAGTTCGCTTGCCCCTCCCCGTCTACTCCTTACACCGCCCACGTCTCCTCCCGCCACGACTCAATCCGCGTACGAGCGAGCGCACTCCATGATGTCGATCATTCAGCAACGGCGTTCGTCATTCCGGCGTTGCTAAAGCATACGCCAAACAACGCTGATACAATCGCTCTGGAATTCCATGAATGTAGCGAAGAAGAAGAAGAAGAAGAACAAGAAACAAGTTACTTCCTCTAGATTTAATTTATCTACAGTAAATGATGGCTACTTCGTATATACGGATACAATATGTAAGTATATACATTTGTATGTATACATGGATCAAGTAAGATAAGCTTAAATGCATTCAGAGTCTCCCAGACTCCAGAGACCGACTTTAAATTTAAACTTATAATTAAATCTTTATTAAGAAATCTTATAGAAAAAAAAAACAGCATTGATCTTTCTTGGTTGAACTTGGTTTTATGATTATGACAACATTCTCGAGGTTGTACTAAATTGAGCTGAGAGTATAACGAATAACGTCAGTTTTTCTCATCAGTTTTTCTTTTTATTTCCATTTTAATATTATCTACAAAAAATTATCTCATTGCCAGTGAAGGTTAAAGATAATAAGTTCAGTTGGCGACATAATTGAGTACTTACTCACATGACCACTCAATAATCACTCAATAGCAGTTTTCTTGCCTCTTCATGGGTTTTATTAATGGCGTCTAATTGAGTACTTACTCACATGACCACTCATTAATCACTCAATAGAAGTTTTCTTGTCTCTTCATGGGTTTTATTGTTGCTGTTTTTTTCTCATTACACTTATAATAGCATAATTGAGTAATCAGTCGATTAATCACTTAGTATGAGCTGTTTTTTACACACTTTTTGGGCCCGAATTTTGTTGTTTTTCTTTTCGTTAGGTAACAATGTATTTGAGTAGTCACTCAAATGATCACTCATTAATGACTCAGATGAGATTTTTCGTCTCTTTATATACTTCTTGTATCTGGGTTGTTATTTTTCGTTTTCATTTAATCGTTAACGAAGTAATCACAAATGAGTATAACTCAAATGAGAACTCAACGCCACGCATTATTCATAATTCTCTGAAAAATCAGCTAATTATATTTTTATCTTAAAAATATATAGTAAAAACATTTTCAATTGAATCGAATCTGAAAACTTTGTTTGTCTTTCGATTCGATGTCGAAGATTTTTTTAGCCTTAAGCACGAAGAGCCTTAAGCACGTCTTGTTAAATTGCAAGAAGTAGGTAGAGAGGGGCATATTTCTCTTCATTATCCTGACGATACTGAAGATACAACATAAAAGATACCAGATCATGATTGCTTCAAGCTTGTGCTCAAAGATGCAAAGATGATGATGATAATTCCTACGCAAAATTCCTTTCTGTCGTCTATGTCAAACTGAACAACAGCTATTGTAATGACAACAGCAACAGCAACAGCAACAGCAACTTCGTCTGGCTCCTCTCCTCCTCCTCCTCCTCCTCTTCTTCTTCTGACTGCCCACAACAAGAAGCAGATAGCTTTAGAGCATTGTCCCTGCGCATGGCCGTAGAGTATGCAGATTGCTGAGGATGCTGCGTGCAGCACGGCATGGCACGGCACTGCACGGCACGGCACCGCACGCCACGTTGATTCTTCATCCACCAGCGGAGTCTGTTTCTGCTTTAAATGACTTCTTGACAAAGAACAAGATTCCTGTTAATCAACTTGTTGATTTTTTTTTTTTTGCTTTATTTAAACTTTTTCTATAATTTCTGATCCTCACTCACTCCCCCGCACTCCACTTTTCCAAATTTTTTTTCCGGATTTTAATGAATATTAACAAACATTTTTTACTAAATTTTATTGTTAAAGTTCATTTTGTTCCTTTGCGTTTGTGCGTCGGCCTGCGTTGTAGTCATTTCGGCTCGACGCAACGAATGGAGCGGCGAGAGGCATTCAGGCATCAAAACAAGAAACTTGTTTGCTCTCAGGTAGTTTTCATTTTCATTAAAAATTATGTATAACAACAACAACAACAACAACCAGAACCATAATAACATAAACAACAGCATCAGCGACGTAAACGCGGTGGCAGCAGCAGCAGCAGCAATAACGACAGCAAAAGCAGCAGCGTAAATGCAGTAGCAGTGACAGCAACAATAATAACAACAACAACAACAGCAATAACAAAGACAATAAGAACAACAACGACTAGATTGAAGCGCCCTCCAGTGGGCGGCATTCGGTTTATATACACGGTGCACCATCTTTTATGTCGGTGTGTGAGTGTTTGGCCATATTCAAAACGACATGGATCGTCTGTCGTTAATATTTTTTGAGTCAATTGTACTTTCACGTCAATTGCGCAAGGTGGTACCACTGACGCCGCCAAAATGCTGAGCGCGGTGACGATACGATACATGTAGGTTCTCGGCAACACTCTCTCTTACCGCTTCAAAACAGTTCATTAAAACGTCCTGGGCGTTGATGAGCGGCATATCGACGATCTACCATTGTCCCGTGCTCCACAAAATTCGACACCAAATTCGACGAATAGTGTTGTCAGACGGTGCTTCTTAGCCGCGTTCGATTTTCGACGATATGCACGACTATTTTCAATAAACATCGTCACTACGTCAGCGCGTTGTTTCGGTGTGAAGAGTTTCATGGTTAAAATTATACTGAATCGAGGTTTCAAAAACATGTTTAGCCAAGGCAATGGGTTGATAAATGTTAAAGTTATTCAATATTTACATACCGACATGAAAGAAAAGGCGCACCCGTTATATTGTAATTATGTGATCTGGGCCAGTTAGCTGCAATCATTTGCTAACATTTGCTTCTTCTTTGGATTTTTCATAATTTTTCCACACCTAAAACTCCATATGTCCTGGAGTCCACATTCGTAGGTATAATTATCTATATGTGTTATCGCAGTTTATAGGTCTTCCGAGGCACAAAACTATTTATGTATAATACGAGTATCTGCTTTCATTAATTTTGTAGCTATAGCTTTGTTATAATATCAGTATCTAGATAATACTTTCTGCTAATCCTTTCTCGCTCGCTGGATTTACGAGTTATTAGTCAAGTCAGTTAGTTAGAGCTTTTCCTACCTGCAAGCACCTCCACTTGAATCCACTTTTGAATTAATTCCCTTGAATTTAATTAATATAAAATCTTGTCTAAAGTCTTTTACACCAAGTCATATTTTACCACCACGTCATATTTCACATTTATTTTCATACATATTTTTACTTTATACTTTATTTTAGACTTGTTTTTTGTTTGTGTTGGCTCGCCCTTCCCCCCCTTTTTCGTCCTCGTCCTCGTGCTACACACGTACACAATTTCTTGGCCTCATTTTCTGATATTGTATTAAAGATTATGAGTGTGTATCCTCCTTAATGGTGTCTCTTGCCGCCATATTTAATTGTCGTGATGAAGCTGCCCGGATTTTGGCATAAATAAATCTTCTAGCTGTTGCAAGGGTTAGTTATTGTTGCTCATGGTGTTGTTGTTGTTGTTGTTGCTCATGGTGTGCAGTTGTTGTAATCGTCGTATTTCGAGTGGAGCTGAAGCCATCGTCATCGTAAGATTCAGCCACAACACTTTCATCATCAGCATCATCATATTCATTGTGTCGTGGTTGTCGTCGTCGTCGTCGTCGTCGTCGTCGTCGTAGTCCTCCTTCTCCTCCGCCTTCTTCTCCTTTTGTGGCCAGCCTTGATTAACCCTTCTCCTTCTTCTCGGTGGGTTGTTGTAAATGAAGTCTCCTTGAATTGGTTTGGTTTGAGTTGACTTAACATGGCGTTACCATCCAGAAATCTTGGCTGCGGCTCGTGGCTGAGCCCGACCAGAGCGTATCGTGTATCGTGTATGGCATGGCATGGCTTGGCGGGCAAGTGGCTTTCGAGTGGGTTGTTAAAGAAAACCATTTTCGCAGCATTCTGCCTTCTTTTTCTTACTTACGGACTATACGTCGCTTTTTCTTGTTTTGTCTTGTGATGCTTCTTTTCATTACCTCATTTTTTCATGTTTTTCCCTCTTCTTTTTTTTTAATTATTTTTGAGTTGTTTATGGAGTCAAGTGCTTCATTAAAGAGGAGGCAAACGTTCAAAAGATCAAAAAAGGCGAAAAAAACACGAAAAAAACGAGCGAAAAGCAGCAGCCAAACAACCAACAAAAGGTACTCTCTAAACCTAGAGACTGTGCTGTGCCATGATAGAGTGAGCCTCCGAACGAGGGACGACGGCTGACGACGGGTGACGGGGATGGTAGACCGCAGAGAATATTCATAAACAGGACGCGTTTAGGTTTCGTGTTGCGCTAAGAAATCGTGTCAACTGTACTAATTTTCTTGGCGAGTAAAGTAACCTTCAGGGCTCTTAGCTGGCCTTGTGCGATCAAGGCTATCAAGCCTTGCTAGCATTCATAAGTTCTAGATGTTCTTTGATGTTTTTTTTTCTTGCTGTTTCGTGTTAAGAAATGTCTTCTGAGACTTCTGGAAGGCTTCGCGTTTAAGCCATTGGCGGGCTAAGGGTTAAGCATAATCTTATAATTGACTTTATAATACATTATAAACTAATTTGTAAGACATTATAAACTAATTTATAAGACATTATAAACTAATTTATAATACATTGTCAACCAAACCGCCGCATACGTTATATATGTACATATACTAACGGGTGCGCCATCTTTTATGTCGGTATGGAAACATTAAATAATCTTAACAATAATCAACCGATTGTCTTGAGTTTGACACGTTTTTGAAGCGTAAATTTAGTACTTTCATTTCTAGCTCCCTCTTACCCTCTCTCCGGCACAATCTCTTTCTATGATGATCATCGCGTTGAGCTATTGAGAGACTTTTTAATTCGTTGCTTTTCTATAGAAATCTGCCTGAATCGTTTAACATTAGATCTGCTCGCTCATCATCATCATCATTATTATTATCATTATTATCATCATTACAACCGTTATCATTATCATCATCACCATCATCATCATGTCCACCGACGAACATTTGCAATGTTTCTTAGTGATAAACTTGAGCATTTTATATACGCGTTTGATATCCTTTTTTATCATCGTGTCTTCCTTTTTTATTCGACCTTTTGGTGTCATCATTAACTGTGACGACAATTGCCACCGCTGCCATGAACGACGCTGACGCCGACGCCGATGCCGATGCCGATGCCGATGCTCTGCGCGCTTTGGTTTACGTCCGGGACCGACGACGCGTCGTTGCATTGTTTGTGTGTTTATGTGTCTATAAGTATGGGTTCTGTAAGAAGGGAGAGGAGAAAGTAGCTTAAGGTTTCACAACAACAAACAACAAAATCCAAAGAAGACCAAAATCTGGCACATAAAAACTGTATCAAATTTCATCTTAACTGACGCAGCGCTTGAGTTTTCTGCTGCTTACACTTATTTTTGTTCTATTTACAAAATTGTATTGTCTTTGTTGCTGTCAGTGCTGTTGTTGTTGTTGTTGTTGTAGTTTTCTGTCTTACATTGCATTGTTTTTCGGTGTTCCACTCACCGAAAGCGGTTTTTTTGAATCATTTGCGGCGGCCGCCAAGTCGGTACACTTTAATGCATGCAAAATGCGGCCTGTATTTTTTCGGTTTAGTGATACTGTTGTTGTTGTTGTTGTTATTGTTATTGTTGTTGTTGTTGTTGTTGTTGTTGTTGTTGTTGTTGTCACCACCAAACCTTTCTCATTTGCAATGCGATGATGATGATGATGATGATGATGATGACATTGATAAATGCTGGTTTCATTCGATTCGATACAAAAGATCTGGTACAAAGATGCGCGCACACACACACACAAACACACACACACACGCATACACACGCGCATAAGAATATTATTCAGTCCGTCATTAAATCGTTGAGTCTGTCGTTCTGGCATCATCCACTTTCAGTGTCATCAATTGTTGCGATTGTTCCCATCAAAATTTTAAAGTATGATCAAGATCAAGTTCTTTCTTTTTCGGAAGATTTTAACCACGAATTTCCACGACATCTTAACGTGATTCGGAAAACTGATGACAGTTATGTGATTAGACGGTACCGACGGTGTGATTAGATTATTAGATGAGACGGTACCTAAATTGTTGTCGCCTTAAAACAGACGGTTTGACGTCTGCTGTGGTACTTGTTAATAGCTTTTAGTCACCTCAAAGTCGCCTAGTCGTGTCACTGCAATTTGAAAATTTTATCTAGTACACAAACCTCTTAGCACATTGCAACTGATGTGAGCGTAATTCAGCACAAGTCACTTTTATAACAAGTGAGCGACGTCTGCCAAAAAGTGACTTTTCAGAGACGACGACGACGACGACGACGACGACGACGACGACGGTGACGGGTGACTCGGTGAGCTTGTGCATAAGCGTGTAAAATTAAGTGTTGTTGCTGCAGGCCCTGTTTCAAGGACCATATCCTGCACAACTTAATTACAGTAATAATCTTGAAGAGGCATGAAGCATACATCCTTCCCTTTTTAATTTAAATTCTTTACCAATCGTGTCACCTTTAATGGTGATGTATGTACATTCAATCAGTTGCGGATGGCAAATCATGCAAATAAATTTTTATTACAACGTTGCCATTTTTATGGTAAATTAATGAAGAAACATATAAATAATTATCCGGCAGTTAGTCCGTTTGTCCGTAAACGTACGTACGTCCGTTCGTTCGTCGGTACGTCCGTTCATTTGTTTACGAAACGTTGCGTTTATTGTTTTCTTTTTCCTCTGATATACGCGTTTGTCTGTTTGTCTGCCTGTCCGCCTGTCCGTATTTCCTTCAATTTGTAGTCTTGCTGACGGTAGCGCTGGCAAGTAATGAAGTTTGACGTCAATCTTTATTTGGCAATGAAAAGCAACTAAAAACGCAACGAAAGGTACAAACAAGAGACGAAAAAGCATTGCTGCGTTACGTAAATGTACCTTTAAAGCATAATGTGCCAAAAGTAGCTAACTTAACACAGTAAATAATGCGTTAGCGAAGGGATGAAGTGTGTGTGTGTGTGGAAAACTTAGCAATTATGATAAATACGATAAGACGAGGTACGATACACACGACAAGAGAGCGTAAAGAAGGCGGCAGCGAAGGCGGGCGAGCACATAAAATTAATGATTGCACAATAAAGCGCCCTCGCGGCGGCGTCATACGAAGCAGGAAGCACAATACAACACAAGACAACGTAACGTAACGTAATGTAGCGTAAGGTAATAAAATGAGCGTAGAATTGAAACGAATTGAAACGCAAGAAAAGCAGCAAAAAAACGGGAATGAAGTACAAAAACACGTTGCGTATCGTAGCGTATGTACAATAAATCGTACAATACTTCAATTTATAGAAAAAGAAACTTTCGTCGTTCAATGCGTTGAAGACGTTGATTGCTTTTCTCAATAACGTTTCTGGTAAGAGTCCAGCCATTTTTATTATCAGAAGAGAAGCACAAATGAAGCTGTCATTTTAGTTGTCAATTTGAATAAATGAGTGTGTGTATGTGCGTGTTTTTGTAAGTGATTTATTAACTTGTGTGCGTTTATTATTGTGCGTGCGGCTTGTGCATTTGCGTATGGATATACGTAGACGGACGTATGTATGTATGTAGGTATGTATGTATGTAGGTATGTATGTATGTATGTAGGTATGTATTTACGCACTTACCAGAATATATTTTTGCTATCGTCGCACTAACGACGACGCACTAACGTCGTTAACGATGTCAACAACAGGTTAAAATAAAACCTGTTGTTGACAAACGACAGATAGTTAGTTGTTGGTTATTATTATTAATGCTGGTCGCTGTTGTTGTTGTTGTTGTTGTTGTTGCACATCTACACTAATTAAATTCAGCTTCACAGTAAAGTTATTCATTAGTTTTTGTAGTACGTTTGTATACAGAAAATTATAAAATTGCATTTTATTTGTTTTAATGAATTTCAAATAACTCGTGAGTGAGAACTCACTTATACTCACAAGCTCAATGAGTCACTTGACGTTGTCGTCTCTGAAAAGTCACTTTTTGGCAGACGTTGTACGTCACAAGCTTACTTCTCCTAAAAGTGACTTGTGTTGTATTACGTTCACATCAGTTGTAATGTACTAAGAGGTTTGCGTACTAGATAAAATTTTCAGTGCTGGCATACATAAATTGTGCCAGTGCAAATTACTTACTACTATCGTTGAAAATTTTATCTAGTACACAAACCTCTTAGCACATTGCAGCGGACGTGAGCGTAATTCAACACAAGTCACTTTTAGGAGAAGTGAGCTTGTGAATACGAATTCGGCCAAAAAGTGAATTTTTAGAGACGACGATGACGACGGATGATTCGTTAAGCTTGTGAAAAAGCGTGTTAATAAAATAAATTCTATGAGTTATGTGCTCCACAAACCACAAACTTTCATTTATTTATTTATTATATTAGGCAGTCACTTGCTCACTCACTTTGAGTGAATGCCATTTTTGGTTTCTTTGGGAACCATTTCACAATAGGTTAGCATGAAGAAGAAATCCGTGAATTCAGTTTCGAAATGACTCAATTTCGTTGCCATGCGCAAGAAGTGTCCCTTTTATAATGCGTTTGCGTTTGCGTTCGTTTGTCAGCCAAGAAAATTATAGCGTCAACTGAAATCTCAACAGCAACAACAACAACAACAACAACGACAGGAGCAAAGCGAAAGCGTCTGCAAATACTGCAACAACAAGTGCAGCCGCTCATAGTTTAACCTTATTTGCCACTGCCACGATTCCAGCGATGCCATCGAGCGTGCCAAATACGGTGGTCCGTCGTCGGGTATGCCGCAGCATGAATGCATTTCCATTTGTTGTTGCGGCTGCCGCGTTGTTGTTGTTGTTGTTGTTGTTGTTGTTGTTGGTGGTGGTGGTTTTCCTTTTGTTCTCTCCGCCTTTTGTTTCTCCAACGAATGCATTGTTTTTTTCCGTGTATTTTTTTTCTTTTTTGCCTTCTCTTTTCCGTTTTGTTGGCGCAACTGTTCCACTTTTTGTGTTAACCCTCTTGTTCGTCATGGTGCCGCGTAAACGGCTTGCCGGTAATTGTTGTTGTTGTTGTTGTTGTTGTTGTGTGCTGTTGTCTGCTGCATGGCATGCCGAGCTTGTTGTTGTCTTGAAGCGATTTTATTATGAGGCTGTTGCTGCAGTTGTTGTTGTTGTTGTTGTTGTTGTTGTTGTTGTTGTTGTTGTTGTCATGGGCTCATTTTTTATGGGCGCCGATTGTTTGCAGCACGTGCAGAATCAACGAGTCTCGAATCAGGAACTCTTTGCTCCGTCAAAGGGGCAGAGAGCCGGAGCGGAGAAAGACTAAGACATACAGATTGTGAAGCAAAACAGACCAACATTCGACCGAGAGAGAGAGAGAGACTGATAAACCGTCAAGCAGAATCATAGACATATTATATTGACCGTTAGAAAGATGGTCTCAGAGACGGTCAGTGACACGGAGAGAGAGAGAGAGAGAGAGAGAGAGAAATAGAGACGGAATGGCTGACAATCTGCTGCGACCATCTACGTTTGCGACTGCCCGCCAAACGATGCTTTCATCGGTGTCTAGTGAGTGGCGCAGTCTGTTGTTGTTGGTGTTGTGGTCTTTTGACTTCTTAACGGGAAGAAGAAAAAGCACGAAAAGTGGAAGCCACTTGCACGGACTTTTATGGCGACCGCATGGCAACAGCGAGCAACAACATGCTTGCACAATTCTCTTTTTTTTTCTGTTGAAAACTTAGAAGCGTTACGAAAAAGGTCAGCGAACGAAGGAGGCTTACATATATGTATATATAGAAACAGATGTGTATGTACAGTATACATACGTACATATAGTATATCGGTGCTATACGCTACACTCGTTCTCTCTTTCTGTCTGTCTGCTATTTTTTATCTAACTGTCTGTTATTTCTTATGCCGGCCGGCAACCATTATTGTTTGTTGCATGAGAACTGAAATTTTGTAATGACAAACATACATACATACATTCACTACATACATACACATACCCACATATATACACACATACATATCTTCTATACATTTATACTTTCATGATATTGCAAAATTGAAATTCGAGACGAAAATTTGAGGTTTGATGTTCGTTTGCTCTGGCGTCGATTTTGTATGGAAAAAGTCATGAGGGTCAAGCTAATTTTGGCTTGTATGAATGGCATGACATATACACACACACACACACACATACATGCATACATCAATAATGAAGTTAATAAAGTTAGCATGTACCAAAGTTGGCAAAGACTAAGCAAAAAACTTATTTTCTTTCTCAAATTTTTGTATTTTATAAGACTTAAATTTATCTTCTATTTATTTGTCTCTGTCTGTGCTTTAGAGAATATTTAGATTAACTTTAACCTCACAAAAGAATGCAAAGGATTCATGCTTCGAAATTGTTTTGTTTAAATTCGAAACGCATTAAAGGAGTTATTATAATTTGCACAGAACTTCTTGATAAAAATTAAAAGTCATTATTAAGAATTTTTGCTTTTGTCATGATCTGATCGTTACTGATCATACAAGTATTATCGATAAGCTAAAATCAGGGCCGTGAAAATGTAACGTGTTCCAATCGCAGCTTAAAATCGCACAAATCGAATATTGTATGCAATTCACTTTTTCCACTCATGATGCCGCACTCAAATACATACTTTACTGCTTCCTTCCGCGGCTGCAGAACAACAAGAAAACGCATAATTATGAGAACCACTTTGTATTCATTATAATCAGCTTCATTGCTATAAAAATTCTAATTGAAGTTTATGCATCTCCATTTGGTTGGTCTGGACGCCGCCGTGGCGTCGTTGCAAAAATATGCAATTATTTTCATGATTTATCGAAATTGTTGCTCAATTTACAACGTTGTCGCTATGGGGCCCCGCTTTTGCTGTGACCGGGGCAGCCCACCCAGTAGGAAAAAAACAAAAACTGCTCGAACTTGCAACGAATTAGAGGTAACGTCACTTGCCCGAATATACGCGCTTTGGTATACAAAAATAGAGGAAAATCGCGAACCACTTTTTATACAGAAATTGTGTGACATCTACGGCGCGTTAGCTTTTCTCTCTGTTTATTTTCTATAGAATTTAGCATCAATTTTTTGTAGATTTCTTCACCAACTCATTGTTTCTGTGATGCTGAGTTTGATTTGGAATCAGAACGACAATGGAATTTCTACTGGAATGACAGTAAATGTCAGCAATGGCAACAACAACAACAACAACAACAACAACAACAACAACAACAACAACAACAACAACAACTGACAAGCCACATTTTCAGCGATTTTCCATTTACGTTCGCCTTCTTCTTCTTCCTCTCTTCCTTTCTGGTTGATCTTAACCAGAGACAATTTTTATTGTATACTAGTAGTAGATAGTTGTTGTTGTTGTTGTTGTTGTTTTCGTGTTGCAACAATGTATTTCCTTTCGAAAAACTCTTTGTCTTTTTGTTTCAGTTTGTCTGACGACATTTTGACATTTGAATGACAAAGTGTTTAATTTCAACGGAATGAGTTTCTGCACAAAAACCATTGAAAAACTGAAATATTGAGAAATGAAATCAAAGAAAATGAGACAGAAAAGAAGAAGAGAGAGTATAAAAATCATTTTAAAAATATTGATATTTGTGTCTGTCTGTCTGTCTGTCTGTCTGTTTGATTTTATATTGTTCTGTTATTGGCAGTTTGTTTGCTACCCCTGCGCCACTGCTCTCTCCCCCTCCCCCCCCCCCCCCGCCATGATTTTGGGTCTGTCTCTGTGATGGCTGTTGGCCTGTGTAAAAGCAATTCCTTTACTTTCTCGAAATTAGTATTTTTTGTTTGTTTGCTGACAAATTGTTAATTTTAAAAAGGGTCAAAGAGACGACCACAACACTTTTACAGCAGTGGATTGAAAACAACAACAATTCATCAATTTTCCAATTTACTCTTCTTCTTTCTTTACTATGTATTTTTTTTTAAGTCGATAAAATTATTTAGTTTTATACTTAAACATTTAGATCGAGGTATGACGTTTACCTAATTTTAAAAACAAATAATAAATAAATCACTGTAGACGGATTTTGCTTAGTGTAGACAAAAACCAAAGTGCCAAAATTAAGCAGGCCTTAGTCAGTAAATTTATAATCGTATCTATAATATTTAAATTAGGCTCTTCTCCAGACAAGACGTCTTCGGGCGTCAAATAATAAATAATAAAAACAAATAATAAATAAATCACTGTAGACGGATTTTACTTAGTGTAAACAAAAACCAAAGTGACAAAATTAAGCATTAAATAGCAAAGATTTAAGACTTTATGAAGTCTTTGTAGAGTCCTTTTTTAATGCTGAGTTTCTTTCTAAACTTTTAAAACTCTCTTTAAAAAAGACAGGTTACTTAATCTAAGAAAATCTTATGGCAGTAATAAATTTCGCTTAAAGAATTTTTTAAAAATACTTTGGGAGTTGTTTGGGAGTTGTTTATGGGGGCAAGTCATACCCCCACAAAAAATGTTCTCATAAAAATGCCACCAAAAATGTATTTTTTTAACCAACGTAGGTTTTTTAATTAAAGTCTTCACAATTATACGCATCAATATCTACTTACAACATAATTTAGAATCTTCAGAGTGTTCTAAAATCAAGTTTGGCGTGGATACTACGCAACCTCGAAACAACCTACTTAAAAACAAACCTCTTCTCAGTTTTCTGTTCGTTTTTGAATGCAAAAATGTTTTTTTTCCATGCAAAAAAATGCAAGAAACTGATCCTTTCTAGAAACTGATCAAAGTCAAGATAAGATATACATATTTTAATATCATACATGCCGCAGCGTAACCTTCGAGATGGCATTTTTAGAATTTTTATTTTTAGTCGTCCAACTACCAACACCTCGTTGCCAATGATGGTGGTGGGCTGGTAGGCCCATTCGCACTACTTATACACACTATACTAGAATTATTATTCTTAACCTTCAATCTTGAGCGCCTGGAATCTTATGGACAACCTACATTCTACCAATTTGCCATTTGTCCTTGATCAAAAGTGAAGCCGGTAATCGGTAATGAATCATTGCGAATATTCTTCGTAGGTTTTCAAGACCGATAAAAAGTGAAAATGTAACGCATTCTGGCTTGATTGGTCGCTGCGGTTGATTCTTGATTGCAGTTTTACTAGTTGTATTGTACCTATAAAAAAAAAATTGCTTTAATAACAATAACAATCAAGGTCTTGGAATTGGCTTGTCATTGAAACTGGCGTACTGATCACAGCGTTGGTTGCCGTCACTCAGTTTTCAACCAATTCTTTAGATTTTCCCAACATTTATTAGGTTTCAAATTAAATTTTTGAATACGCCTTAAAGAATATGCTCTTTAAGGCGTATAAATATAATAAAAATAATAGTATAATTCGTTTTTTAGTATAAAAGATTAATAATATTTATACGCCTTAAAGAGCATATTCTTTAAGGCGTATAAATATTATTAATCTTTTATACTAAAAAACGAATTATACTTTGCTAAAGAGATTTGATGTGCTAAAATCGAATCCGTTTTTAGTTTTTTTCCATTACCGCAGATTTTTGTGATATTCTAACCGAAAGGTAAGAAAAATACGGATTCTATTTATTTATTTGTCATTTAAAGTTTTTATGTTTATCGAAAGATCTTAAGAAGAGTAAAAAGCTAATTTTTTTATTAAATTTATTCAGCAAGCTTTGAGCATTTTTCAAATTCGTTCGTAATTTGTTCGGCGAACGTTAAGCGCTGTTAAGCAAGAAGTATTATTATTGTTATTAATTTTAAAAACACTATAACTTTATTATTATAAAACCGATTTGAATTTTCTTTTTTGCTTTTTAAAGCCAGAATTTAGGAGCAAATAATCCTTTTTAAATTATGTAAATCCATTAAAAAGTTTTGAAGTTATATGCTTTTAAATGATTTTAGAAAAAAATTGTTTTAAATTTATTTTTACCATAACACCTAAAGCTTTGCAGTAAAGGTTCCTTTTGAAGGCTTGCTTTTTCCCAAAATCTGTTTTCTTCCTCTATAATGATCAGAAGACAGTTACTTTTTTTACTTTTTTGCTTGTTCTTTTTGCGCCATCATCTGAAAACATAAAAAACACACGCATGCATACATACATACAGACATGCATACATACTCACTGAGATACTTGTGTATAGGTTAGAGAAAGAAAGGTTCGAGAAAGTGAAGGAATGGAGACAGAAACGGTCGCGGTAATGGTGATGGCGGTAGCTCCAGAAAAGCTAATGGATGAGATGACGATGATGGGCTGCTGAGAAGAATAATGGCGGCAGCACGCGCCATGGAAAGGCGTGGAATGAGGCGTAGCAAATTTATCAAATTAATACTAGTCCTGATACGGACTGATATAGACCGGTAAAAGTTGAGACCAAAGTATACTCGCACGCACACGTCTGCATACGAGCGTGCATTAGCATGTACCACCAACCAACCCTTCCCCCTCCCCCCTTGACACGTTGGCTTGTTCCTTTGTGCAAACCAGATTGTCAAATTTTTGTCAAAGTTGCCGAACCAACAACAACGACGACGACATTATGATACACCTGGCGGGGAAAATTTCCCGAAAAGCCAAAACGCACAAAGAGACCGACCGGCTCGAGTATTTTCATACCTTGGAATACGCGAGGAAGGAAGTGAATGGAGGTCATGGTTAGATTACGGGGGCCGCTCACGGGGCTGTAAAGAATGACGATGGTGAAAGTTTTTTTTTTCTTTTACCAACACAAATTGAATTTTCCAGTGCATTGCAGAGTATGTACCATAACAACAACAACAACAACAACAACAACAACACCAACAACCAGGACAACGTAAGAGCACTTTTCAAAGTTTGCATCTTTGGGTTTTATGGCAAAAATGCCGGCAATATCACGAGTATGTGTACGTATGTATGTACCTAGCTTAAAACAGAAGACTTCAAACTTTGATTCGAGGGTCATATGCCATGGGATGCCTCGGCTGTGAATGGGAAAATCTCGGTTTCCCAAGTCTTGTTCAACTCGATCAACTTCTCTCAACTGAAAAACCGTGTCAAGTCTCCTTTTACTAATTAGTACGATCCGCAGAACACTGTTCAAGTACAGAATTTCTTACGCGGTGAAAAGTTTAAAGATCCCTGTTCTGAGAGCAAGGGCAAGCAAGGGTTAGGGTTAGAAAGGGGCAGGTTTGCGCTTAGTCTCGAGTGCATTAAAATGTTTCCGGTGCTAAAAAAATGTAAAAATGTTTTCAAAAAGAATGCGAAAAAATAGCTTGAAACTTTAGTGAGAATATGTGAGCATCTAATGCACTTCATCGATGAGCAGTCGATGTTTTTTTCGAAATTTTTAAGTAAATTAAATGATTTCTTGATGTGTTGTTGAAAAGCGGAAACATGTTTGAAGAGGAAAAAGTCATGAAAATTGATTTTTCATCAACTTCTTTACTATAGTAACCATAAGCGTAACATAAAAACTACGATAAAATCATAGAAATCATTGGTTAGTGATTGACAATTCAATTTCACTCAAAGTCTTCGTCTCCTGGAAAGCTTATGATAACCTTTTTCGGAATGAATTTGGGAAGATTCTTTAGAAATTTTTTGAGAGCGAAGAGTAATGCAAGAATGGTTTTTTAAATTTCACAAGTCTCCAAAAAACCTAAGTCACTCAAATTAATACTCAACATAAATTTGAAACTAAAACAAAAGTGAGTCAATGAATCAACTCAACTCTATGAGTGTACCATAACCATAAACTCATAATTACTAGAAAACATTTTTGAAATCATCAAACAATATACAAAAATATTACTCAGAATTTAACTCAATATTAAAAAATTGTGAAAAGAGAAACATCAAGTTTTGAGTGTTTTTCTAATGATGTTTACTAAAAATATGTTCACAATCGAAAGTTAAATTATAAATTTACAAGACTAAAAGACAAAAAGGCTGAAAAAATACATTGTTTTTTGTCTTTCTCTTCCTCTCTCTCTCTCTCTCTCTCACTCGTTTTCTTTTGCTCAACAGCTTTGCTAATTGAATTTTTATTCCTATTAAAGATTGTAATTAAAATAAAAAAAACCATAAAATAAGTGGGCATCTCTGACGACAGGCTGGACAAACGGGATCCAACTAAGAAGCAAAAGTAACAACAACAACAACAACAACAACACCATGGCATTTAACAGCGGAAATACGAATGCGCTAAGACGCTAATCTACATAAAGACTCAGAACTGTCAAAAAGAAAAGAGAAGAAAATGCCGGGCGAAACCGGCTCACGATGAAAATGGAAATTAAATTTCATTAAAATGAAAAAGGACTTTGCGAAAAGAAACGGAAAAAAAAAGAAAAACAATATGAGAAGGGAACAACATGAATCGAAGCAGCAAAACGTTTGAGTAGCAGGAAGAGAGAATGAGAGATAGTGCGGGGAGGAAGGGGGAGGGGGTCAAGCGAGAAACTGACTCAATACAGATCATTTTTCTTCTTCTGAAGCAAAGAAACAAACAAAAAACAGCTGAATTTCAAACACCAAAAAGCAAAAAAAAGCAGTTATGACCAAAAAGAGATCGCGTTACGATCACTTTTCTGTGGACAGTAGTGGCCAGTGCGGTGCAGTGCGGTGCGGTGCGATCCATTTGAACGTTGGTTTACTCTACTGTTTTGAGACCACCAAAGAAGAAGCAATGCTAAATGGTAGTACCTCCAAAGAGCGACGACATAAGACTTCAAATGAAATACATACAGCAACAAACGAAAAAAAGAAGAAACTAAAAACCAAAAAAACCGCAAAACTGAAGCAAAAGCCAAGTAAAATAAAAAACTATACAAAAGCTTTCGGTTACTGGTAAAAAATAAAAAACCCGCTCAACGAATATAGTACAATCTTTTTCTGCTGCAACACGTGACATGATCGCGTTACTGGCTTTTTTGCTTTGTGAATGGTAGAGAAAAAGGGACAAAAAGTTATAAAAGAGATATGACTATTTGTATATATATTCATATATTAATAAAAAAATTATAAATAAAGTGTTCAAATTTTGCCTGAACACTGCAAACGTTTATACAAATACCACCCAACAGGAAAAAAAGGAATGAATGCGTCAATAAATTAACGCGGAATCTATACCGATTGGTGAATTTGTAGAATCGATTTTTACACCTCGATTTTATTGACGATTTTACTGAAAGTAATTCTTTCTTTTTTTTATAGTAAAACTAATCCATTCTTCTCAGGTTTACACTCGAAGCATTCTTTGATTACTTCTGGAGTAATCAATTCATACTTTCCCGCTGGGCATGCTCGACGAAGTTCTCCATCTTCAGGGTTGCCAACGAGTGTTACGCACGCCATCGAAATCATATACTTTTTTGTTCGTTTTTTCATTTTTTTTTTTGGGCTTTTTGCTTTGTTTCGTTTGGCCAAAAGCCAAATTTTTAACAAATTTTGAATATTTTTACACACATTGTTGGTGTTGGTGTTGGTGTTGTTGTTGTTGTTGTTGTTGTTGTTGTTGTTGTTGTTGTTACGATTAAATGTTTTCAGCAAAGTGGCCAAATGAAAAGGGGCACGCGTTGCAAGTTCGTATTGCGTCTATTGGCCCGCGGCATACACACGCTTCTTCCCATATTCCCTGCGAGCTCCCCCCCCCCGACTCTCTCTCACTCTTTCCCTATCTCTCTTTCTACACGATTATCATTACCCTTTTAAATGCATCCACGCGTCACGAAACCAATGCCAAAATCATGTCTGAAGTGAGACGAGAATTCACGAAACGGAAGCAAAGGCTCAACTGCACAAAGTTGTTGAGCCCAAATGGCGTTGTTGTTGTTGTGGCTGTTGGCTTTCGGTTGTTAAGTGCACTTTCTAATTGTTGTTGTTGTATGTTGTTGTCTCCGATATTTTTGGCATTGCGCTGGCTCCTTATGACAGACAGCTTGAGACAGAGACAGAGACAGAGACAGATACAGAGAGAACGATTTCAGCTGCTTGATTTTTGACATTGACAACTAAACGTACTCTACACGTTCTCTCACACACGCACATTCACACGAATGCACACACACAAGCAGGCGATGAAAATACCTCGCTACTGAGAAGATTAACTGACTGACAAATGGTTTCAAATCGACAAAATGGTCCACGAGATGGACACGAAACGCGTGCTGTACAGAAATACGTTTGTTTTCTATTTTTGATTTTATCATTTATTTGTTGTTCTCTTTCCTTTTTCTCTCTCTCTCCTTTTTTGACATGAGAAAAATGTTTGTTTGATGAAGTGCTTAAATGCGAAATAATGGTCTTACACTTCGCAATCATTGACCTGTACAGACAGAGAGAGTGCGAAAGAGAGAGGGAGAGTGTGACATAAAGAGGGAGAAATCTCGCCCTCGAGTTTTAAAGTTGGCTGAAAAATTATGTCTCGTTGTTGGGTTCTTGTGGTCACGACTGAAAATACCTGCCTAGTTTTGGAATCTGGTCTCGACTAAGAAAATCTGCCGCATTCTCAGAGTCTGGGCTCGACTGAAAGAAGATGTCTGGTCCTCGGATATAATCTCATATGTAAAGACCTACCTCATTCTCGGAACCTCGGATTCGTCGAGATAAGACCTGTCTGATTTTTGGAATCTCAACTTGACTGAAAAAGCCTCTGATTCTATATTCTGATTCTAGACTGTCGTAGACTGAAAAGATATTTACGACTGAAAAGATATTTACTTAACTGAAATACGTCATTATTTCGTTATTCCGTCGGAATTCAAGACGCAAACGATAATTCCGTTCTCATGTAAGAGGACTCCTCAGAAGGAGGAGAAACCCTGAAGGCATTGATGAGTACAAAATCTTCTTCAAGAAAGCATAAAGCATCAAAATGTCCTGCAAAACATTTTAATCCGATCAGAATGTTGACCGAATTTTGAGTATCGCTAACTCAAAAACGTCCGCTTTCATCGACTTTCCGGCGTTAAAAGTTTCAATGAACCGTTCTTGACAATTTAACTTCATCGCCTGCAAATATTTTGGAATGGATCGGTCTTTCGGTGGGTCGGTTGGTCGGTCGGTCGGTTGGTTGTATGGTATTATCTTGTATCAGCGTGGCCGTTGATTCGATTGCCGCCAACGTCTTGGCGTCTTCACTTTTTCGCTAATAATAATTGCTGCAATCAGTTAATTTCTGGAAATTAAAAACTCTTCCTCTTGCTTTTATGTATCCGTTTCATCCGTTTTCCTTTTGTGTAACTTCATCGTTTTACTCCATCGCTGCTGCTGCTGCTGCTGTTTTCGTCTGCCTTCTGCCTTCTTCATTATCATCAACATTGAAGGTTGTGTTGGTGCCGGGACGGTGAAGAAGAGCAAAGGGAGGGCAGCAAAGGGTGATTTAAAATAGCAACATAATGATAATTGTGACTGCATGCCTCCGCCTCCGCTTCCGCCTTCGCCAGCGCTCCGTCCCATACCCACTCGCCCCACCCTCGGTTGATGTCGCCGCGGGAGCAGCAATAATTGCCGGCAACCGAGAAATGAATACAATCTGTAGTATCGTCGTCGTCGTCGTCGCATTCATTGTGAAGCCGGCTGGGAATTGCAAACGTTGTTGCAAAATTAAGTTGTATTGATTGGGACTTAATGATTGCGCCTTCGAGTGGGCGAATATTGTTGGCGACTTTCAGGGAAAATGCATGAAACGCCACTTCTTCCTCTTCTTCTTTTGCTTCTGCTTCTTCTTCTATTATTTATTTAAATTGACTCGAGCAAAAAGTGTTCGTGATTCTACTAAAAATGGTTCTGAAATAATTTCTTTGACAAGTTCTTTTTGAACGATGAATGATTTCCGTTCTAGCTTTCGTTTCGACTTCGGCAATTTATATATAAAATATCGTATATAATGAAAAGACAGTCGTGAATGAAAAGACAATATTTCCAGACAAAACGGATAAAATGATAAAATATCAATGAAATGATCAAGAAATTTGTAGATCAACAAAAATTCCCAAAATAAGACTGACAAAGACACAAAAAGCATCACTGAAAAAATGTTTAAACAAACGATAGAACAAATAATGGAATCGACATATTTTTTACACCCTCCCCCCCTTCCCCACCCTTTCATTTTCTACGTATTTACAACTACTACAAACATTCTTCACACTTTCTTCACTCTTTTCGTTTTACATTTAATGGTTTCTTTTCTTCTGGATCTCTAACGCCATTTTTAACCATCACCCTTTTCAACATTGTTCTTCGTAAATGGTACTATGCTTCCTCCCTGTCTAACTAGTCGACGAAGCAGGGATATTCGTCTCTCATCTGTTAAATCGTATTGACGGACAAATAGTCCATCGATTTCATCACAACAAAAAACAAGAGAAAGCCTTAAAAACACTCGCTTTTCCCTGAGTCAGAGAGTGAGGAGCAAAGAGAGAAAGAGAGGATTATCATCCTCAAGGTAGGTACCCAGTAGGAATCCTAATGAAATTGGAAATAAAGCTCGGTCTGTTTCTACCTGACAATTTCACACTATATTTTTTGTTTTAAATGGAATAAATTCAATATTCAAAATAGAATTGTTGAATGCTTGCTTGCGCTCGCATTACCATGTTGCTTACACGGTAATCACAGAATTTCTTTCAGTCCATTTTCTTCGAAGACAAAATTTCACATTTTTTTTTTTCGGGACAGTCGACACTACACAATCTAACGAACGTGTACTCGTATGCATGTACATATTCATCCATTCACATTTATTCAAGCCATGATGGAGTCTGATTTCTTGCTTTTAATGCAATTGCTATCACTTTTATTGCATTTCTAACTGTACGACATTTTCATTCTCTACACGCCAAATAAACACTATTCACGGTATCGTCGACTATGGATTGAACAAGTTTAGAGTACGTATAGATTGCGATGGTTGTGAGTCATAAAAAGTAATGACCTCTTTTTGTCTCCAACTCCGACTTATAGTACTTGTAGAGATATACAATACTTAAAAACTATAGCAGCATATGACCATCCAACAAGAGGTGTCATTTTAAATCAATCAAAAAACGCAATAATTTTCCAAAAAATGGTGATAATTTTATTTTAATTCAAAATATAAACTCTCTCATTAGTCAAGGAATATAAAACAATAATATCTGAGTCTCGGTTCTTCTGAAAAAATGACCATTATTAACCGCACTAACCGCTCTAAATTGTAATTCGTTGTAAATGGAGCGGTTTTTCGACATTTTCTTTTGGATTTGTGGAGCCCCAGAACATTAGAACTATTTTCTTTACAGCGAGGATTGATTTTTTTTTTCAAAAGATTCTCTTTCATAAAGATTATTGTGTTCTTTCTCGGTCCGTATTCGTTTTCTAGAATGAGTTTGTCGTACTTTTATTTTGCTCTAAAGAACTAATTCTTCGGAATCATTATAGATCGAGCTTATGAAGGCATAGTATTCGCCAGTATATTCTGTTTTGTATTACATTCCAAAAATATATATTATTCACTCAGCCTGCTTAAAGTGTAGCGTTCATAAGCTTCGACCAAGTTTGATCGCTTTTTCGTTTTTAGTAGTTCTCTGTGCGTTTTTGTGAAAGTTCGAATAAACTATGAAAATCCCATTTCGCTCATTTCCATTTTCTTCAGTCATACACAGTCATGTTTGTCTTCTCTAACAATCCCTTCCTTCCCCCCACCCCTCGCCCGCCGCAACATTTTCTCGATTGAAATTCGAAGTTCTTCACACTTCTTTCTTAACCATTTGCGGCGGCATGCTTCTGCCTGCATTCGGTTTTTATTGTAATGGTTTTCTGCACTTGGATCCATTTCAAATTAAGTTATTCGTTCCTCTTGTCGACGAATAAAGTCAGTTGTATTTTTCTATTATATCATTGTTGTTGTTGTTGTTGTTGCTGTTGTTGTTGCAGCTGTCATCTTGACATTGTACTTTAGTTAGTTTGATTGTGTAGAATTCGTTGTCGTCGTCGTCATCGTTGTTGTTGTTGTGGCTCATAGTGTAAATGAACTAATAGCAAATTCTCGAAATTTATTGAATTCTCTCTCTCTTTTTCTCTCTCTCTCCTTTTTTCTTTTATTTAATATTTTTTTTTCGATTTGGTACCATCGCGTCTAAGCTGATTGTAGAAGGTCTTATAATACGAGTATACACGGTTGAACCATGCTGGATTTTCTAATCTTAAAGATTTCGTTAGGATCCATGGAGATGATGGAGACTCATCCGGTTGTGTGTGATTTCTTTCGCAAGAAAAACCAATGCCTCCGTTCTCATACGAATGTGGAATAATTGACGCCGTTTTTCATTATACGATAGTACTCCCAAAGGATGCAATCAGTCCGTATTAGAGTTTTAGCTTTCGCAAAATTTATGTTCAAGTATTGTAGGCGAGACATTTGTTTTCTTTATATGTCTTTTTGTGTTTTCCTCTAAACTTAGAGACCTTTCTAATACTATTAACGTAACGGGTGCGCCATCTTTTATGTCGCTATGTAAAGATTGAATATCTATGATAATAAGAATAATAAGAGCCTTTCAAGAGGAACCAACCTGTATATATTAACAAGAATATTCCTTTTGCATACTTTTAAAATAAGGAACAAAATTGCATTAAGAAAGTTCTTGATTTTGAAGACGTCAAATTGAATACTATTTTCTGGCTAAAATATACATATACAGCTTGTAGACTTTATAACAAATATTGTGATCATTGAAATAACTAAAATGTCAGAACTTAAAAAAATGAATAAATTTCTTCAGTCTTCATTCAATGCAGAATGTTACTCTTTTGCAAATTAATTGAATAACTCAAAGAAATCAATGAATTATGATGATAGTGATGATGATGATGATGACTATGAATAAGTAATGAGTTAATAATAATTTTGTTGATGGGTGCTTAACTTTTGTCGTAAACTCTTGAGTGATCGATCGTCAATCATCTCAGGCTTGCAGTTGGTCTGCTCTCGTCAATACTTCAAGTTAAGTTTTGCTTTCAATATTGCAGAATACTCGTACTTATCTATTATGTTTTTCTTTAGTTTGCTGTCAGTTCTTTGTCTTTTTTTTTACATACATACATATTTTCCTTTTTTAGTAGAGATAAATTTCTCATACTTTATTAGATTTTTCCCCGAATGATTTTCGATTTTGCTTTGCGTTTTCTATACTAAAAACGTTATTTCTTTAACTCTATTTTTTTCAATTTTTTTCAACTCCAAGACAATAAATACCGAAACAAATTCCGCTTCTATAGTTGCTGTTGTTGTTGTTGTTGTTGTTGTTTAGCTTGTTGGCACGTTAATGAACTGCAAAGAATTATTATTATGAATTTCCTTTTGGAATAAAATTTTTATTTCTCTTTGGCTGTTGGCATTCTTTGGTTGTGTTTTTTTGGTTTTTGTTTTCATTTTTGTTTTTTGCTTTTTGCTTTATCTTCTTTTCTCTTTGAAATGTTAGAGGAATTTATTTGCAACGCCTTCGACAATGCGGTCGACAATGCTTCGAATTGCTTGCTGTTTGAGGCGGCTTGCGCTGCTGCTGCTACTTGGGCTGCTGCTACTTGTGCTTCTGCTACTGCTGCTGCTTCTACTTCTTCTTCTTCTGCCTCCCGCTTATGCTTGTTCTTTATCTTGTAGTCTTTCATTCTCTTGACAATTAAAATTATCTCTCCAATAGAACAGAAGCAGCAGAAGGCAGTATCAATGGCAGCGGCAGCAACAGCAGCAGCAACAACAACAACAACAACAACAGCAACAACAACAACAACAAACACATGTGCTTTCTTCATTTCTTCAACAACTAAAAAATAAACAAAAGAGAAAACTGAAAGGAAGAAAGAAAGAGTGAGTCCGGCATAAAAGAATTACCCACAAGAGTAATTAAAAATAATAAAAACCAGCAACAACAACAACAACAACAACAACGATGACGACGACAACAACAATAGCCTGCAAACGAAAGAATTTTAAAATAATTTTTTTGCTTGTCTTTCTTTTGTGCGATTTCTTGACTTTCTTTATTCTTCCTGTATTATTTTTTATCTATTTTATTCGATTTTTCTGTTTTTTTTTTTTTTTCGTTAAGAATCATAATTTTAATTTTGTTTGTTTTTTTCCAACTTTAAGCGGTTTGTTTTTCAACCTTTTTGGTTTGGTCTTCATTTTTCTTATTCTTTCATCGAATTAATATTTGTTCTTTAAGCTTCTTTTCGAAGATCTTTATTAATTCTTAATCGTTCGTTATTACTTCATTTTCCGGCTGCTTCTTGTTCCCACTTTGGTGAGCTCTGAAATAACTCTGAAAATTTTATAGACTTGCAGAAAATTTCGAAAAACTTTTAATTTAAATGTATTTCGTTTGTTTGTTTGTTTGTTTTTTTTAAAGCCAGCCGCACAGAATAAGCTTACTCTAGCGTTCATAACTTTGCTGCTTGTAAACGAGTTTTCGTAATCTCTTTTGCTGTTTAAAGCCTTTCTATAGAGCCTTATTAGGCCTTTTAAATTATGAAAATCCATAAAAAAGTGGCGAAGTTAAAAGTCTTAACATGAAATAAAATCTATTTCCAAAGTTTTAAAAAATCGCTCATTCATACTCGTTCTTTTGACCACCATTCATTTTCATGACTCATACAGAATTGAGCAAATGATAAAGTGAAATCCATTTTAAAATCTTCGGAAAATTAAGTGCCATGCTATCAAGAACCAACTCATCATATTCGTATAACTCAAAAACCTACACGATCATGGACGTCAGTGCCCATAAATGTACAGTCGAGCTTTTATGTTGGAGTTTTTCTGCATTTGTCCGTATTTTTCGGTTTTATTACGCTCTTTCTTTTAGTGTATCACCGACGACAATCATCACCAATCATCATCATTCACACCCACTCCTCCCTCCTTCAATTATTTTTATTTCTCATCACGCATGATTTTTCGGAGTTAATTTTATGCTCACTTTAGAGATGCTTGGATAAAAAAAATATTCGTTTTTCTTAAACTTATGTAATAAAAGATAATCGTAAATGGCTGCAAGCACTTTAAAGAAACAGCTTGGCGGCTCTCCTTCCCGCCATTGATTTGGCAGTTTTTTGAGTACGTACATATGTGCATACGTCTGCCCAACAGACGTTACCCTTTGTTACCTGAACCGTCATCGATGGTAATCGCATGCACCGCACCCACGCAGGATGCCCACCAATTCTGCCATCTCTGTACAATTAACGGGCAAGACCGAAAACCAACCAACCATCGTGATCTGTCCCATCAAGCGGCAGGCGGCAGGCGGCAGAGCGGCAGAGCGGCAGGGCGGATGATGTGGGCGCTGCCGTTGCCCATGAAAGCATTAATAGCTCTAAGCGATGCTGATGAATATAGCGGTAAAATGGAAAACTGAATACAGCAAAATATCCTCAATAGAAATAAGTATTACTGATGAGAAAAACGCCATCGTCATCGTACGTGTGTACCGCAATGCAGCTGCAAATGGACGCTTGAGCGAAACACGCTGTCGCTCGGTATGTGGCGAAAATAAAGAAAGAGTCGGTCTATCATCATCAGCATCACCATCATCATCATTAGCAGCACCAGCAGCAGCATCAACACCAGTAGCTCTCTTTGCTCTCGATTTTGTTGAATCGCCAACCATTATTTGTCCGCTTCTGCTGCTTTGGTCTATAATCAAATGCCGAGAAAGCTTTGTATGCGTGTCTAACGACACTAGCGTTGCGTTGCGTCGCGACGCGTCGTCGTCGTTCTTGTTTATTTTTCCGTTCATCAAAGCTCGAAACCAAAAAAGCAAACTGCTCAGACGGCAGAACATACGCACAAACTTTTTATTTGATATTCATTCCATTGAATTCAGCCTGCCACAGCGCCCGGTCAGCGGCCTGCGACATTTAGCCGCAGCAGCATACCGCGTAGAAACATAACGACAAATAATTTCTTTTCAATGAACATTTTAATGTATTCTCTCATTCTGTTTGTTGTTGTTATTGTTTTAGTTTCTAGTTCTATGCATTGTGATTATTGTTGTCTTCTTTTTTTTTATACAAAATTTGCTTTTCCAATCAAAAATTTATTTCATTTCCGTTCATTCCGCAACTGCCTTGCGTCGAAAGTACATCCGATGCACTTCGTCATCGCTGCCCGCAGAAAGCGTATGCGATATTCTGAGAATAACGATATGAATTAAATTTAAAAAAAAATTAATATTAGTCAATACATATATAAAAACGAGCATATACTCGTATTGATATGATGACAAATTTTTATCAAAAGAATGACATTTGCAGGAGGTACCGAGGAGAACACTTGTGGAAGATATTATACACCATTACTAATCTGAGAGCCTTTTCTTACGATTTAAATAAAAACATCATCACTTACCGCAAAAATATTGTATTTTTTTGTCAATTCAAAAGGACACCTTTTGTTGAAAGACTCTTGAAGACTCCCAAAAAGTGTAGTGTGTCGTTTGATTAGGAACCAAGAGGTCAATATGAGCTTCTCCGATGATGTATCTCTCCGTGTAGCCTAATAGCGATGTGTACTAGTATTTCTCTTTCGATGGATGACGTTATACTTCAGACTATCATTTTAGTCTGATTTTTCTTTTCATTCGTTCAATTTGTTCAAATTAGTTTAGCAACCCACACGTTGCTTTAATTCGATTTTTTTATTAAAAAATAATCACTTCATACGGTCACTTGCATTTAAAGGTTAAAGGTTATCATTGCATCATTTAAGCGTCTCTCAAGCGATGTATCTATCATTCGTTCCTTTGTATTGCGCCGTCATCGCCGGTGAATATAACATCTTCAGTTTTTTTTTTTTATTTGTCTTGAAAAACAATTAAATCTAAACACAAAAAGATTAGTAGAATCATGCTGTTAGTTGCCAGATTTAGGAATAAATTACCATGTATGGAAATTTTTAAAAACTAGTGGGAAAAATTCTGTGGGATTTTAAAAATCCTTGTGACTGTTTTTCGGAGGAATCTGTTATTTCAAATTATTATTTATAAATTTTATAACAGTTAATTTTATCTATTTCTTTTGATACACAGAAAAAGCATACATTAACAATAAACTACGGTTATTTTTTGCAAGGTTAGAAACGATTTTGAGGAAAATTACCGAGGTATTATAAAACAAAAAAAAAAAATTCAGGCCTAGATCAGCTAAAAACAATCAAGTTGAAAGAATTAATTGTATTAAAAAAGTTTAAAAGTGCCGAACTAATATTTTCAGCTCGTTAATACGATTTTTGTTCTCAAGTTGACTTTATGTTTATAATTCGGAATAACTTTTTCTACTTTAGCGCTATAGATCATTTCTATCGTGGTATCACCGAAAACGGCAATTTATAAAATACAAAAAAATTTAGCAATTTAAAGTGTGCAAAATTGTGGGAAAAAATGTGGGATTTAAAAATTATTGTGGGAATTAAGAAATCTATGAGTAAATTGATTGCTGTGGGATATAAAGTCCACACAAGAAAATCGTCAATCAATTTAAAAATAAATTTGTTATGAAATTAATTAGTTATGAAATGACATTTCTTCGTGAGTTTGTCTGGCAACCACGGTTGCAACTTGTTTGCCTAAAATAAGAAATAAAAACTGTCTGGATGCTGTTCATGTTTAAACATTGTGATCGTTGTGATGTTTTGAAACTCGGATCGATGACTATAAAAAGTATTTTTAAAAATAATTAATTTCTAAAACATTCTGTCGATTTCATCGATGAATTGTGTATTAGGAATTCTTTATATGGAATAAATCTAAACAAATACGAGTAACAATTAAAACAAGAACAACAACAACAACAACCAACACATCAATAGCAGCAATCAATTCTACCTACGACGACGAAGCCACAAAAATATTTCAATGATGAATCATTTTTGTTGACTTTAAGTAAAAATTCATTGTGATTCTATTCGATGGAATTGTTGTTGTTGTCGTCGTCGTCGTCGTTATTATCGTTGTTGCTGCTGTTGTTGTTGTTGTTGTGATAGGCTGTGATTGCAGTTAGTGCAAGTCGTCGGCTGGTACAGTTTTTTTATTATTGTTACGACTCTACCGACTTGTTGTTGTTGTTGTTGTTGTTTTCATGTTATTTGTATTATCTATCTATCGTCTTAGCTACTAATACGATTATAGTTTGTTGTTCTCGTTGTTGTTGTTGTTGTTGTTGTATATTTCTATTTTTAACAACAATCGACAATGACGGCGCACTACTGATGATTGTGTGAACCAGATAATGACGATGAGGCCGATGATGATGACAATGATGATGATGATGATTACGATTGTTGTTATTCATCGCTTCAGTGGAAATGCGTGTCGAACGTGTTCAAGTGTTGATTTGTTAGCTCTAGAAAGTAACGAAGTAACTACAATAATCCGGTTCACCCCCGCCCCCGCCCCCTCCTTCCACCAATTTCCTACCTTGCTCCCTTCTCTCACCCCTGATACCCATTTCTCTCATCGCAGTTTGTCGCTGTGTGATTTATTTTCATTAGTTCCAATAAAATTAGTAACAATAGAAGTGACGACGGCTGGCTTCGTCAATCTAGTCCAGTCCAGTCCGTCCCTCACTCATACAATCGCTCATTCGCTTATTTGCTCATTTCATTTTCAATTTTTTTGTTGTTGTTGTTGTTTGCTGCTGTTGTCGTAAATTTTTATTTGTAAATAAATACGGCCACCTGAAAAACGACCGCAAACTACGCGAGCGCCGACCACGACGAGGAAGCACACTGATGATGGTGATGATGGTGATGATGATACATTATGCTGATGATGATGATGATGATGTTTGAGGCCTGATCTAATGCATTCCTCGTTATAATAATAATCATAACGACGATTATTAACTTGATTTTTCTACAATTTCAAAAGTGTCAACCGAAATCCTCTGAAATTTATGGAATTTGTCAATTAAACAATTAATCAATGAATTTGGGATTTTTTCCAATACATTTATTTCTTTATATCAAATTCTGTTATGAATTTTGGATAGAACCATGAAAACCGGAAGACTGTATCTCATAGAGTTTGCGAAAAAAACTATAAATTATTCGGAATAAGGAAAAAATTCCATTCTATTTCATACCATAAAAAACAACAACAACAACAGCAACATAAAAATTATAATGTACTGTGTGTACTGCGTATACCACGCTTGAGAAGCTTCCGTTGGAAATTCTGGTTGAAAAAGACTCGCAGTTAAATGAGAGAGTCTCGACAGAGTTGCCAGAGATGGTCAAAAGTCAAACAAGTCAAGTCAGCAATAAAAATTATAAAAAAACAACAACAACTATGGCAGCAACAACACCAAAAAGCAGCAAACACAACAACTCCAGCATTGATAACAATGAATGAATTTATTGTAAAGAGACGATTGTAACAGAGACGAAACGAGAAGAAACGGAACGATGGACAAAGAACGGACGTAATTCATTACAGACCGACCGTTGGTTTTGTATTTGTTGTTGTTGTTGCTGTACTAGCACATACCTACATACATTTATATTGTACATACATATAGTATGTGTTCATCTTCATTCTTATCGCTACAAATTAAAACAACAACAATGAAGACAATAAAAATGAATATTTAATTATTTTTTTTAAAAATTTCAAAAGATCAGCACTTTCGGTTTTTACTGAAAACCGTGTAAAAACCGAAAGTTGACACGGCTCCGAGAAATAAATTCAATTAATTTTTCGCACCATTTCAGTCGACATAGCCCGGATTTAAAAAAAAAAAACATTTCTAATGTGCTAATGTGGGCTTATGAGCCACTCTCTTTTTAGCAGACATTTTTTACGCGGATATTTTCGTATAGAAATTACAATAATAACGATAAATATCTTTTGCCATTTTTTCAGTTTGTAAAACAAAAAAAAATTCTTATCCAGATCTTTTCAAGTCCAGTCATTATTTCAGTCACTTGCGTCTGTCTGAGCTCGTTTGAGAATGAATCAGAAAATGAATTTTAGTTTGAAACGAAAAATCCGCTCGTTCTTTTTTGAAGGAATGAATGAAAAATTCATTTGAATGAAACAACATGGGAAATGGATCATAGTAATTCATTCTAAATCGCGAATGAAGAAATGTTCATTCTGGAACGAATGAACAAAGACTTTTCGGACGTTTTTTTTTTTCAGTCCATAAAAGGAATCATGGAAAAGAATGAAATAAGGAATATGTACATATAAGGAATGAACACAATTAAACATTGTATTTTGTGGTGACAGAACTGTTCATTTTTAGAGAAATGTGCCGTAACAAATTTGCTTTATCCCGTGAAGTAAATTAAGGAAAATGAACGATGGAAATGGAAATATTAAATTGGCAAATTAAGTTTACTTTGCAAATGAATAACTGCTCAATTGAACAGAGTTCATTCATTATTTAATCCATGAAATGAATAAAAGAAAACAACTTTCTGTTATAAGAAATGAACTCGAAGATGAACAGCAGGCAAGAAAATTGCTAGTTTAATGAATGAGTACATACATGAGTACACATACACACGATAACAACAACAACAAAAACCAACAACAACAACAACAAAAACAACAACAACAACAAGACGACGAAAAACAGTAACAATACTATTATTAATAAAAACAACAACAACAACAACAACAACCACAACCACCAGCATCAGCATCAGTCTGCTGCCTTCGTTGTAGCAATTTTAATTTAGGCCAAAAAAAAAAAAACAAAAAAACAGTGAATCGCAGCAATCGACTGATGGTCAGTCCTCCACGTTCGTCGTCGTCGTCGCCGTCGAACAATTGAATG
This sequence comes from Conops quadrifasciatus, assembly GCA_949752815.1. Lineage (NCBI taxonomy): Eukaryota > Metazoa > Arthropoda > Insecta > Diptera > Conopidae > Conops > Conops quadrifasciatus. The sequence goes on from OX457077.1 coordinate 7,722,212, forward strand.
GAAAAATTTGCAAAAAATAGACAAAAACCAAAAAAAAAACAACAACATTAGAAGTGTTAAAAAACAATAACAAGACAAAAAGAAAAGGAAAAAAATTATACACGAGCATGCAAAAATCATGATATAAAAAATACACAATAAACAAAAAAAAAAAAAAGAAGAAAACGCAACAGCGCGTTTCAATTGAAGAAATAAAAAATAGAAGTTATTCGAAATGAAACAAAGAGAATTTTAGAAGCAGAAGAAGCAGCAGCAGCAGCAGCAGCAGAGGCGTTTATGTATGTATTGAGGATGCAAGAGACGGTGCGGCGAGCTTGAGGGGGCGGGAAGGCGAGGAGTGCGTTGATGTGAAACGCATGAAGCGTCGTGGCATGAAGTAGTAGCGTCATCATCAGCGGAATGCAAGCATGTTAAGAATTCCTTTATTTTTGTTCTCTTTCATTCAACCGAAGCGTGCAGATTGCTTTTTTGCTTTAGCTTCGGAACGTTATGGCGCAATGCTTTATAGGCAGATAGTATGCAGTCGTATCGTTAGTATTGTTGTTGTTGTTGCTGTAATGGTTATTCTGATAACTGGTGCTGCCGCCGGTTTAGGTTTTTATTGGGATTCTTTTGTATTGTATTTCGTTGATGCTTTTGTTGTTTTTCTGGTGGTTGTTGTTGTTGTTGTTGCTGCTATCACTTGTTACTGCTATCATGGTTATCACTTTAGTAACTATTAGTAACATGAACACGAACAAATTAATGTCTTGACGAAGAAATTAACGTTTTTTTCAGATCCTTTTTAAGCTGCAATTTGTTCCAAATTTCAAAAGTGTAAATGGTTTTTTCTTCTTATGTTGGGATGATTATATACATACATCTAATGGCGTTGCTGTTGTTTTTATTACAGATTTTTCTTTTCTTTTCAATTATGCAGGATTTTTATTATATGTACCTACGTTTTTAAAAAAGACAACATTTAGGAGAATAATTTCTCGTATGTAATTTCAAATAAATAAAGCATGGAAAGAAATAAAACGAATTCTTTCGATCTTTCGTGTAGAATATATGTATAAAGTTTCCATCCGTCACAGAATTTCAAAAATTCGAAAATAAGAAATAAAAAACTGAAAATGAAATGAAAAAGCACAAACACAAACAAAAAAGATAAACAGGTAAATAAATAAAAACAACAAAAATAAACACAAAAATCATAACCACAAACTAAAAAAAAAACAAAAAAAAATAACGATAAAAACGAATTTCAGAGAACGTAGATCGTTCAGGAAGAATATAACAACAACGTAATAAATAACACTTAAAATTGTGAGAGCAGCACAACAGATCGATGAGAAGAGGAGTTTTTACAAGTAGGGCAAAGTCGGGTGATGTGGCTCGTATTTCAAAACTCTGATTACAAATATTCTCGGTAAAATAAAGTCATTAATAATTATTTTCATTACACGGAGGACACTTGAATAATGCACTTTTGTGAGAATTTAGTAAAATTTTATTTTTTTTGTTTAGTTTTTCCTTATAATTCATCTGAAAATTTGTGCTTTTTCGGAGCTAATTTTGTTTATGTATTGATTTCAAGTGAGTGTAGTTTCGTAGAAGGTCGAAAAAATGTATTATACTTACACTAAATAAAGGCAGAGAGGGGTTGACCCGGTCGCCCTTTTCATTTTGACAGTGTTCTTTATCAATTTTATAAACCTGAAGACTGATATTCATGAAGTTAATCAAGGTGAAGTTCAATAACTGCGGAACTAAGAACTATTAGCAATCTCTTTAAATACTCTAATAATAGAAGTCGCAGCAGACTGCGACTGTGAGGGCGCCGAAGTAACCTTAAAACTTTAATCTGTGATTATTTTCAAAATATTTCCACACTGTTGTAGTTTCAAAATAGTTCACTTTTAGAAAAAAAAAACAGTGCCACATCTTCCTTTCTCACACTACATTTCGCTGAATTCTCATAAAAGAGGGAAGAAGAAACTTTACAAGAATTTCATTTGAAGCATTAGACCATAGATTCCACAGATAGTTTTATCGTTGTTTGTTGTTGTTGTTGTTTTTATATTGCTACATATTTTTTATTGCTTTTAGAATAATTTATTGGATGATCAATAGTTTGTACCTAATTAAGCATAGCATCGATCGCGTTCATTCATTCAGGATCAATGAACTCTACAAGCAATGTTCGAAGCGCCTTCACAGTAACAATAACAACAACAACAACAATTAGAACAGCAAGTCCAATTAATTTCATATGCATATTTTCTATTTGCATTTCGCGTTGTTATACGCTATTTTACAAACACAGTCACAACGATTTTCTAATGTTATTGTAGTCGCGACTTTATTGCAGGCATATATTATTGTAATGCATATTGTCATTGTCGTAGCTGTTGTTGTTGTTATTGTTGTTGTTGTTGTCGTTGTTGTGGCATCCTCAACCATGTCAAATTTCTGCAATTGTTTTATTCCAATTTGTTGTTATTGTTTCGACTTAGCCTGGTTCTGCTGCTGGTATTTGTTCGTGTTGCTGCTAGTGATAGATCACAGAAGTAGTATTTGTTGTTGTTGTTTTTGTTGTTGTTGTTGTTGTTGTTGTCGTTCTAGTTCCAGTTACTGACCTCATCGATAAAATTTATTGCTTTCACATTCGTTGAAAAACCTCAAAACCTAAATAAAAGGGAACAACAACAATAACAATAATAATAACAACAACAACAACGGCAGTAGCAATAACGACGCAGTAGCAATTGCGACAAAAAAAGCAACAGCAACAACAACTACGACAGCAATAATAAATTGTAATATTGCCGACAGACCGCAAAGATATTTTATGTAAAAAAAGAAAGTGTTCAAAAGAAAATGCATAGACCGAACGAAGGAACGAACGTACGCAACAACCAACAAAAAAAGACTATTACCATTCGCGGATGTGCTGAAACGAAAGGGTTGAAGGAATTACAAGTGGGTACATCTTTTGAATTGTAGCTAAAATAACACAATTTTTACTATTGATATTGTAATTTTTTCTCATCATCGTTGCCATGGTTTCTGCTGCTGCTGCTGCTATTGCTCTTGTTATTGCTGTTGTTGTTACTGTGAAGGCGCTTCGAACATTGCTTGTAGAGTTCATTGATCCTGAATGAATGAAAGTGATCGATGCTATGCTTAATTAGGCACAAACTATTGATCATCCAATAAATTATTCTTAAAGCAATCAAAAATATGTAGCAATATAAAAACAACAACAACAACAACGAACAAAGATAAAACTATCTGTGGAATCTATGGTCTAATGCTTGAAATGAAATTCTTGTAATGTTTCTTCTTCCCTCTTTGATGAGAATTCAGCGAAATGTAGTGTGAGAAAGGAAGATGTGGCACTGTATTTTCTAAAAGCGCAATATTTTGAAAATACAATAGTGTGAAAATATTTTGAAAATAATCACAGATTAGAGTTTTAAGGTTACTTCGGCGCCCTCACAGTCGCAGTCCGCTGAAGTCTATTATTAGAATATTTCAAGAGATTACTAATAGTTCTTAGTTCCGCAGTTACTGAACTTCACCTTGATTAACTTCATGAATATCAGTCTTCAGGTTTATAAAATTGATAAAGAACACTGTCAAAATGAAAAGGGCGACCGGGTCAACCCCTCTCTGCCTTTATTTAGTGTAAGTATAATACATTTTTTCGACCTTCTACGAAACTACACTCACTTGAAATCAATACATAAACAAAATTAGCTCCGAAAAAGCACAAATTTTCAGATGAATTATAAGGAAAAACTAAACAAAAAAAATAAAATTTTACTAAATTCTCACAAAAGTGCATTATTCAAGTGTCCTCCGTGTAATGAAAATAATTATTAATGACTTTATTTTACCGAGAATATTTGTAGTCAGAATTTTGAAATACGGGCCACATCACCTGACTTTGCCCTACTTGTAAAAATTCCTCTTCTCATCGATCTGTTGTGTTGCTCTCACAATTTTAAGTGTTATTTGTTACGTTGTTTTTATATTTTTCTTGAAGGATTTACATTTTCTGGCCATTTTTCCATTTTTTTTTTTTTGGTTTTGTTTTTAGTTTGTGATTATGATTCTTATGTTTACGTTAGTTGTTGTTTTTATTTACTGACTGGTTTTGGTATTTTTTTTGTTTGTGCTTTTTCATTTCATTTTGCAAAATGTTATTTTATTTCTTCATGTTAACGCGTTTAATAACTATGGACCATTTTTATGGATTTTAATTATTTTAAAAATATTATTGAGCTTGAAATAATGGCTTTAAAGAGAAAAAGGAATAATGAATAAGTCCATTTAGAAGAAAAGGACTAGAGAAATGATGGAAAATACGAAGAGTTTTGTCAGAGGAAAATCTTACCAAAACCTTAAAACAAGTCGTCAAAGTGAAAAAGGAAAAAGTTATCGAATGATAGAGGATTTGACCGATGGTAGAAAGATATATTTGTACTTATTAAATGAACAATATTAATTGTCTCTGGCGCCATAAAACTTAGTAAGAGATAATCAAGATATGATAATCATTTTGGTATTCACTATTTTCCGATTATTAATAAATAAATAAATACAATACATAATTACTTTAATAAAAAAATGCACCGATACATTTTCATAAAGAGCCATATAAAGTGTATAAGTGTAATAATTTATTCATGTGTATAACATTTAACATAAATGATCTCTGCGTATATGTAGATATATGTATGTACATAACTGTATACGAGTATATGTGCATATAAATGTACCTCTTTTTTGCACTTGAACATTTTGTAGTTCAATTTAATTCCAAAGGATTACATTTTATTCGCTTTGTATTGTTTCCGTAGTGAGTACAAATTGTGCGCTTTGTTGTTGTAAAATATTCTCGCAAACACGTGTAAGTCTGTGTATTTATGAACATTATTTAAATTTCACATTGTGTATATCGCAAACATACAAACACACATATAGTACATACATACGAATGTATAGAAGCTACGAATATTCATACACATCCATGCTTTTCGTTGCATTTTATTCATTGCATGAATGAGTCAGTGAAACTGCTTCGTGGAAATAGCTTTAAATATTTTCCATAAAATTGAGTAAAACGAGTAAAGTAAACTCACTCGCAATGACTTATTTACAAAATTATTACAAATTCTATAAATATTTGCGCTATGCTTAAATTGTCCGAGAAAAAATGATTAATTTCATTTAACGAGGTAAATATTTTTATTTACTCCGCCAAAAAATAAGGTTTTACATACAAAATACAAAGATGAATAATCTATGCGGAATTATATTTGATTTAGGAAAAAAAAACGAAAACATTTAAAGCGAACAAATTCAAAGAAATAAAGTCAAGTGAGGAATTAGCTTTGTTGAAAAGAAAGCTCATTTCAAGGAATTTTAAGTAATAAAGCTAAGAAATTTTGAATAAGAAACCTTAAGGTAAAAGGAATATTTTTCCTCTAAGAAAATATTCACTATACGTACGCTATATATATTTCTCGTGGGTCTTTCAGCAACTGGTGTCATTTAAAATTAACCGCAAATTACAGAACTTTTGTAAACGGTTTTTAAATTTGTCTGGGAATAATCATTCCTAAAGCATGATAGAAGGGAAGGAGGCTGCTGGCTGCAAAACGGTCAACACTTGCAGAGTACTTAGAAGATACTCTATCAAATTGTTAAGCCTGAAGCTACTTTTGAATTTAAAAAAATATATAATACTTCTAGTAAAAATAAGTTTTTTAAATGCTTGTAATAACATTAAACGCATTACATAATTGACATCGAAGGGTTTAACTATAGCCTAAGGATACCAAAACATACATACATACAATATAACCTTTACTAAACATAATACGATTAATATTCAAAGTCATTTCTCTTTACATTTCTTTGCAGGTACGTAAACAACACTAAAAAAAAATCATTTAGAAACAAACATTTTCAATTTTATGAGTAAGTATTTTCATTTTTAAAATTGTTATGTTTTTCTTTTTATGGTTTATTACTTTATTACTGTACTTTGCCACAAAAAACAACTATCATCACACTATTTTTTAGTGCAGCCGAGAACAACAACAGCGTAATAACGAGGTTTTTCACGAATATTTCTGCTCCATTAAACGAGGCGCCAAATGTTATTTAAAACCTTCAAAAAAGAGAAAAAACATAAAAATAAAAAAAGAATTGAGTCACAAAAAAAAAAAACACAGACGCCAAATCGATTTTTTTGTTAAATTAAAATAAGGCATTAAATTATAACTAAAAAAAAAGCGACAACAACAACAACTACAACTACTACTACCACCAAACAATAAAATACTCGTATACGAAAATATAAATTATTTTTATTGCAAAATCGACACTTGGGGCGACCAACAAACCGCAGTCGGCACCGACGCATCGCTGCAACCGCGGCCGCTTCGACGCTATCGGCATCATCGCCGCCGCCACGACCACCACAGCGTTGCCATACCGCCACTGCCACCACCAAACGGTCCACGTTCCTTGAGCCGTAACCTGAGAAAAAAACTAAGCGCATTTTATTCAAAGCGCAGCAAACACGATAGTATCGTATTTAATTTCGCGTTATTAAAACGCGTTGCCAACTGCTGCAATTGGAGTAGAAACCTGTGGAGTTGTTGTTGTTGTTGTTGTTGTTGTTGCTGGTGGAGTTGTTGGTGTTAGGTTCTGTTTAAGAGAGAAAAAAAGATTTAAGCTTTATTGTTTTTGGCGTTTGTTGTTTTGTTGTTGGTTTGTTGTTTAAGTCTCAAATAACAAATTCTATTTATTTCGACCAGACGGATCCATTAAGAATTAATAGAAAAACACGTAACGAAGAAGAAGAAAAAGAAGACGGAGATTTAAATAAAAAGGCATTTAAACAAATTGCTTTATCGCGTACACACACCTTTTTCGTCTTACTTTTCTTCTTCTTTTTTGTCTGCTTTTTCTTTTCTTCCTTCCTTCCTGCCTTCCTGCCTTCCTTCCTTCATTTCTTCCGTCCTTCCTTCCTTCCGTCCTTCAATTAATTTAATGCTTTCTTGAATACTTTATTTAAATCGATTTTTCCGTCGTTTTTAATTTATCTTTGTCACGCCCTAAAAATTTTAAACTTGAAAATTTTTTTCTCGATCTTTTTTTATATACCGAATACACTCACATTCACAAACAAATGTGTTAAGTCATAAATATACTCATTCCCATTTTTTGTCTACTTCAGTCTGCACATCAATCCACTTCAATTAACTTCAATCTTCAGGACTTCAGTCCATCTTACACTACATCAATCTTTAATTTTTTTAAGAGATTAATTTTTCTTTTTCTCACAATCTTGTACACGATCCATAATTCCAAAAAAATCTTCAAGTACGTGGTACATACATACGTACAATATTTTGATTTTATAAGATTCTATAAGTTAATGCAATCCAAAAATTCCATTCAACACTGAAAAAAAACCAAAAAACAAAATAATTAAATACTTATTCTTACTATTTTCTACACTAAAAAACGAGCACGATTTTGCTCGGAGTTTTATGGAGCTTGTATCGGAATCGTATACTTCTTTACAGAGACTTTTATTAGTCCACGTCATACAGAAAAGTTCAAAGGATATAATACCAAAAACCACATCAAAATCGATCGAATGTGAGGCAAAAGTTTCCATAAATCAAGCCATAAAGAAACGGTCAGAGAATCAACACGAATTTAAGAGCTTTTTATGCCTCCTAGAAAATATTTTCCAAATTTAGAAACCTCCATCTTCAGAGCCAAAATAACACCACATACAAAAAACACCACATTTCTTATTAAAATCACGATTTAATAAGATTAAGTTTGTCTTTTAAAGACAAGATTTCGTTTATATAAAATTAATAAAATTTCTCTATGAAAAAAAACCTATTATTTTTATATTTTTTTAATCGATTTCATAGTAAAATGGTTTAATAAAAGAGATCTTATTAATTTTATGTGGTGCTTTTTTTCTCTGTGGAAAGATTTGAGTTGGAAGAAAGTAAAGAATTTTAATGCACTCTATTTTGTCGATTGCTCGCTTTAGGTTGGTACCTAAATTTTCTTCAGAGTGTATCCTTTTGCAGAGATTCAATGACGTGTGACGACTTCGTTCGCACACATGCAAGTATGTACGTCATGTAATCGCAGTTCCCGGTACACCCGGTCCTTCGCATGCTTAACTCGACCTAATCAATTTTAAGTAGCTGCCGCATCGCCACATGCGTGGCGTAGGTTTTATCTCTGCGCTGAGATTTCTTGCTTTTTCGTTACTTTTTTGATTTCTACAATACGAGTAGGCTCTATTGTTATTGTTATGATGGTGTTGGTGGTGTTGGTGGTGGTGGTTGTTGTTGTTGTTGTAAAGAAATGTATGTTAATCGTCAACATGTAAGCGTACCCATATGTACCCATTACTTTGTCTGTTTCTTACTTCGTTTTTTTTTCTTATTTTCCACGCTCTTTCCTTTCGTTGTTTTTCAAACCGACAGTTTGATTGACAGTTCTTGCATCCGTCCATTTGGCTGATATCTCGCTTAAGTATCTCATGAAGAAGAAGAAGATGCTCGTACTTGTCTCTGGATGAGGACAAGCACTGCACTAAAGGAGAATATGTTGAGACAGCAACAGAGACAGAGACAGAGACAGAGAGTTTATTGTCTGTCAGACAGAATGTTGTCGGTTTGTGGGCAATTTGTTACAAACAATGTACATAGTTGTTTTTGCTGTTGTTGTGTTTTCTGTTGTTATTACGATAATTGTTGTTGTTGTTGTTGTTGTTATTTTTGTTATTAACAGAGCAGTTCTTCAAAGTGTCGATCAATCATGAATGTCGTTCGAAGGCCTTAAAATCGTTCGTGCTGTATTTGTTATTTTTTTAAAAGTAAATTTTTTTTTTTAAATGCAAAACTTATTTTAACTCTTTTTCTGTGAAAAAGTTGAAAGCTCTTTTTTTGTTTTTTGTTTGCTGTTGCTGTTGTTCTGAGAACCGAGCCACGTACATACATATGTCCGTCTTCCATGTGCGTTGCTCACTCTCTTGTACAGCCAGATCCAGCTGTCATAAGATACGTCGAGCATGTTTGATGAACACATGTCACAAATGTTCTATCAACTATTTCCATCCCCTTCAACTCGGTGTCTATGTATGCGATACGCTCTTTCTGTGAAACGTTTAAAAAATGGTATTAAAAAATCATGTCAATCTTTATGGACTCTACAATCTTTACAATCTTGAAGAGATCTACAGAGATGTACAACGTTTTTTAAGGAATCGTACTCTTTTCTTCAATTGCAGACGTCACTTTATCGTTATTCAGTGTTCAAAAGTTGAAAAGTTTAGCATTTAAAGTAATCCGTAAATATACCAATCGAATTTAATCTCCATAGAATTAATTGGTTGACGAAAATAAAGAAATTGGTGAAAGAAAATAAAATACAAATTTGATTTTATATATACGTACGAGTATATAAAAATTTCTCACCAGAATCTTATCTTCATCTTCGCCAACTCTCTTGAGTTCTTTCCCAAGCTCTACGTTTGTGACCTTTCGTTGCATGACATTGTAATCGGCACCATTGTTTCCATCGCCATTATCACAGCCAGCAACATCACGAAGTAATATCGATTTTATAGTCAACAGCACTCTTTTTATTCGTTCGTTATTCTTCGACATCATCATCAGCACTATCAGCATTATTCATAACATTTTGAACTTTTGTACAATAAAAACTATTAAAGTATGAATTTCTCTCGATTTGTTGGCGTTGATAGATATAATCATTTTGTTATTCGTTGAAATTGGCAACCATCGGCGGGCAACCATCCGCATCGTCCGCATTGTTATAGAAGTCTATCGTCTGTAGAATGTAATGGCGCTCTTTCAACGGAAGGTGTCATTTCAAATCAACAGAAAAATGCAATATTTTCTATGAAATGAGATGATATTTTTATTTTAATGCAAAGCATAAACCCAAAGGTTAATAGAGGCATATAATATTTAACAAATAACCGCCTCAAATGACGCCCTTTCAGAATGATTACTCTTTTTATTACATTTTCGCTATATTTCGCGCAGTAGAGTCTCCTCTTTTTCGAATTAATATCGTTAGTAAAATCTTAACACTCGCAATTGTTCATAATAAAATATATAAAACTTTATTACTTGAAATGTTCCATATTTTAATGATATTACACTTTTATGTAATACTCGTAGTTTATGAGTTATTTCGTTTTGTTTTATGCTTTTTCAAACCTTCAAAATCCTAAATCCATAGTAACCGATTCGATCGTTTTATGAAGTAAAAACTATCACATCATTATCTCACTAAATCATCATAAAATTTGTCGTCATCACTAACATCACATAACGCTGTTAGTGTCGTCATGAAATTTACTTTAGTGAAAATTGAAAACGTTTACTCATGTTTACTTATAAATAAAGAATTTTGCTATGATAATAAAACAGTTTTTATCGCCTCTGTCATCATTATTAAGTTGGTAACTTTTTCACATCACCACCATCCTTATTATAATGATCATCACACACATCATACCATAAGAGTATTACTTTATTATTATATTTATACTTTAATTAAATAGCACTAAATTTAAACCAATAAATTAATACTTTATTTAGATATTAATACATTTACTTTATTACGAATACAAAATTTTATCTGATGATACTTTTTTCTCATTTACTTTTCATCACTTTCTTACTTTATTTTGCCATCTTTACGTGATGGTTGTTACAATTTACGAGCTTATTTCAACCAGTTTTTGCTTTTCTTTCATTTAACTTTAAGTTAATCGATGCTGTTGTTGTTGTTGTGTTTGCAAATATTAGTTTTGAAGCTATTGTGCGTGATATTTTTAATCCCGAAATCATTTGAAATTTCTAACTTTTGTCATCATCGAACGCGGGTCCGCTCCGTCATCTTTTTTTGGTTTATTTTAAAACAAAGTTTCTTGCTGTCATTTTCATTGGTGTTTCGCCTCGCGTTCGTCCCGCCAAATATTGACAAGAGTTCGTCGATATACTTTGGTGTTACTTTAGTAAATATTAAATATACTTTTCATAAATGTAGAGCAATCCGAATATGGTTTATTTAGGAGCCATCTGTAAACTTATTTTTGGCTTCTAAACTGCCATCCTTCCTTTCTCCCTTCCCTTCCCTTCCCTTCCCTCCCTGCTTCCTGCGGATTTATTGGAATTAAGACTTAGCTACGTGTCGACTTAAGATTTACTTACCTTTGGTTTCCTGTAATCGTCATCGTCATTATCATGGGAATATTTATCATTGCTTTAACTGTCGTTAGATTCAGCAACTTTGCTTTGCTTTGTCTCTCTCTCACTCTCTCTCTCTCTCTCTGTTTCGCTTTCTCTTTCCTCTTCTTTTTCTTCTCTCTCCCTTCACATCTCAACAGCTTTACCATCAGTATTATTTATTGAATATTTACACAGGTCTGTCTTTCTTCTGCATTTTCCTCATCATATTCCTCTTCTTCTTTTTCTTCTTCTTCTTCTTCTTTTTCTTCTTCTATTTGTATATTTTCCAATTCTTTATACCGTCACTGCTGGTTTTTGGTGTTAGCAATTTTGTTTTATTGGCTTAAAAAGTCTCTTTGACAATGTTAACATTGGTTGCCGCTTACTCCAGTACTCCTCCTTCTCTCTCTCTCTCTTTCTCTTTCTGTGTCATTTCTTTGAACCTTCTGCTACTTTTGCTGCTGTTGAATATTTGGCAAATCTTTCTTTTTAGCAGTTTTTGGCTTGAATTCGTAGACCAAGAATCCTTTTCGTCCTTGTTCAACGAAAATAACAAACGAGTATGTGTTTTTCCGGTGTTTAACATACTCTTAGAATTAATTTAAATCGACTTTGAGTGGATTTCTCTTTTAATTAAAAAGTTGGCATTATTTTAAAAAAAAAAGTGATTAAATCAAGAAAATAGTCAGTCTAAGAAAGCGATGCTAACAAAGCACGTTGCAAATTGATACAATTTTATATTTATATAATTTATTCAAATTTATACAAATTTATACAATTAATACAATTTTTTACAAATTTATTCATTAGACATTTTACAAGACAATTATTAGCCAAAAATTATGATTATGATTATATTAATCATGCTTTTTTCATTATCATCTCGATATAATGAAGTTTTCACAGTACCTTTCTATAGGTCGTCACAGAACACTGTAGTCCGTAGAACAATAAAGTTTGGAATGTTCCTATGAATTTCCTAAAAATTCTTATTGTCTGACTTGTATGAACACTTTCATATTTTCTTTTCTGTTTGGCAGTTGCATTTATTCCATGAAGCCAATTCTTTGACATTAAGCCTAACATACGTCATACTTTTACTTTTGCTCCATCTCACTTTCTCCATCTTTCTCATCATCATCATCATCTTCACCTCCATATTCCACGCTCCAATTCATGCGTCGGAGCACTTGTTTCGGTTTACGTCTTTCTGTCCAGAGTCATGCCATCAATTTTATTGTGCTTCTCTTTCACAATGAAGTTTTAAAGTCTCTGCATTTTGCTCAATGCGTGTATTTATTTTCTTTTCTACTCTTTTATGACTTTGATTATATTCAGTATTAATTAAGTAGACGAATTCAGGAAAACCTTGAGAACGAATGGTTTGCATGATGGATAGATGGAATACTTCGAAGAAAACAAAATACAACATTTTCGAATGTTGCCGTGGTCGATGCGAACATTCGAAAAAAAAAAAAAAAAAATTCAAAAAAAAAAATTCAAAATTAAAAAAAAATTGTTTTGTCATAAAATATTATTGAAAACGTGATGAAAAGTTTTTTCGATAGAATAACCATTGATTGGTAGATATTGGTGGAATTATTAATACCACCATTAAATTTAAATAAATTAAATTTAAAATATTAAAATAAAAATAATTTCAAATCAAATAAAAATAATATTAAAATAAAAAAACTAATATTAAAATAGAAAAGGGATTAACATAAAATATCAAAACTTTTCACAAAAAAGTTTGCGTTTTTTCGTTGATTTTTAAGTGACACTTCTTGTTGAAGGACCCTATTAACGATACATTAAAAGGCGTTAAGTACTTCTCATTACTCCTGCCTCAAATAATTGTCTGCAATTTCAATAATCACTTAAATTGTCCCATTTTTCACAATTAAATTTTAAATATCATTTGAAACAAGACAAAAAAAAAAAAACAATGCCACCCCGTCATTATCATCACCAACATTGTTTTAATTTCATATTAATTACTTAGTATTAATTTGCGATTAGCATTGTCATGTAAAATGTCAACTTAACAGACACACACACGCACATACATATATATACACGTTTCACTTTATTTAATTAATCTAATCAAGCATAATTGAATTACAAATAGATGTTGGTATGAAAAGAGGGTCGGGCGGAAGAAAGGGAGTAAGGATGAAGAAACAAGAAAATTTAATGTAAATCAGAATCGGAATTTCAATTATTTATACATACTTTCTTTACTCGAACCGCACACCACCACAAACACACACAACACACACGCACACCCACACACACTTCCACCTAATGAGGAATGTGAATAAACAGTCACATCTCATTTGACGAAAAAATCCTAATTATTTAAATTAAGCGGTTGATAATGACATCGCGAAACGACAAAATCCCAAAACGATAAAATCCACAAACGATTAAACTAATTATGATGAATGAAGCTTTTTACATTTAAAAGAAATAATTATACAATTCAATAAATTGATTCCATTCCATGATTAAATATTTCATTCTCTTAAGATTTAATTAAATCTTTAATTAACTGCGTTTCGAAAAGCATTGCAGGCAATATTTCTCTCAATTTCGTTTCGTGCAGTTGATTTCAATTAAATTCACTTCAATTTTATTCATTCATTCAACCCAATTCAGGAAGAAGAAAAAAAAATTCGTTAAGTATCAACAGAAAAAAAAAAAAAAAATAAATATGCATTAATAAGATTATCAGCAGCTTTTCTCTATATTTACATTATATTTTGCAGCCTTCATTCATGCCACGGAATAATCATTCGTTCGTTCATTCATCCCCATTCATTCTCATTCATTCGCCTTCATTCTCATTTACCCTTCCTTTTTTACCGTACTCGACCTTATTGAGAGTAATCCACACCATCAATCAATCACTCAATCACTCACTCATTGCCAGTCTCATTGCCAGCTTCGAGTCAAGCTAATTGCCACTTGAGCGCACTCCGTTTGAAAAATTGCATTTTCTCTTTGAGTTCTTTACAATTTTACGAGTATTTTTGCTCTCATTCAGTCTCTTAGAATTTAATAAATATTTGTATTTGTCAAACGCGGGACAGCAGTCGCTTACCAAAGTCACCAAACAAAGAACCAACCAACCAACTTCTTCAACACACTCTTGGTCTGTTTTTTTAACCCTTGTGTTTACAGTTAGCTTGGCTAGACCTCTAGCAATCTATTGTCTCTTGTTTCTTTGATATTGAAAGGACTTTTGTATGTTTAATAAAGGAGGGATCTCCTTAGTGGCTCGCGATGCCCGAACCAAATGTCCGAAAAAGTACTCTACACTGTCGTATTTGATTGCTCAATATTTTGTGCCCTCTGCTGTCAAAGTTACTTTTAGTTCACATTCATTTGACATTTTACATTTTTCAATATTAGACATTTGTCATTTTTTTGTCTAGAATTTGTCATTTTTCGCGAAACGACAAAGTAATTAAACACAAAATTAAATTAAACACAAAATGTAATTAGACATTTTTTTTTTAGACACTTAAATTTTTTTTATTTTGTTAGCAAAAAAACGATGGTTATGATTATATTCATGAGGTTTCTTTCATTTTTATCTCAATATTCTCATCTCAATGTACCTTAAGACTATATAGAATAAGACTTTAAAAGCTTATTTCCTCGTAATGGCAAATTTAGACTTAAGCGGTTACTGCTTTCTGCCACAGATATAGTAGAATATAGTAGAACAATATATAGTAGAACAACTTGCCCTGAAACGTCTGTGGACACAAAGGTTAAGCTTCTGCTTCTTACTCAAAGATTCTAAGAAGAAAAAAAAAACAAACAAAAAAAAAGAATAAAATTTAAGGAAATCAATTCGAAGCAATCATCACCAGCCATCACCACCATTTCAATCTTTTCAGTCAAAATGTCTTCAATGGATTTTCTTTCTTTTCATGTCACTTCGACAATTTTCAGGCTTACAAATTCTTCAACTTATTTTGACTGCGTCTGAAAGAAAATTACACTCAGCTTTCAGTCTGTCTACCTCTTACTCTCTCTCTCTCTCTCTCTCTGTCTCTCTTTTTTATTTGCAGTAAGAAAAAACAGTGGTTTTTTTCTCTTGTACATACTCCTTTTTTATGATTAGTGACATTCTTAATGCCCTAAGGCTTGATTTTCTTACTTGTAGTTCTTTGATTTAATTGGAACGAAGAGCAAAAGAAAAGCAGAGCAAAATATTCAAAGGAATGATGTCGAAATCATTTGTGTTTTTGTGCTGTTTTTGTTTTTTTTTTTTTTTTAGTATCGTGGGCCGCGAGCTTTATTGCTCTCTTTGCTGTAGAACAGCGCTGTGTAGTTGTTTTTGGGTTTTGCCGTTGTGAACTCGAAGCATTGACAGCAAAAAGGATTTTTCTGGCTTAAATTTGAGTTCTGCCTTGATTTCTTGACATATTTTGAACAGCTTATTTGAACAGGCGGCTGTGGTTATTGCTGAAAAAAAAATCTATGGAAGAACTGTAGTTTAGTAGTTTCTAGAGAAAGGGCAGAAAAAAGGGATGGAAGAAAAGGCGAAGAAAAATAAATCCTAAAGCATTAGAGTGTTCGAACTTCTTGAAAGTAACTAAGTGTCAAAAAATTCATTGCTTGATATTGCATAAATCATCATTATGGATTGTGTCTTGTCTATTGCGTTGCAAAAAAAAAAATGTTGTATATCTTACGGCGCTTCTCAATGAAGAAAACAATTTAGAGAGAGAAAGAGATTTCTAATAATTTAAATTCTATTTAAACAGTGACCACAATTTAAAGGTCTCTAAGAGGTAATTTGCCCTCTTGTAGGTTAAAGCTATCACCTCAAAATTATTTAATATTCTCGCCTAAAAGTATGCGAACTAATTGGTTTGTCAACCGATAATATTTTTATTTAAGAAGGTTACTTTCTCTTTATAATTCAGAATAACTTTTTCGCGTTATATATAAACGCGTTATATATAAATAACTTCGCGTTATATATAAACAGCTCCTCGCTCGTTAAAATATACATTTTAAAAAATATTATTGATATTCGCGTGTTAAAAATATAGGAATTTTCAACAAGACCTGAAACCTGGTGACTCTTGTGGCTTCCATTCGTATGAGCCTTAGCTGAACCTCTTATAAGCAGGTGGGCCAAGATCAAGATCCTTATGGCCAAGTTATGTAAGAAAACGGCTACAACTGAGGCCTCACCTCACGAGGGCGAAGAAGATCTAAAACCACACACGAAAAGACTTTGAGATCCCTTCAAAAAAAAACATCTCTGTGCCGACAAAAAGAGCAGGAAACGTACATAAGTCGCGTTTCGTCCTCTTTGCTAAACGCTGTACTCTTACACAATTTAATTGGTACTGCCATCACCCACTCATCTCTTCTTTCTTCCTCTTTTTCTTCTTCTTCTTCTTCTTATTTTTATTCTTCTTACAAAACTATTCGTTGCTACCAACCTCCATTGTCTGTTCTCTGCCAAAACATATTTTAATTTATCTTTAGCCTGTGCGAATATTCAAAACATTTCTGCAGTTGATATACTTCTCATTGTTGTTGTTGGTGTTGTTGTGTTGTTGCCGCTTCTGCTTCTGATCCTGCAGGACTTCCTTTTCCTTTTACCGTGTTTGTGTGCAGTACCTTTCACACAGCAACGCTTAATACAGTTTTTTCAGCACATCCCTTACACACCATTCAATGGTTGGAATGTATGTATGTGTAGTGCAACAACGACAACAACAACGACAACAACAACAACCAACAACAATGGGTGAAAAAAACCTGATTAAACTAATACCAACAATCCAGACAGTGCGCCATCGTTTGGCATTCTGCCAATATTAATCGAATGTTGAAAGTTTTGGCTGCCGGCATTCATTCCTCTGCTTCTTTAGCGTTCCTGCATCCGCCGGAAGCCTGTTTTGTTTTTTTTTTTCTTGCTTCTATACGTTGTGTCGTGTGTGGCTTTCGGACGATGCATTGTTGTTGTTGTTGTTGTTGTTTGTGTTGCTGCTGCCTCATCATCCGTTAATACAATATTTTTTTAATGTGTGTAGCTTCTATTTTTGTTCGTTTTAATGAATTTATAAGTAGAAAATTGCTTTAAGGGAAAATCGTGTTTGTGTTGTTGTTGCTATTGCCTTTGTGGCAATTGTTTTTGTTGGCGTTGTTAGTGCAATTGTTGTTAATGGGATTTTAAGCTAAACGATCGGGGGGGGGGGGATCATTAAAACCATGAAAACGGCATCCTTTTTTCATCATTACTTTTCGTAATTAATTCTTAAGGATTTGTAGTAGCTTTTGCTTGTTTTCGGATTAATTTTGAGTCTAAATTTAATTAATTTTGTCGTATTATTTTGTCTTTCTCTAAAGGAATGCATACGAATAATTAAAATTTTATTATTATAGAAATTAAAAAGAATTTTAAATACTTTAAACATACTGCGATAATAGTTTTTTTAGATGTTTGCGTTTTGAGTGAAAATGCCATGAGATAAATTAACATAAAGTTCACTCAAAAGAGTTGAGTGTATATATATTTATTGTAGATTTAAAAGGAGTTCATTTAAAATGGATTGAAATTGATCATAAAAGGTTTCGAAAAGAACCTGCTGCTGATTTTCAATTGTCAGAGATTTCGAAGGCTTAAAAGCTTCAATAGTGATTATTTTATTGAGTTAGTAAACATTTTCTGATAATATTAAACTCAAGTTGCTAAAATACATTCAATTTAGATCGACTTATATGCTCCTTCCTCTTCCTCTCTCTAAAAAAAAGCGTCCCTTGATGTTCAGCGGTTCTGTCGGTTCAGCGGCAAATCGTTTAATAATCTGTTTATAAATTCTTAATATACGACAGTTCTCGAGACTTATCTCATCTCATCTCATCTCGAGAATATAAACACTCTCTTATCGTTTATTTGAGTAAAGCGTTATGCCTTTTGCAGCCGCTTTTTTTAAAACAACAAAAAAAAACCTCTCACAACATCAAAGGAACTGTTGGCTCAACCTGTCTGTGAGTGTTGCTTGTCGCCTTCATCATCATCATCATCGTCCATCGTCATCAGCTTGCGCTGTAACAGCGCTTTGTGCAGCGCTTGTTTTTCTTTTTTTTTTTTCCATCATGTCCTTCTTTTCTCTCTGCGTTGTGAGACGCTCTCTCATCAACACAGAATGCAGGACGACACAGGACGTGTTTCATGCTGTCAGCACTTGCATCCTTTAAGTAAACACATTGCCGCCGTTTGGCGGTGCCAAGCGCCAAGCGCCAAGAAGAAAATGACAATGAAGTAAAGACAAACGAGCTCCTTTGATACGCAAGATGAAGGACAACTCGCCTTTTCGTCCTTCATCGTCCTTGTCTTTTTAATCAAAAGTGTCTAAGTGTGTGTTAGGGTGTGTTTGAGCATGTGTGTGTGTGGGTGTATGAGCGGGTGTGTGTGTGTGTGTGTTTTGTGTGAAGAAATTTCAAAAAAGCGATAGCAACTGCTTGAAAGAATTATTTATAAGTGACACTTTTGACACTTCTTCACTTCTCTCCAAACAGAAGAATCCTTTAATACCTCTATGCCCCTGTCTCCTTCCCCCGCCCCCCTCCCCTTGTCCGTACACACCCTTTATCATCACTGCTTTTCCTTTCGATGGCATTCGAGGATGCGTCCATCATCACGTCATGTACGGCTTGAAGTCATTAAAAATTGCTTTCTTCTTATTCTTCGTATTCGTCTTCAGAGCAGAGTTTCATTGCAGAATTTAATGAAAATAAATTGTCGAGAGCTGTCAGTGGGTGTGTGTGTGTGTGTGTGTGTTTATATGAGATCATAGAGTGCTAAAAAAGCACTCAATTAACTCAAGTGGACTGTTCAAAAAGTACTCAAAGTCTTGTTCATCTCGTTGGGAGATTGCTGGCGGGCAGACGAGCGATGACGCCGATCAACAGGAAAATTAAATATTGCAATAATAATAAGAATGATAGCAACAACAACAACAACAACAACAACAACACCACCACCAGCAGCAGCAGCAGCAGCAAACATCACAAATGGACCTAAGTTTTCTAAAAAAAATAAAATGAAAAATGAACAAATTAAATATGAAAAATATGCGTGACAAATCAAAATAAATAAATTGAAATTATAAAAAAAAAAAAATTTTTGATTTTAAAAAACTCGCTAAAATTCGATTAAAATTAAAATGAAATAAATTTCAATTAAAATTTTCAATTAAATGCTTTTTCTGAGATGAAAAAGCATTAATATGGTACAATTTTTCAGAAATCTACGCAAACAAACGAAAATAGAGATTCTTATTTCAACTCACAATTGTTGTTGTTGTTGTTGGTTTACCACATCTAGAAACCTTCTGCTTTTTACTTGTCAAATGCCATCACAGTGACAGTTAAATGTTAACAGTTCAAAAATTATGCAAATTACAAAAATGACACCTCTTGCTGAACGAAACATTACAAACATACAAACGATAATGATTTAAGCCAATTTTGGTAAAATTTCAATAAAACATAACTTCTTCGTTATGATGATAATAATTTAAGCCAAACAGACGATAATAATTTAAGCCAATTTTGGTAAAATTTCAATAAAACATAACTTCTTCGTTATGATGACACTTTCTTTATTAGATGCGTTGAGTAAAGAGTATTAAGTGCGGAAAGAGTATGTCGCTTTTAGAAGTTATTTATTACAGCATCCTTCAAAAACTCTCTAGTTAGTCCTTCTTTCTTTGTCTTACTTGTCATCTCATGCTTTATTGACGCACTTTGATGAAGATTTTGTTGTTTGTTTGTCACTTTCTCGACACATGATTCAACAAAGTGGCGAAAACTTTAGAAAATGAAGGGATTGTGTTGTGAGGGGAGTGTGAAGGGTCCAGGTGGAGGGTATAGGGGTTGCACTGGCAGAGTGAAGCCTGCTTTCTAAATTGCTACATAAAAACCCAAAAAGTATCATAAAATTTCATTTACTCTAAGACTTTGTTGAAGTCTATGTTGTTGATGATATTGTACGTACGCGTATGTGTTTTTTTGGTGGTTTTATTTTTATCGTAGGTTTATTTTTTTTTATTGTAGCCTTTTTGCTATGTAGAGAGCGGGCGGTTTTCAAAGAAAAATGTGGTACCGTGAGAAGTGGGGGGCCGACCCCCGGTGGGTATGCAAAATACCCAAAAAAAAAAAAATATTTTCCTCCTTGAACCTTTTTTTTTATCAAGATTTTGGAAATATTTTTAAAGATATGCAAATCCTAAGGGATGAATATGTGCGAGTGTGTGTGTGTGTGTGTGTGTGTGGGTGTGTGTGTTGTGAGGGCTCTTTATACAAATATTGAGCTTCAAAAGATTTCTATACTTTACTTTTCTTTCTCTTCTTGTTCTTCTTCTACTTTTTATTTGCCTTTTAGTAGCTAATTTGCTGCTGCTGCTGCTGCTGCTGCTTGTTTCTACTGAGTTGTTTGTTAACAGCAACAACAAGAAAACGTATATGTAATTCCTTGAAGAAATAGCTGCTGCCACTGATTACTTAATTTAAAAACTTTTTCCCTACAAAGTTGCAAAACAACAGCAACAACAGCAACAACAGCAACAACAATAATGCAGCAAAAAAAAATGGCATATGTTACAAATATTTTTTACATTACCAAATTCTTCAAAAGAACTTTTATTATTTGTCTTATTATTGTTGTTGTTGTTGTTGTTGTGCTTGTTGTTTTTGTTGCTGTTCTCGTTGTTGCTGTTGTTGTCATTCATTTGCTCTGGAAGTTAAAAAGAAGACGAAGTTAAGAGAAAAGAAAGCACAAGAATTTTCCTTCTTTTCCCAAAATAACGTTTGTTGCTGCTTCTTCGTTTTCTGCTTCTTTCTTTGTAGTTGTAGACCGTATTGCTGACCGTACAAACAAACTCTCATTTGCTTTTAGTTTTATAACATTACGAATGTCTCCTGAGAGTCGCGTATGCATCACTGAATTTTACTATCAATTTTTTTTATTAAAAATTTCTTTTTTTTTCTTTTTTTTTTGATTTTTAATGTGTCTACTTTTTGTCGAAATCTTAAGGTTGCGTTCGTCGTGTTTGTCTTTTTACGTTTCTTATAATTTTGTTTGTACTTCTTTCCTTTTTGATTGTTGAGGTACATTCTATGCCGACTAAGCTTCTTTTCGTCGTCATCGTCTTCTTGTTGTTCTTCTTTTTCTTGTTGTTGTTGTTGTTCTTCTTCTTCTTCTTCTTCTACTCTGGCATCACAATCATCAACATCTTGCGATTGCTAAGAGATATCGTAATAAAATGTTGCAACGTACTTTGAAGAAAGTAACGAACGGTTGGTTGTTTGATGTTGGCAGAAGTTTGTCGATTAGGGACGAGAATAGAATGGTGTGTGTGTGTGTGTGTGTGTGTGTGTGTGTGTGTGTGTGTGTGTGTGTGTGTGTGTGTGTGTCGCCAGACGCCAAAGGTAGACCGAAGTAAAGAAATGTGTAGTAATCGTGATTTAGTATTGCGTACTTTTTTAGTATGTTCTTTGCTTAAAACTATGTATGTATGCATATATGTATATGTTAGTACATCTACTAAGCCATAAACTGTGGCTGACACCAACACCAACAACAACAACAACCACACCAATCTTCTACTATAAGTCTTCTTCGGTTAGAGCCGCCATAAAGTTTTATTATGGGCATTAAATGCTTTGCGGTTTTGACGCCATCTTTAAAAGGTTTCAAAGAAAAAAAATCACACACACACACACACACCAAAATTATTCTCACCATAAAAAAAAAAAACAAAAACAAAACAGCTGTTTTAGAAAACAACTACTTTCAACAATATTTTACACGATTTTTACACGATTTTTTCTATGCAGAACGTATCCATCCATCGTGTACTTTACAATAAAAAATACAATTAAAAATTTAAAAAAATTAACATTACAAAATAAAAATTACAAAAATTTTTTAAGCTTGTAAACGCTTTCGAAAAATTTATTCCCGCCTAAAGAATTTATTAAAGACCAAAGAAATTTAATTTCGACCGCAAAAATTTGTGTTTTTGGTTTTTTTTTCTTCGTTTTTGGTATAATTCCTGATTGCGTGTGCGTGTGTGTGTGTGTTTGTTATGGTTTTTTTCTTCTTATGGCCCACATCTTGGAAGTATTAAAGCAATCCTTCAGAAACGAGTATCTCTTAAACCTCTTTATGTAAATGTAAAACTGCTCAAATTATTTTAATTATTTTATTAAATTTCATTTAACATTCAACGCAAACTTTTGGCAATTTAAATAAATTTGGCTAAACACAATGAACGCAACACACACACACACACACACATACATACACAAATACAATGATCAAAACATGGGGAAAAACAAAAAATAAAAACGGAAGAAATAAAATGAGAAGAAAAAAAATTAAAAAAAAAATAAACTGCATTAATTTTCCGACTGAAATATTTTCATGGTGTGTGGCAGTCAGGATAACAACAACCACAACAACAACAACGACAATGCCAAAATTAACAATACCAGCCACACCGACAAAAACAACAAAATGCAAAACGCAAAACACAAAAGCAAAAGGAAATTATAATCAAATGAATGCAGGCCCAACAAATTTTATAAAACTCTATGGTAACGTTTAGAATGTAGCTATGTTATGTGTGTGCGCGCGTTTGTGTGCGTGGCTGTGTGTGTGTTTGTAGGCTGCATTGAAATACACGAAAAAACCATTTTGCGTAAGAATAAAAGAAAAATTTGGAAATTTTTAGTTACAAAATAATTTTTACATTATTTATAAATTACAAAAATTTATACAAATTACAAAAATTACAAATTTAAATTACAAAAATAATTTTCTTATGATAATAATAAATATTATTTTTTTGCTAAAAATGTTCTTCTTTATACATTATAAGACAGTCCTTAGGTCGACCACAAGTTGAAAATTCAATCTTTATAGTATACAAAGTTAACTTTCTAAGTCTTCCACTTCTTCTTCTTCCACTTCTTCCACTTCTTCTTTTCTTTCTAAGTCGACCACATAACTTTTCAACTCTTATGGTGTAAAAATTTCAATCTTTTTAAGGTCATAGTTATTTTTTTATGGCAATAAAATCTCGTTTTCAACTATTATTATACAAAAATGCATTTTGCCCGTTGAAAATTTCAACCTCGTTCATATATAAAAACAATTTTTGAGTTGAAAATCTTTTATATATATTGTACTTTTTCAACTATTATGGTGTAAACATAATTAATTTATTTGTTAAAAATGCAGCACAAATTTGAAAAATTCCAGTTTAAAATTGTTTGTGCTCTGAAAATCAAGTTTTCAGTCTAAGTTAAAATATTACACCGAAAATTTTTAACCGTGTACAAAAACTCAGAGAAAGTAACGTACATATAACGAATGTATAATGAATATATGTATTTATATTTATGAATGTGCATATATGTATACATATAGGTATATCAATGTGTGCTTATGTTGTGAATGCTATTCATGTTGGTACAAAACAAAACCGCGCCGTGAAATTTTCAAAGTGAATGCGTGCGCTTCCGCTACTGCAGTGACGAGGTAAAGAATAGCCGGGAGAATGAGGTGTTACGGGGAGGGGGGGGGGGTGTGTGTGACGCATTCGAGTATTTATTTAGAGGGTTGGAATTTTAAAGGGGAGGGAAAAAGCAGAGAGAGAGAGAGAGAAAGAAAGGAAGGATGGACAGCAACCAAATTTATTCCCAACTGAATACGCCTCTACATACGAGTTTATATTTCTGTTGTTGGTGCGCTAAAAACCTGGATGTGTACCTCTACCCCGATGGCACATCGATGGCTCTTAAAGAGAATTTAACAAAAAATGTTGCATACGCTTAGGCTTTCATTGAATTTTCATTTAATTTTTCCAAGCTTGCGTTTCGGCGTAAAAGACTGTTTTTACTGCGAAATCGACGAAAAAAAAATTGCAGTGACTAAGGTAGCAATAACAATAGAACAGCAACAACAACAACAACAACAACAACAACAGTAATAACAATAATAACCAAAACAACCACCAAAAGCAACAACAAAAACAACAAACATAAATGCAAATTTCTATGCCTATAAGGAAAACTTTTGTTCACTTTATTCTCTCCCAGCGTTTAATTCAAAGGGTACGTAGAGGGCGGAGGGGTGAAGGGTGGTTCGTAAATAGAATTGAAAGGGTAGGTAGCAACAGTAATAGAAGACAATGAACCTAAATAAAGCTGCTACTACGTTACGTTTGCGTCGCGTGCATTGCAACAGAAACCACAAGAGACTAAAAAAAGTGCTTTTCCGGTATCTATGACTAAAAGTATGTGCTATATTGTGCCAAGAACACACTAACAATGGGCAGCAACAACAACAACAACAACAACAGAGGTTAACCAGGAGCGATTTTGATATCGCTCACCATTTTCAATGATAACTGTTTAAGATTGATAACTTGAAATGCGAAAAATCTTAGCTCAGAATTTCTTCTTAATCACATCGCAAGTTGTGGAGATATTATGCTCATAATAAGTTATCCTGCCCTAATATACGAAAAAAAAAACACATTTTCTTAAATTTTTTGAGCAGGATATCTTGAAAACTAAACGTGATAAAGAGATTTTACCCTCGTCTGATTTCTGATTGAGCGCTTAAAATACTTTTGGAAAATAATAATTTTAATATAGTGTGATTTCTGCGCAGAATAATTTGTTTCAATTCTATATAATTTTTTACCAAATTTTTTTTTACAAATTATTTGAATTTCTTGGAAATTTTTCTACCTTTTAATTAAAGGTTACAATTAGTAACTTTGCTTCACTTTCACTGTCATTAAATATTTATAATTAATACCAGCGATAACTTTTTGTAACCCGTAAAGTAGGCAACAATTTTTTTTTCTTTAATTACTCTTACCTTTTTTTTTCTGGTTTAATACCTCTTTTCACACTTTCTACTTCTTTAGTGAAAAAACACTTTTCTTTTCTTATTTAAGACGGCGGTTTTATTAGTCATCGACCCAGTGGCCTAAAGGCAGGTAGTCTTTTTACCACTTTCCCCTCTCTCTATCTCTCTCTTCTACCACGTCTTCTTGGTTATTTCTTCAACAAAATAATCACCCATAAGGCTTTCACCATCCTTAAAACCGCTTCCTTCAAAAGCTGGCTGGCTGACTAACAAAAAAAAAATATGGTGGAAGAAGAAGAAGAAGGAGGAAAACGACAACAGTCCTTTACGAAATCAAAAATAAGACCTACCACAATAACAATAACAGCAACCACCACCGCCATTTGTAAAATCAAGAAGGAGACCTACTATACAGCAACAACAACAATAACAAGAGTGGTCCCTCAACGAATATAGCGAAAGTACATAATATTCACTTCACTTTCCGTGTTAAAGAAAGTTCGCCCTCCCCTCCCCCGTCCCGTCACCGTCCCGTCCTGTTCGCGGTGCATTTGTTTTGTATTTTATTGTTTTTATTTGTTTTGGTTTTTTTTTATTTTTTTTCATTTTCATAATTGCTTTGGTTGTTGTTGGCCTTTTTTACGTTAGCCTTGTCCTTTTTCTTGAAAAAAAGAGCCACTACTCCGAAACCCCCCCGTCCCCGACAACCACCGCGCCTTTAACAACAGCCCTTTATCCTCCCTTCAACAATAAACCCTCTGTTTATCCATGTTTTCCTGTTACTAGAGTTGTTTTTGTTGTTGTTGTTGTTGTAGTTGTAGTTGTAGGATTTTATATATTTACTCGTATGCCGTTCGCGTGGGATATACCTTAAAGGCGCCTGGTTGGCGCGCCTAAATGACGCATGGCATAAAGTTTACTGTAATATTTTTTAAGCATGTAGCAACATCAGCCAACCAAACAACCCAACAACCAACCAACCAACAGTTAAAAAAAACAACAAATCTAACGTTGTTATGTCTAAAAAATAGCTACTGAAAATTACACCTTTTTTCAATGTTTTTTTTTCCTGTTGACGAAAACACAAACCACTGAAGCTGAAGCTGAAGAGGCGGAAAAAATACCAACCAAAAACAACCCGCAAGTAGGCGGCAGTTACTCAAGGGTTAAGGTAAACGGTAGGGCGGCCAAGTCTTGTAAACGGTACGGGCTAATAAAATTATAAAAACAAACTGAAAACAAAGGGTAAAGCATAATTTGGTGGGCTTAGAAGAGTTGGGCGAAAAACAAGAGGGCACAAGAGTTGAGTACTTACGAGGTTGTTCTTATTCAGTCAAAATTTAAGGGGGGATAAATTTAACTTTCGTTTGAGAAGATGACAAAATGTACAAGAAAATAAATTAAATTAAAATAAATAAGATTTAAGAAAATACAAATTTATAAGGATGCATTAATATAAAACATTTTCTTATGTGGATTCTTTGTCATTTCGGTGTACATATTGGTTTATTAAAAAGGGGTTCGATGCCCCCTGCCTCTTTTATGAAAAAAATGAAGACGAAGAATGCTTTTTCATGATACTATATTCATAAATTGTCTTCAGTTATTATTTTGCGTCAGTTATAGTTAATTTCCTTAACCCCCTCTTGGGGGACAATTCCCCTCTTGGGGGACAATACTCCTCTTGGGGGACAAACCCCAGTGTTTGAAAGCTATCGAGAGAGTGAGAAGAAGAAAAAACAAAGATGCCTGCAAGCGATATGACATGATGTAAAGTTGTTGTCTACTTTTTGGCGTTGACAAGATTGATAAAGGCTAATGGAAACTATATGAATGATCTCCATTACGAACTCCTTAAAATACACGACGAAAAACCACATTTGAGATAATATTTCATTAGACTTTTTTTTTAAAAGAAAACGAAACGCAAGTAAAGTGCCTAAAATGCTGCCGCATAATTTAACCATTTAACAATCTGAAGAAGTGTCCCCGAAAATAAAACAAAAACGACGAAAGAATTGTGCAAAAATGTCACCAGCTGCAAAAATAATGGGTAAACGAAATAGTGTCGCATTTAAACAAAGAAAAGAAAGAATTTTTATGCATTTTGCCGCCATTGCAGCATTTTAGGCGCATGCGCAACATAAATGCTTTACGGTAAAGGCCGTGATTAATTCGCACTACAGCCGTCATGGCGCCACCATGACTCATGGCCCCTTGACTCTCTTACGCTGGGCTAAAGGGTACTGCGGGGAAGGGTAGGGTGGGAGGGAAGTAGGGGGTTGGGGGAGGAAACAATAGTGAAGTTTTGGCAGCTGTCCCAAATGAAAACAAAATTCTGTATAGTACATTCATTCATTCGGCGCAGTCTCTCTCTCTCTCTAGATTCTACGAATGCAGAAAAAAATAAATTTAGTTTCGATATCATAAAGTATGTGTTACTGCCTTCGGGTAGGCTTCAATATATTCCGTTTGCTAAAACTTGTCACAAGCGACCATAAAACCTTTAACCCGTTAAATTGAAGAGGTTCTGCTTGAATGATATCTAAAAAAATCATTTGTGGAAGTAATGCGTGAGCATTTGTGACTTAACAATAACATTTAACACCCTCCCCCGTCACCCCCCTCCTCTCACCAGTCATCCTTTTAAGGGTTTTTGTTCTAGAGTTTTTTAAAAAAATCTTGAGTGAGAGAACTTATAAAAAGAACAAACAAAGGATATACAGAGAAGTATAAAATAATAGGCGTGGCGTGAAAAGAAAAAAAGATGCGAGAAAAAGCAAAAACAAATCATATGACAGCAAAAACAAATGCTCTGACGCCAACTGTAATAAAAACAAATTAATTTTATTGCGATAAAAAACTATGCTGCCTGAATCGAGCAAACAAGCATGATTCATTTATGCGATGGAATTCTTTACAATTCATGTGAAGCACAAAAAATATGAATTCATCGACGACGATGATGACGACGACAACGACATAATTAAAGTAATCTTCTTGATATTAAAAAAAAATAAAAAGAAAATAATTTTAAAAGTATATAAATAAAAAATATGGCATTAACTACAATAATATTTTGAGAGAAAAAAATACTACTAATAATTATTAATAATTAACAATAAACAAATATTAATAATAGACTGTTTTTTTTGTTAAGAAGGTTGATCAAATGTTGTCGGCCTGTGTCTTTAAAACAAAAACAAAAGAAAAAAAAATGACGTAATGAAATAAATTATTCACTAAAACGATAAAATTAAATGTAAAATGGGGAATTTTTTTTTAACTATCAGTGATAAAACATGCTAAAAAAATAATACATAATTTAACTCAATAAAAGATTTGGAATTTTTAATGCATAACATTACAAGCCGCAAAAATTACTGAATGAGTGGCCTTAATTAAAATAATAGAAATAATAACGAAAAATAATAACTTCATTTCTATGTACAGCGAACACGAGCAAGAGGAAGACTGAACCACTAACTCATCACTGAACACTTGCTCAAACCAATTTTTCGTACACATAAAGAAATATCATGCGCACAAATTGAACTAACCGAACAAAATTGTGAAAGCAACTAACAACGCTTTAAGCTAAAAAAACACTAACAATTTTTAATAAAAATGTGAGGTTACCGAAAAAATCGTAAAAATAATCATCAAAATTCTAAGGTTACTATTATAATAGTAAAAATTTCTATTAAAACTGTAAGCTAACTGTAAAAATAGTAAAAGTAACTATGAAAACTGTAAATTAGCAAACTGCAAGCTACTAATTTGCTAATACTAAAAATAATTAATAAAAAATGTAAATTAATTGCACAAAAAAACAATTAAAACTCACAACAACTGAAAGCTAACTATTAAAACTTTATGTTAACTGCAAAATTTGTGAAAATAACTATCGAAACTCTAACATAACTATGAACTTGGTAAGGATAACTATGAAAACTGTAAGTTAACTATAAAAACCAGAAATAACTAAACTAGTTTTTAGTTAACTATAAAAACTAGAAGTAACTAAATTAGTAACTAAATTAAAGTAAGTATAACTGTAACTGTCAAAATTGTAAAACTAACTAACAACACTCGAAGTTTCCTATAAAAAAATTGTAAAACTAACTATGAAAACTTTAAGTTAAACGTTAACTTTAAGTTAAACGTTAAAATCTAATTTTTATTCTAATTGTGCATTAAAAATTATACAATAAAAGTCATGTAATCAAAATTTAACCTTAACTGTTTCTACGGTTAATTCACAATTCTCACGAGTGTAGTTTATTGTGCTTCACCTTTTGTTGTTGTTTGTTATTTTTTTATCACTATATTGTTTTTTGTTGATTATCCATACATCGTATTGCTATTTCAATATTTAATTTAGCTATTAATATTTTTAATTTTAAAGCAGTTAAAGCAAAAATTGTTACTCATACAGATTCTTTCTGCGTTGGCTGTTATTTTTGTCTTAATAATTTATACTTTTTTCTACTTTTTGTTGAATGAACGTGACTCAGAAATAATTTATTTACACAATTCGATAAATACACTAACAAAAATAATAACAATACAACCTTTAACAATTAGCTTTTTTCATTCTTAGTTAGTTATTCATTATGAATACTCCGAACGTCGTCGCCACCGTTTCTTGAAATGCCTCGAAAGCTGGTTGGAAACGGGGAGTGTGGAGGGCCTTATTGTTGAGGTGAAACCGACTGGGATCGTTTCGGAATATTTTATAGTTGAGCTCATCATTAAGAATTTTATACAATCATAGTCATTTGTTTTGTGCTTAGTTTGTTTCTTCTGACGCATGCAAAATATTAACCAAATAAAAAGTCATTGATTTTAAAGACATACCATAATAACTTTTATGGTATTGCATACACATATTTTTCTGCTATAATTTGCATACAAAATATTTTATTAATTTAATTAATAGAGATAATAAATGAATCTTCAAATAAAAATAAATAAATTTTACAAAAACCAGAGACAAAAACAACATTGTGAAGAATTGTTGCGAAAAATGTTGTTAACGCAAAATTATTTTCAAAGTCTTTGAAAATCGCCAAACTCGCCAAACTCGTCAAAAAATTCTAAAAAATCATGTCCATAAAATTTTTTGTAAAAAAAATAAATTACTTCTAATTTAATAAATTTAAAAAAAAATTTAATAAAAATTTAATAAAATTTAATAAATAATCTAATAAGTTACTTCAATGAAAAGATTTTTATCCTTTGAAAAAATACTATTATTATCATTAGTTTTTATAAAACATTATTAAAACAAGGAATATGAGTTAATATTTTATTAGCTTTTTTTATTAGCTAATACTTTTAAAATTGAAATGTCGTTTTCTGTGATGATATCATCATCATGTTTAAAATACTCAGTTATTCATTTATTCATTGATTTGTTTACAGAATATATATTTAATAATATTCATAAATAAATAAATTCGTTTTCGAAATTAGTTCTTCTATGTGTGTGTGTTTTTTGTGTGTGTTTGTTTGTGGTTTATTTATTCATCAAAATTCGTTTGTTATCTGTATGCATTTCTTTATTTATGTAGTCTGTACGTACATATTGGCAAAAGAGATCAAAAGCAAAAAATTATTATCGTGAAATATAATAAAAAGTTATGTCACTTTGATTTAGCGCGTTCTGGTTTTGGAAGAAATAATAAATCGCTCCCCTTCCATTGTGATCTGCAACTAGTTGTTGTTGCGATTATTGCGTCTGCTTGTAAAAAGATAAAGAGATACGGGACACTTTATAAAAATTTTATAGTGTATAAATTGGAAGAGTTTGTGTATGCACAGATATTTTGTTTTTGCATGCGAATATCCCTGTAGGAAAATTATATTGTATGTATTGTATGTTGTCAAAGATGTCCATATATTCATCCATTTATACATGATAGAAAAAACTGCTATATTATGTTATAAAAGAAAAAACAAATTATAAATTGGCGAAGAGAAAAATAATTTCATTCTTTTTATTGAGAAAAATAAATAATATTTTTTCATTTAATTTACTAAAACTATAAGAGAAGTATAGTATTTTCAACTTAAACATGTTTTCGCAGTTTTAAAATTGTATTTATTAGCATTCATTTTGAAACAAATTCCTTCATTCGCAACCTTACTCCGAAAATGAATTCTTTATTAACTTTATATGAATTTTTTAGCAATTGCGTCCCGAAAATAATTATGCATTATTCTTATCAACACAATACAATTATCAGTTACAAACTGAACTGCAATATTTGTGTGTAGGTTATAGTATACCAAATTCTGTACATTTTCATAGATTCATATTTCATTGATGATTTATTCAACACATGCTTGACATATTTTCCTACAGGGATGCTTCACCAAAAAAAAATATTATGCTAAAGTTTAGGTGCACACACTTTTAAGATCAGGTTAGTAAGACCTGATTTGACCAAGTTGTTACATGTCAATGGACGTACGGTACGGACTTTGTGGTCTCAAGACAAGATTTATGTATCGTGTATCTTAAAGATTATCGGCTTTTTTATATGATCGATTATATTAGACACATTTATATGCATATTGTACTTTATGCTGATGCTGAAGTTGTTGTTGTTGCTGTTTTTATGATCAGTTATTATCTGCATGCAAAGAGTGAAAACACAGAACCGGTTACTCTTCTCTACCTTGGTTGTACGCATTAGAGACAAACAATTATTAACATGTATCGTTGTTGTTGTTGTTTCTTTATATACATAGTTATTATTGATTTGTTTGTTGTTGTTTTTGTTGTTGTAGTTGTTTCAATTTCCTGTTTTTTTTTTTGTCGTTTTTGCTTGTTTTTTTGTTGTTTTTGTTGTTGTAGTTGTTTCAATTTCCTGTTTTTTTTTTTGTCGTTTTTGCTTGTTTTTTTTTTATTTTGCTTTCCTTTTCTTTGGTTTTTTTTTGTTGATTTTTTTTCCTATTAAGATGTACATATATAAGTATTATTGTTGTTGTTGTTTTTGAGTGATTTACGTTTATTAAACAATTTTTTTTCCATTTTTCGCTTCGCATGCATGAGTTGTCCTCACTGATTCATAAACGATTTGTCATGAATGAATTTGTCATGATTGAGCACTTCTTGTTATTGTTGTTGTTGTTGTGACTTTTCCTGTTGTTTTGATTTAAACAATTTTTTTTTGTGCCGTGCATTAATATTTGCTGTTTTTGTTGTTGTTATTAACATTATGGTTGCGTTTTTATCCGGCATTTTCTGGTCTTTTGATTGTTGCTATTAGCGACTCTTGTCGCTCTTGTTTAGGTTATTGTAGCTGCTGTTGTTGTTGCTGTTATAGTTTTTATAGTTGTTCTTAGTGTTATTTACAGTCAATGCTGTTGCTTTTCATAATTTTACAGATTCGTATCTGCGCGCACGTTCGTTAAAGTTCATTAAAAACTTATTTCAGTTTATTTAATTTCTTCTCTCTTCCCATCTCAGTCTCTCCTCTCCTCTACTCTTTCTCTTCTGTTGCAGCTGTCACAAAATTATAGAGAATAAACAATCTAATCTTGCAAGCTTTATCATAACAACAATGATTATGATCATAAACGTTTGTATAATGAACAATAATGAAATAATTGAATAATGAATAAATTATTTCGTGAAAAGTTTAAAATCTTCTCTAAAACAACCTTGAAAATTACATGTTTTTATAATGCCATTAGGTATAATCTAAGTGCCATTATGTTTAAATTAATCATTAATAATTAATCTCTTATAATTAGTTTAATATTAAAAGTTCCACGCGAGAAAAATAATTTCCTAACAATGTCTTTGTTATTAAATATGTATATAATTTTTTTAAGTGAGCAGCAACAATTTTTAACACCTTCCTTTGTAGATATTGTAACATTTTAGTACAATGTTTGCTGTTGTTGTTGTTGTTGTTGCTGCTGTCAACGCTATCTATACATTGCAAAATAATCTGTAACAAGATCTCAAACACTAACGCTTTTTGTTTTGAAAAAAGTAATCACTAAAAATAATTGAAATTATTTTTTTTTATTATTATCAACGTTGATTTTAATCTAGTGGTGGTTGTTGTTGTTTTTGCAAGTAAGCACGCGACCGAGTCAGTGCATTCAACAACAAAAAAAAACAACAACATTGCAGAGCAACAGAACTATTAAAAGTCGAAACGAAATAACAAAAAACAAAAGTTTAAACAAAATAAAAAAATTACAAAAAATCATTCAACAAATAAATAACCAGAAATAATTTAAAAAATATATAAATTATTTAACCCCAAAAAAAAAAAATTTAATAAAAAAATTGAGCAACTCTTTGGGTATGTTTTAGAATTGATTGGCTTTAGTTTCAAATGCACGGAAAAAAAATTCCAAGACAAGCAACGGCCAGCAACAAACAGTGCTGCCAAATTGTGCAAAAAATATACAAAACACAAAACACAAAATATATGTGCGATATTTTAAAATAAACAACAATCCAAACATTTTATTAATAAAAGAAAACAAAGGCGAAATCAAGAAAAACTCAATAAAAACCGAAAAGCAAAAACTGTGACAACAACAATAACAAGTAGAGCAACGAACCAACCAACCAACAACAAGAATAAAAACAACAACAACCATGACAGCATCACCATCACTATCGCCACCAACAATTACCACCAACAACCGCCATCAGCAGCCATCTCGTGGCTAAAAAATTTCGGCCAGTTGCCGTCAACCGTCGCGACGCGTCCACCGACCAGCACCGATTTTTGCTTAGTGATGTTGCTGCAGAATGTTGCTTTAACCAAATGCGGTGCGATGCGGCGCAACGCGCGCGTCTCTGGCGCGATTGACACAGTGTTAAAGCGGTCGAGCATGTTTTGAGTTTTATTACAACAGAGTAATTTTCTTTGCTTCGTCGTTGCTGTCATGGATGGTTATTGTTGTTGTTGTTGTCGTTAGCATGCCTGCGAAAAGCCGGCTTTCGAAAAATAAATATTATGCCAGTGTGCGCGTCTGCGACTGAAAGCAACCAAGTTTTATTAAATTTTTTTTTGGTCTATTCTGATTGTTGTTATCGTTGTTGTTTTTGTTGTATATATGGTAGCTGTTATTGTTGTTTATCCCTCTTTTTTTTTCTTCTTTTTTTACTCTCTAAACATTTTTTGAGACACTTCTGATTTTGTCAGGTTCTGTCTGATTTCATTGTGTATATACAGTTGATTATTCGGAAAAGTCATGACGCATTTTTTTGTATGTATTTATTTATATAATAAATAAAGTTTGACCAACAGACCAACTATTTTGTTCGATAACTTCCCGTCATTTTAAAGTGAGCTTCATAATTTCTGGTTTTAAAAATAATCTGTCACTTTAAAAAAAATACTTCACTTATATACATATGTATGTATGTCACTTTAAAATAATCTAACACTTTGTTAGTGTTATAATTAAGTCGATGCCGGTTCTTCTCCGCGAAAGTAAAATTCTTCTTTACGATTTACGGTTCTTCTTTACGAAAGTAAAATAATAAAATAAGCAAAATAAGCATAAAAAGTTCCAATAAAGGTATCACTTGTTATAAGAAGGCGTCATAACTTTTCTGACATATCAATATTCGCTTCTGTTTACGTAATTCGTTTTTCTCTTCTTCAAACTTCAAATCCATAAAATTGATGAATAACTATTTTTTAAACACGACATACTCGGTCAATCATTCGATGGGGCAGGTTCATTTAATGAAAAAAAACTCTTCGTAACTGTTATAAAAATAACTTTAAAAAAAAAAAAAAATTAGATAAAATAAAAAAATTAAAACAAAAAAAAAAAAAAATTTATTTGACTAATTTGACTAATTCATAGAAATTTATTAAAATTAAACTTGATTTTAGGTAGAGACATAAACGATAGACGCCATAAAAACTTATTGTTGTTATTGTCAAATTATTGTTGTTATTATTACTGCAGTTGTTGTCATGCCATGATTATTCTAATTCAAAACAGTGACGTGTTTAAATTTAAAAAAAAATTCAACAGCTTTACGGACAGACGATAACGAGACGGAGATCATCATCATCGTCATCATCAGAGCCGCGCAATGTTGTACATTAGTTTGTTTGTTTGTTATTCGTTATGAAACAATTTAATTTAAATGAAGAACGATCAACGAACTTTTCTTTAATTCATTTCATTCATTGGATCGTTTTTATTTGCATGCATCAGAGGCGAGTCTTCCAAACGATCTCTGATTCCATTTTTAATTCTTTTTAATTAAGAAACAGCTGCGCCTCAATTAAAAACCGTGGAGGCATCACATTCAACCAAAATACGGTTCGGTTTTATTTAATTTCTCCTGAAACTGAAATTTTGAGGACTTTAGCGACAATTATTTTCCAAACTTGAAAAATGGTTAACCGATTTATGATCACCGACCCCAAATTCATCAAGAATCGTCAACGGACTTCGATCATCACTCGTACTTTGAATGCTATACTGTGTCCATCAATGACAGAATCGTAGAAGCAATAAAATAACTTTCCCGCAAACGTAAATAATTTTTCAAAAAGTAAATAATAAATAACTCATAGGGAAGAAATAAATACATATAACTAAAAACGAATAATCAACGGCGGCGATACATACTCCTCTGTGATACTGAAAATGGCATTAATAGAATTATTCAGACAAAAAACAGCCCGCGTTTTAGACAAAGGTCAAATAAATTTACACTTTAACTGACGAATTTTTATTTAATTTTTCTTCGTCTTCTTCTCGCTCTAAAAAGAGAGAATAGACTAACTAATTCGAGTTTAGTGACGTCATTATTTTAAATTAAATTTATTTTGCATACGAAAATATTATTCACCGGCAAATAGCGACAGACCAAGAAAGAACTCAACAAACAAAATCATTGCCAACATTTAAATAAAAAACAAAAACAAAAAAATCAATTCAAGAATAAAGAGAAGATTTTAAAAGACTTGAAAGAAATGAAGTAAGTAATGGTTGATGCCGCCCAAGAAGCGAAATGAAGAGACAAATGAATGAACGCATGAATAAATGAATAAATGAAGACATGCGTTTAAATTGTTATGCAAAATTTCCATACAATTTTTTTTGGATAAATTTCAAATGTATAGTAATGCGAATAAGCTGTAATTTTGATAAAAAAATAAATGTAATTCCGGGAAAAAATCTAATTTTAAATTTGACGATTATTTTTAGGCATTTCTTAAGGAATGTATAATAATTTAACCGAAATAAAACTAAAAGATGAAGATCATAAAATGAATAATGGTGAAATGATGATTTCTGCTATCACTTTGAAGAGATCGGGACAAGCCGTGCCCATAAAAAGTACTTACATTGTTATATATTACATGTTCTCTTTTTTTTTTTCTTTTCGGTTATGCCGCAAAGAGAAGAGGACATAATAAAAGGCTTACCCAAAATGTAATAAACCATACAACAATAAACAGAAAATAACTACATAATATTTCTTCTGGAAAATTAATTAAAAGCTAACCTTGGAATAAAAATACATACTCTTTATTGTGTAAATATTTAGAAAGAAGAGTATAAAGAACAAAAAAATTCTGGCACGTTTTTTAAATAATTCCACTAGAAGAATATTTCTCTGTATATGTACGTAAGTAAATAAAGAACAATTTAAGTGTGAAATAATATGCAACAACTAAAAAAGTAACCGAGAAAATATGCCAAAAATTTAAGATTTTATTTTATAATGAAAACATGATAAGAGTGAAAATTCCTCTAGAAGTAACAAAGTTATGACCGCTAGTGTTAGGCCAAGTGTGAAAAATTACATTAATTTTTTTATTTCTACTCAAAAAAATTCAAGGTAAAAAACGATAATTTTCGCAATCAACATTTTAACGATTTTTAAAAGAACAAACACTTTCGATAACAAAAAAAAAAACAAAGTGAAAAAAAGATGACAATAACAATGCCCTTGAGATAATCACTAAAAAGAAGAAAAAACGTCATGGTTAAGTTGTTATTTAACCACATTTAGCACTAAGTGACAATTAGTAGTGACAATAATATTGTCCAAACCTTTCCCGCGCTCGAACCAACACGCCAACAAACGCTCGTACTTCAAAATAGCTTTAAAAATTTTCAATTGTGACTGAAAAAGTACCGAAAAAAACGACAACAATTGTTAAGAAGCCTTATTATGTCTCGGCTAAAATGCTTAACTAATTCTGTAAATATTTATTACTTCACAATGCAATTTTCTGCTTACATTTTTTGCAAGCTTTTGCGAGGTTTTAAAAATTATTCGTCAGCGTCATGAGTAGACTCAACGATTCAAGGCTACTGCTGAGAATAAGAATTGTACCGTACAACATTAAAAATGTAAAGAAAAAGCTAAAGCAATTTTCACACTTTTTAGAAAAATGTTAATTTTCATGGGAAAACAATTTTTTGCTAAAATAAACTTTATCAAAAATTTATAGTCTTCATCTAGATAGAGTGTAGAATATAAATCATTCAAGATATTGAATTGAAAAGGTCAAAAATAATTGCCGATTAAAGACAAAAGGTCGAGTATCGTCCCAATGAAAAGAATGCACTCCAAAGGGGTGAGTAAGCACCCTCTTAAAACAATATATGTACTTTTCCACTGGAAAGGGGGGGGGGGGGGTAAAAAATGTACCCTTAGAAGCTATAAGTCCTCGTTGGATACAGTTGGAGATTTTGAACTGAAACAAGTACCTACCTATAGAGTAAAAAATAATTATATTGATAGTTGAATAGTTCCAAAGATTCCGAATTGACTCTGAAACCGACGCGTCGTTTTTAAAGTGCATGCTTCTTAAACCGTTAAAAGTATTTATAAAGTACTCGTACCGCAAAACCACAATCGAAAGGAGCCCCCAAAAAAATCGTATGCGCCAAAGAAAACACATCATCGCAAAAATAAATATTAACAAAGAAAATACGATACAAAAAACTTGAAGAAAGACGACGACGCTTACATTTAGACCCTCAAAACAAATACATTTTAGCGAATTTCAAATAAATTTATTATACTCGTAAAAAGAAAAAAATATATAATTCCAGAAATACAAAGAAATACAAACTAAACTAAAAACGAAACGAAAAGTCAAACGCAAGAGAAGTAAAAAATTGCGAGAAATTAAAAGAAGATTTATTGTTAAACAGCAGCAACAACAACAACAACAACAAAAGTAACAGTGAAACAGACTTCATGCTTCGGTTTTTTTTATTAAGTGACAACAAGTAATCAAAAAACCAAAAAAAAAGTGGAAAAAAACATGCAGACCACTCTGCTGGTGGAATTGCCGGGTAGGTGGTAGGGGCGTATGTGAGGGGGGGGGGGGGGGGGGTAGGCAGCGGTCGCATGGCTGTTGCATGACTCTGGCCGGAACCTTTAAGACTTTAAGAGTTAAAAGACTATTCCATGCTGTAAGCTTTGACAGACAAGAAAGCAAAAAAGCACCCCATTGGACTTCGGCCCCCTACACAAACCCCTCTCCACCTTCCACCTCTTGCCTTCCACCCCTTTTTAGCCCTCCATCATCTCATTCTTGCTCGTCGCATTCTCGATGACATGCAGTCGCTTCGTCCCATTATCATCCACAACCATTGTCTATATTTAGCCCCCCTCCCCCATTTTCAAAGAGCGATTAGTTCTTGCTGGCATTGTTTTTGCTGCTGCTGCTGCTGCTGCTGCTGTTGTTGCTGCAGTTGTTGGTTGTTGATTTAGCTGCACCGAGGTTGGGGCTGCAATTAATCAAACGTCAGAATAAATAACCCTGGCGTGCAGCTATAATCGTTTCAACATGTTGGCAACACTTGTAACAAAAAGAAACAAGACAAACAGAAAGAGAGAGAAAAAGTAGAGAGGACAGCAAAACAATTATCTAAAAGAAAGGAAAGAAGTAACCATAGTTTAAAAAATAAATATATTTTATTTCTCTCCGCAACGCAACGCGACAACGATTTTACTAAACATACATATGTATGTATATCTCAAAGTGCCCCTTTAGGTAGGTCCCCTCCCGTTTTCCCTTTTTCTCTTAGGCTTCCCCTCGTTGCGTTTTAAAAGAATTCTGTTTCTTGATGTTTTAAACTTTTAAGTAAATTATTTCGTTGACACTTTCGAGGTTGTTTTTTCATGTTCTTTTTAAAACTGGCTGGTAACATTTGATGAACACTTGTGTTGCTGGCGACAGTGCCACTGTTGCCATACTCGCGTTTTTAAAAACATGACGTGCAGTATTTGTAGAGTTCTCCCTCAGATGGTTCTTCCTCTACGAAAATATTCCTCTAAGAACTGCCAGTTTTGGTGTCTTAACGGTATCTCACTAAGAGCTGGGGACTCTTTTGTGGGACTTTGATCATACAAATGGGATTTGTATGGAGATTTAATGGGATTTGGTGGAATTTTTGTATACGTTTAAGCTTTTATATATCAATATAATGAACATCTTGGTTAGCATTTATCGCGATGGTAGGATGGTATGGATTATAAACATCTGTTAAGGAAAAGAAAAAAAAAATCCAATAGTCTCGTTATATTTTTAACAACATTTTTGAAAACGATTAATCTCAATCTAACTTTGATAATTTTTGTTGGGCATGAATTATTCGTACGCAAAGAGTCTTCTCAGCTTATTTCTTTCTGATAAGTTCCTTTCTCACCCTAAAAGGGAAGAGGGTAATTTCCTCCCCCCCTTGGAAATTTCTATGAAGTGCAATAAAAAACTTTATTTATGTTATTTCAGTGTCGCCGTCTCAAGTTTTAAATGAAATTAGGAGATATTTAGTTACAGAGTTACTTAAACTCTATAAATAAATGGCAAATATTTATGTATGAAATGTCTTATTGACATGCAAGTATGCATACTAATAAAGTAAACAGTATGATTCAGACTAATTAAAATTGTACACATACATACACAAACCGAAATATGTACATACTCGTACACTCAAATAAAGACCTTGATTCTACGTGTACAAAATACACAGAAGTGAGCTCTGTTACAATGAGATTGTGCCATAAACACATTAATATTAATACAGAGTGTTTGTGAAAAGGAAGAGAAGGAAAGGGAAGGGAAGGAAAGGCAAGGGAGAGGCAGATAAGAGTTCTTAAGAACTAGTGTTAATTTGGAAAATTATTGTAACATACGTTTGCTATTAATTTCAGCCTTAAATAATTGATATAAAATACATACTATAAAATGTATTACAAACACAATTTTCTAATAAATTTATGATCTCTTAAAAATTATTTCATTCTATAATTACTAAACTTATATGACTTTGAATTTGAGAACAATTTCGGTTTTGAATGTTTCACTTTTTTGTTGGCTGAAATGTTTTTCGTATGTTCAACAAAGTGTATTTCAACAAGCGGTGTCATTTTAAACTCTTGCCTTATTTTCGAACTGTTAACATTTAATGGTTACTGTTGTGTCACTTGACACGTAAAAATATAAAGAATTTTTTTATGGATGGATACTTACTCGCACTATGAGTTGAAATCGTGAAAATTAATCGAAAAAAATTAAAAACATCGAGGACTCCGTTTTTAAATTTTGTACGATCAAACAAACTTTTCATGAAGCTCATCTTTATTTTTAACTCTTAAAGATATTTAGCTCTTAAATATCCTTCATCCATCCATATTTAGTACCTGTTTAGTGGTGCGTTCTTAGCGAAATTCTGCGAAAACGTGATGAAAGAGTTATTTTTTTACTAAAAGAAATACTAAAAATACATAAATGTTATAAGAATTTACTCCTACTGTTAGAATTTACTAGTTTTTCCTTGACCGTAGTCGCTCTTCTTCAATAATTTCTTATACCAACCACAAATTCAATCACATTTCAGTCATTTCATTTAATTTCATTTGATTTATTAAAATTTTGTCCATCTAATAATAAACGATAAATTATACATGTCTTATATTTTGATAGTATTTGGTATTTGGTCTCGGCATTGATTGATGTTTATTTGACCGGACTACTTTCAGGTGGATTTTCCATAGCACAATCATCGGTATTGCCTTAAAACCGATTGTATTTCAATTAGAAAAGCCTAATTGACATTATTTTGTTTTGAGGCTTGCTTGATTTGCAGGCAATATACGATACGTTTATTTTAAATCAAACTATAATCAATTATAACAAAACATTCTCCTTTTTCCTCTTCTTCTTCCTATTCCTTTACGCAGATAAAATAAAATTAATTCAGGTTTCACAAGAATTTCATTTCGGGTTTGTTGTTGTGGTTGTTGTTGTTGTTGTTGTTGGCCTGCAATCTATTTCTGATTTATTTTCAATTAAATTCCAATATTTTCCAATAAAACCTTTGGATAAATTTCAAATATTTATAGCTTTATTTTGTTTTGTTTTTTTGCATAAAACGATATATAAAAAATTGTTAGTTGTTTAAGGCAAAGGTTGAAAAGTTAACAATTCGAATTTTCGTGTAATGAAGCAGAAATGGCACAAAAAATAATGGCTCAAAAAACGGTTTTTTCTTTAAATGAAAATAAATTTATTCATAGGTCTTTAAGTTCTTCTCAGGATTTCTCTTTGCAACTATTTCTGCTGAAATCTTTTACGGGATGATGATACTCGTACTTAGGGCGATTTTCTATAACTTTGTATCTTTCTAAATATTCACAAAATGGCAAAATGATTTTTATTGATTCATGGTTCATTTTCGATTCTCCGAACATGTCATAGATGACTTGAGATGATGATGATGATGATGTTTGAAAATCGAAACGAAAATAAAAATGTAATAACTTTTTTAACGTTGTTTTTCCCTTTCGTTCGGAAAAGCTAAAATATTTTATGATGCTCTTTTTTGTGTAGTATTTTTTGTTGTTGTTGTTGTTGTTGTTGTTGTTGACTTCAAAGTGCACATAAGAGTTTTTATTAACATTTTTATTATTAAAAAATGGCGCCATTTGACTTTTTCCACTTACACCAGCAGCAGCAGCAGCAACAACAGCCGCGGCATTCACATCATCATTATCATCATTCATGATCATCAATGTTCTTTGTGCCGGCAACACATCGAAGTGCCGGGGCAACACTTTATTTTCTCATATTCATTTGGCAACACTTCGGCGGCCACTTTAGCGCACAATAATGCACGATGACGGCGACGATGATGACGACGATGACGACGATGACGATGATGACGATGATGACAACGATGGCGACGACGACGTAAAGCGGACGCATTTGAAGCGGAAACGAAAAGTGGATTTTTTCCTTTGAGCACAATGTTTCTCGCTCACAAATAGCTAACAAAATGAACAGGCACACACGTACCTACGCTCATATGTATGTACATACACACACATACATACACACACACACACACACACACACACACACATGCATCCATACAAAGTATTATATGGTGAATACAAGAAAGGTTGTGTTTCTGTGCGTTTCCTTAAAGTTTCATTATTTGCAACAAATACAGGGTCATTCTCTTGCAAAATTATATACCCACACCAGCGCAGCGCGCACAAAAATTCGAAACGGTTGTGCAAAAAAAAAAAAATTAATTTCTCTCTTTTTATGGTATTGGTTTTTTCAATGGAGTAAAAAAAATCTTCCTTGATCTCATGGCGATTGCAAGCGCCTGTATCGTTCTGGACTTACGAGTATGTATGTATATATATCTCGACGTAATTTTAATTATAATTAAAATAATTAAAATATAAATAATTTTTCATATTATTTCTATTTTTTTCTCGTATTAAATTTTAACGGATATTGATAAATTTTCTTGCTTTTTAATGACAAAATGTATTTATGTACCATTTTGTATTCTATTGAAACCAAGCCCGGAGGGTACACTACTGGTTTTCTGCAATTGATTTATCTGAGTATGTGTACAAGAGTTTTTTCCTTTTAATAATTTCGATATTTTCAAAGTTTGTTGTTTTCAAAGTTAATTTTTATGAACTTCTCTGTCTCCGCCCACTGGAAGCGGAGCTCTGACACCAGAGCTACTTTTCTTCCGTTTTACTCCTCTCTTTTTTCATTATTAGCTTTCTTTTCGCTGTATCTGCTACTGGCGTTGCCGTTGCCGTTGCCACTGCCACTGCTGTTGCGTCTACTGCTTCTTCTTCTCATTCATTTTCTCCTTCTTCTTTATCTTCCTGCTACTGCGTTGGCCTGACTATGAATTTTTCTCTATCGTGCGCTGCCAGTGGCCTGAACTATTTAATCGTTCAAGCATACACAGAGAAAATTTATTGCTTCTGCTAAAAGTTTCAATGGCGCAGCGGGACCCACATAAACCAAAAAAAAACCAACTAAAACAACAAAAAGAAACCGCCCTCCCACCCACACTTGCTCACGCATACACACAACTTAACGAAAAAGGATGAGGCAAAATTTGTGTTCATGATTTACGGCATTTTATGTTAAAGTTTTAAAAAACAAGTTAAATTAAAAACTGATTTTAAAATTAATATAATGGTTTTAAAATTTAGTAAGAAAAAATTTTGAAGGAATAAAAATGGACGAAAAATAATGATTTGAAATATGTATAATAGGTATTTCTACAAGCGGTGTCATTTAAAACTGTTAGCGTCCTGTAGCGAACTGTCAACATTGACTGTAACATTATTTTATAAAACCGTCTATGTTTTTTTTTTTTTGTTGTTCTCGTATATTTTAATCTTTATTTTAACTGCTAAAAACTGCTAAGAAAGGTAACAATTTTTCATTTCTGAGTGAAATTAGCACTAAAAATAAAAGCAAAATTGTTATTTACAGAATAAACTGTACTCAAATGGTTTAGAGCCAAACTTTAACAGAGAATTCTAATGATAGCTGTTGAAATTCACTGTTAATAACAAAACGCAGTAGATATCAATTTTTTTTAAGATTTTCGAAGATTTTTTGATGTTTTAAAGATATTATTTACATTTATTTATAAAAAAACTTTAAAATTTTTAACGAAAAATGTCTAACCTATTTCTTTTTTTTTGTATTTCAGGTAATTACGATAATAATGCAATCTCTGCAATTACAATATATTGTAAAATAAGTAAGTAATTACATAAATAAGTAGACAATTTTGCAGAAATTCTAAGAAAATTGAGTAAAAGTTCAACGTGGTCAATGTTATTAGAGTACCTTAACCTTCCATTCAGCACCATGAATCGAGGCGGTCTCGAAGGTAGCCGCCTCTTAGCAAAAAAACAAAGCATCGAAAGAAAATACTGCAGATATAATAGCCATGTTGCGGTTACTCTTAGTTATCTGTCTGTCTGCCTGTCGGTCAGCCTGTCAATTGTGTCGAATGACGGCTAAAGCCGCTCCGTCTAGCCACTAGTAGTGCTGCTGCCCACTTCCGTTTTGACGGCTTTGCGTGTTAAGGAGCTATTAGTAAAAACTGTGAGTGGCTCAAGTCCACTCACCTTTCGTGGTACACAGCACTCCTGCGGAGAACTCTCTTCGTCTGTATCCCTCTCGTGACCCTCTCTCGTGGTGATGTCTTTGCTGACCGTGCTGGCCATGCCTTTCAACTCAACTGAACTTAACTTAAACACAACGAAAGTGATTGCAATGTGTTCAGAAGGCCTTGAAATGAAGTCAAAGGGGGACAAAGACCCCCCCGGTATAACTATAATTGCATTTCCCATCTCTCGTTGTAGGTCTCTCTTTAATT
Organism: Conops quadrifasciatus; assembly: GCA_949752815.1. Taxonomy (NCBI): domain Eukaryota; kingdom Metazoa; phylum Arthropoda; class Insecta; order Diptera; family Conopidae; genus Conops; species Conops quadrifasciatus. The sequence continues at coordinate 7,767,149 of OX457077.1, forward strand.
TTCTGGCTTTCTAAATTATTTACGTAAACATTTCCGATTTTCTTTTTCATAATCGTGGATTATTTATAGACTCTGAGCATCGGCGTTGGCCAAATAGCATAAATTTTATACTGCATCAAACGTAATTTATGTTGATAGTACAAATAAAATTTTTGGAATTGTTGTTGTTGTTGTTAGTTGCGGTATTATTTAAAGTATTATTACCAACACGCCGGTAATAATGCTAAATACCAAACAACAGTTTATTAAGTTTACCATGTTGCCAACGGATGACTGTCGCTTTGTTGTCTTGGCTCTAGGGCTCTATATATAATACCTACTACAAAATAATTTGCTATTCGTATGGAGCGACTGAAAACATTATGCCGCAAATACGTGGACTTGTCGGTAACGAACATAGCTCAGGAAGTGTTTGGATTCTTAAGGAAGTAATTTTTTAAAATAACTATCGTACATACATACATAACTACCTGCAGGAAGTTGTTTTTGGCCTGCAAATTTACCATTTGGTTTAATTCTCCGCCCCTTTGAAGCTTTCAATTTTTTTTTACTGGAATAGCTACAAGTTCTTGCTTTTAAAGGATTTCCATACTCTCAAACTGCTATAAAATATTTACCCCCGTTTTTATCCCTTTTCCTACGAGGTGAAATATTACAAGCTACTCAGATTTTGCTTTAGCATTTTCTTGGAACACTCTACCTGCTTACTCTATGCATAAATGCTGCATAATTTTAGGTGCCTCGATAACTCTCTTCCTCTCCCTCTTCACTTCTCCTTGTCTACTTCTTCCTTTCACTTCGGAAAACATTTTTTTTACTGCCGTTGCCGGTCGTTTTACCTCCATTTTAACTATTTTATCCTCAGGTTTTTTATTTTGCTATCGTTTTTACCGTTGCGCTAATAGTCCCAGACCCAGTGACGTCCTCTTACTTAGAAATGCTGATGCTACCGTCAGGATATACTGACTCCTGGTGTGTTAATATGTTGATTCAAGTGTGTAAATTCATTTGCAAAGACCATCAACGAAGGCAAGTCTGGTCTTAACTGAAGCAGACGCCATAGTAACATCGATACCGCAGTTATCGTTAGATAGATCGTTCGGATACAGAGCACAGAGCAAAAAGCAACCACAACCACGTCACTACCATTTTGTTGCTTCTGCTGCTAGAATGTCCTCCTCCTCCTCTTCATTCTCATTTGTTTTTGTCTTCCTTTTTCACTACGAGGTAGCTACCAGGTACTCGTAATGTTTTAAATTTATAATGATTTTTTTTATAAGTTAACAGTATGTAAAGCCCTTTCCTCTTTGCTAAGAAGTGAAAACCTTCTTTTTATTTGTCTTCGTGTTGATGTGTTTTCCTTTTTTGTAGCCGACTTTTGGGCGTTTGTCGTGGTTTAGTTACTGTAGAAAGTCAAATTTGTCCTACGAAAATGGTTTGTAAATCGATTTTTGCCACATTTTCAATAAAATTTGTCATTGTCGTTGTCGTAGTTGTTTTCTAGGCGCCAACTCATTGATTGCTGAACTCTTTGGCTGGTTATCAACGATTTGCTTATTTTATGCGCCGAAAAGTAGATCACGTTTTTGTTTGTTTTATTATTTAAACTGCAGTGGAAAGGATTTTTTTTCTTGTACGGCTGCCAGAAAGCTTTACCATAGATGTTTGCTGATGGCTTTTTGTATTTATTTTAACGTAATTTGAGTTGTGTGACAATAACGACCACAGCACCAACAACAACAACAACAGCAACAACAACGACCCCACTTTACATTCATGAAAATGTTATTTCGCCTGAAAGGAGCCTAAAAGTATGTCAGTACACAAAAATGTCCACAGTTGATTTACGAAAGTATGTCAGTAGAAAAAGACAGACCACGTTTTTAATCGAAAAATCTTTATTGGAAAAGTAAAATGGCGTGTGAGGATAATGGAAGAACAAGAGGTGAAGTCATATCATATGATATGATGAACAGTCATGCAGGTCTGTTCGATTTTATTTGAACTAAAGGTTTTTAAGTTTTTTCTTTTTGTTAAAAAAGGGATGAGAACGGAGATTGGCCTCGATATACATACAAGGTTCGTGGATAAACTAAGTTTAAGTAACTCCTGGAAATTTTACCAAAAATATTGCATATTTTTAGGATGCAGTTTTTATTCTTGAGAGTAATAACCAAAAGTCACAAAAGGACTTTCTCAAAACTATTTACTATTCACAATTCCAAAAAGCGGAAGCCATTATTCTCTAAAAGCAGAAAGAATCTTAGAAACTTGTGCGCATGTTTGGCAGCCTGAACAATTTTACTCTGTTCTATCATATTTCAATAAAATCTCATAAATGTTAGAAAAAACAATCAGTCGGAAGGTAATGAAAAGTACTAAAAACTTTTATTTGAAAGTTTTAGAGAATCAGAAAATCAAAAAAGACAAGAAGTGTGAGGTTTTTTTTGTTTCTGAAACTTCTGGAAAATAGTCATCCTTTCGATGTTTCGAACAATCAAATGTTGCAATGTTACAATATCGCCGTCAGCTGCATTTAATGCTAAAACTTTTTTAGAACATACCACCAAGGAATATTCTTATATACACACACACACACCCAGCTATACCCATATCCATGCTCAACACTTAACACCATTTTTCCACATGAATTCATTCAGCTCTCGCATTGACACATTTGTTTACAAGCAATGGCGAGAATGTCAGGACGGCTGGCAGGGAGCAAGGGTGGTAAGAGAGGTAGAGTGAGAAAGTAGCATTAAAAGTGGAAGACATCTAAACGCTTGTAATAAAAAGGGATAGATAATCTTAAAGTTTTGTAAGGGCTTTAGTTTTTTAGAGTCAGCTGAATGTTTTTCCTTGATGACGTCCTCCGACTGCCGTCACATTCTTTTTTTTTTTCCTGTAACTTCTTCTCTTTCTTGGTCACTACTACTCCTTCTTCTTCTTCTTCTTAATTTTGTCATTTTATTCGTGTACTTAATAACTTGGGTTTTTGAGATATCGTACATACATACATAGTTTTAAGAAGTAACCGAGTTTTGGTTTTCAAGATTTTTTCAGCTTCGCAAAGTATCAATGAATAAAACTATAATAACAAATACAATACAACAACAAATACAAAAAAAAATCACAGAAATTTTACAAAAATTTATTGTCTTCAAACACATTCGTACCGCCTATACCTTGTTAATCCTTCTCATTTCCTTTAACCCCCTTCGCAATTTGGTAGTACTCGTAGTTTTTGTTGTTGTTGTTGTTGATGTAGCAGCAGTAGTTGTTGTTGTTGTTGTTGTGGTTGTAGCTATTTACATCTTCGAGCATCGATAATGTTAAACGTTGAGCTTAATCTTTCTATGGCGGTTGTGGTGATGGTGATGGACGTGAATACCTTCCGTATGGAAAAAGGTTACATTTTTTTTGCATTTTTAACTCGTTCTGGCAACGTTAGTGTGAAAACTAATGCATTTAAATGAGAAAATTATGAAGCATAGAGGGCGTTTTTTTTTCTGCTCGACTCCAACTAAAGCGTGGAGTAGAGACGAACACCTTGAAAGTGATGCCCTCAAAATATTGTGAAGCTGAAAGAGGGAGAAAAATAATTAGAAGAGTTGAGTAGAAAATATACGTTAAATACAGTATGTACTATTTACTATTAAACTAATATTCAACATCTCACATGCCTCCAAAAATATGCATCAAAAGTCGACAAACGCGTGTGGAAAAGCTATCTACTAAGCTAGCTACTATCTTCTTAAAGTTTTATTGAATTGCTAAAAATCAAAACATTATTAGGTTGTGAATAAGGCTCAATAAAAATTACTTTGAACTTGAACGTTGATAGTAATTTGCAAATAACTCTTTTGGAATCGAGCAAAATGCTATTGAAAGAATTTAATATCAGCAAATTTAGTAATAGTTAAATAATGCTTTATAGATTTGTATATTTTCGTTATAACGGAATTCAAAGATAACATACTTTTAGGCGCTGTAGGCACAAAAGTAGGTATATTTTACTCAATACTGCACAGAGGAAGTAACATAAATACAAGCTGTTGAGAATTATAAAGAAAGGACGAATGAAGAAAAATTATGTATGTATGTTTATAGAATAAGAAAATGGAGATGGAAAAAAAAAATCATAGCATACTTTCCATCGCTGAAGCAACAATATCCGCAGTACGCAATGATGATGATGATGATGAGATCCGTTTGTGAATCCGCACACAACCAGACTCAAACTAGCGTCACTACTAGAGAGGCAGGAGTCTCCCCTCTTCCTTAACTATATTCTACTGGTCGACAAGGCCTCTCCTCGCCTTTTTTTTCGAAAGCATGATCGTTCACTCTCTCTCACTCTCATTTATGTTCTGATGCATTTGATGCGTATACTAAACTCGAGTACTTTTAAGCTGAATGTTAGAATCTAGACTTTGAAGAGTCCTCTCATCCAGTACCGCTTCCAACTTCGGCTTCCCCCCGCGGCTCATTCTGTCGACGGTGTACTGCGCTGGCCGCTTAACTTATGCTGCTTTAAACGAACGAAGAGCTGCTTGTGTTAATAGCAGTCAGGCAGAAACAACTTCTTCACTATGCGTGCACTCACCATCAGCATATTTCTGCAACACCCCCCCGCCTCGCCCCCACCCCTTCCAACCGTCTGCGCCCCCATCAACACTCTGTTCTTGCTGGCAACACATTGAAGCAACAAAAAAAAGTTGTTGCATACATTCAGGCGCGTTCTAATTGCAGCAAATGTGTACAAACAATTAAAATTCACTCAATATGCATTCAACTACGAGTAAGAGTGAAAGTGTGAGGGCTGAAATTCCCCCCTCAATGGGGGAAGCCCCCTGTTGGCTGCTGAGAGGTCAGAGGATTGTGCAAAGAACTCCAAAGGATTGTGCTTGAATAAATAAAATTATATTTCAGCATCCGTTTCCGGCGGATGCTGAGCAGGCCTTCCGTGCCCCCCCCTTGCTTGTTGGATCGTTGGCATGGGTTGTGTTTCGTTGGTGCCACTGATGCAGTGCTTCACTTGCTTTTTTCAGCGAACTCTTCTGTTTTTCCTTTTACTTCCGCTGCTGTTGCAAGCGGCATGCGGCATGCGGCATGCGGCAGGGGGCATGTGACCCTTGCTGCGACTGAGGTAGCAGCTGCTGGCATTTGCATCGAGTGCTACAGTAAGCAGCGGGAACGGTGCGGTATAACACTCATAACTCGATTCGTAACGTTCTGAAGAAATGCTTAAGGCTGAGAGCATCATGCATACATACTTGCATATTTTCACTTTCACTCTGATTCTTGTTGTTGTTTTGTTGGTGTTGTCCTTCTTTGTTGTTAGCCATAAAAAGTCGACCCCTTTCAACGGCTTTCAACTCGCTGACATCTGCCGTTATTCGAACTGGTCGTGTGTTTGACACTTTTTTCACGCTTAAGTGCTTTGAGAGCAATAAGCATCATCATGTCCATTAAAGTTTCCTTTCGAAATTTAAGCCAATTGAAGAAGAGGAAGAAGCAGAAGAAGGGGCTGGTGCTGTTACTGTTCGCTGCTGATTTCAAGGGCTTTCCATTAACGTTTACAACGAACGAAAGAGTAATATTTCCTTTTTCTTCTCGAAGCCACTTTACATGATGTTTTATGTACCACAGCTAATAGTTTACCCTTCCACCCCCCCCCCCCCCCCACCTTTCCTTCGCCGCCACCGCCCCTTTTCCTTTTGACTTTTTTTTGGTGTTTATTCCTTTTACCTGAAGTTTTTTTAAAGTTTTGTTTAGTTTATCGTGAATGCCAGCAACATGCTTTTGACCCAATTGCTTTTGACCCAATTTCTGCAGCAGCAGGTTGCTCATGTCTGCGTCTATAAGGGCGATTTCTGGTGCACTTAGCCTGAATAAAAACTAGTTTTAAAGTTAAAGTGAACTACGTACTATTTCTCCGCCCTTTGTTTTGTCAATGCAAAGGAAATGGAAATATTGTTTTTTATAGAACTAAAGAGTTTAAGAGTTTTCTTTGTGTTTGAAACACGTTTAAACTGAAGTTTTAACTATTTCAGCAAGCCCAAACTGGTGTTTAAGCGACCCTAAAGCGTTTATACTCATGTTAAAATTGCCTAAACACTTTTGAAATCAAGTGGAAACTACCTCAACACGCTTAAGCTTGTGTTTAAATTGCCTAAACGCATTCGCAATAAAGTTTAAATTACCTTTAAATGTTTCAACTTGTGTTTTAATTACATTAACATGCTTCAGATCGGTCTTTGTTAGCTCAACATACATATTTAAACTCGCATTTACATAAATTGCCTTTCTTTTTCTTGGTAACACTTTGAGAGTTTAAAAAATTAATTTATAGTTAAAATTCATTTTAACTATTTTAAAAAATCATGCGTTGGTCTGCCTGTTTGTTTGGTAAAAAGTTGTAAAACCATTGATTCGTTTTTAAACGGTTAAATGAAAATAAAAGTAAATAATTCATTAATTATTCTTAAACAATTTTTTAATTGTATAGTACAGTTGATAAATATTAGAGCGAAAATAGTTAAAATTCGAATTCGAACACAAAATCATTATGGTAATTAATTTTCTAGCGGCTGCAAAAAAGTAAAAATTTGATTTTATAAATGAAAATTTGTTGAAATGGTCTCTATTTCCTTCTGTAAAGGTCTGTAACTTCGGTACCTTTTATGTATTTTTATATTTTTTTTTTGTAAATGATAATTGTGCTTCTAGTAACGACCTTGATTGAAGCAACAAAAATAATAATATTCCGTTTCGACCAAGAAATATTATGAGTATTGAATGCACGGTACGATACGATAATGTTTTAGCGCATTTTCATACGAAGCTCAGTATTCTTTTATGCTTTTTACTGCCACATTGAGAAGCAGTGTTATTTATTTGTGATTGTATGGTAAATATTTCGAGAATTATTTATAAATTTAACTTTATTTGTTGGTGTTTATTTGCGGATTCTCTCACTGCGATTTAAAATGCATTTGTTACGTTTCGTGTATTTCATTAAAATAAATTTAAATTCAATTAATTAAATTGAACATATTCGTTTAATATTCTCACATATTTTATATTTGAAATATGTACATATTTACACGCCCTCCATTTACATACATACAATATTTTCAGAGAAACATTTTTTAAAAAAAAACATTACGCTTTCACCATCAAAAGTAATAATAATTAAATTTAAGCTGCGCAACAAACATTATCGATGGGCAGCCCAGCCTCAGCCTCCGAAGACCATTAAGCATTTAAAGTTTGCACAGGAAAAAAAAGCAACCGAAAAAATTCGAAAATTTTCCATGAAATTTAACTACGTTGAAAGCGAATTGCATACGGAAGAATGCAAAACATTTAACCGGTATACATTGATTTTATTAAGGGTCGTTCTGGGCCACTGTAAATACGCTTCCGTGTGTGTGTGTGTGTGAGTGTTTGAGTGTGCATGCGAAGCCTCTCTCTCTCTCTCAACATTTCTGTACTTCAGCAGAGTCCATTCAAATTATGTTTAATTGAAGCTTTTTCGTAGCCAACATTGCCAACTTAAATTGCATTAATTCTCATTCAGTAACGCGTAAAGGAGAAAACAAAAAAAAAAAACAAATAAAAAACCAACACCAAAAACAAAATGGCGCCTCTAGTAAGATGGCCGCGAATTGTTATGGCATCGGCTTTAAAATTTTTTTGACATTAATGCAATTTTAACAAACAGCCGCGGCATTTCCTTTTGTTTCACAATATTTTATTCATTTATTTGTTTAAATTTTCATTTGTGTTTGGCTGCATTTTAATTTAACGATAATCAAATGTTTGCTTCAATAAAATAAAGTCAAAAAAAAATTCGCCGTTTTCACACGCGCATAATTTTTGCGCATTTTTTATTTCGTTCACTTTTTGAATCAATTCATTTCGTGTTTCGCCTTTATTGAATTTGCATAACTGATTATTAATCATCATTATTATTATAATAATCATCAACAGACACACTTTGTGTGAAACTCACTCGGCGTGGCGTGTCTCGGTGGGTCCTCGCTTATATAATGCTCTTTTTATTACAGCAAAATTTTGAGAATATCAACACTAAAATCTTAAAAAACATGTTTTAGCATATTAAAAATAAATGATGCTCATAAAAAATTGTGTATGGCTTTCATAAAATAATATGATCTCAGAGCTCTCACTATCTTCTCGAAAAAGGAGACATTTCTGACGGCCAGTTCTGAAGATATTGATGTCAATGACAGTCACGTTGATGGAGCAGTAACGCTTAGTTAGATGCTCTTCAGTTTTCATCAACATTCTCTCTTTTTTTGTATGTATTATTAAAGAGTATTGTCTTAAAAAAAAATCCCAAATGAGAGATCTGATTAATATTAACAAACTTTTTTAATATCTTATAGTTTCATTTGGTCACTAATGTTTTATTATTATCTCAAAATAAAGCTGTCAATCCTTAAACACTACAAAAAAAACATCTGTGGAGAAATAACAAAAACAATTGAAACAACAGCGCTCTTTTGGCGAAAAAATAAAGTGATTAAATTAATTACTTTTTCATTATAATTGTTTTCTTCTTCAATCATCTTCAAATTAGTTCAATGACTATAAAAAAATAAAGAAGAACAGCCCAGAAATGCGACTCAAAGTTGGAAAAGTTTAAGGCCAACAAACAAAAAAAAAGGAAAACAAACCTAGACACTGCTGACAACAAGACAACAACAAACAGCACGAAAATTAATTACGCTAGAGCTTAGTTTTCGGCGCGTGTAATAGTATTTTTTTTCAAATTCGTAGATTTAATGCCATAAAAGATATCGATATGACACGCAAGAAACGCAGCCACTCACCCTCTTTTTCTTTCTCTCTCTCCCCCTCTCACTCACCCTCTCTACTTTTTCTCTCTCGAAACTGCCTTCATCAAAGGATTAAAACAATACCGTATAACAAGGTAACGCTTTGAACTTAATACTTCTTTTGTGTTTGTGTGTGTGTGGGGAGGGGGAGGGTAAGGCGGGGCCATGACTGCTCAACTAATTCATCGAAATCGCGAGGCTGAGGAAGCGTGCTGAAGCTCATTTGTCTTAAGGATTTTAACTGATTGAACGAAATTAAAATCGCACGCAACGCAAAAAGCGCCCTAAATGGCAGCAGCAACGGCCGCTGTGACTTATCACCAAATCCAGAAATTATTGCTCACTGACGGCTACTAGCGGGGTGCTGTGAGCTGGGCAAGAAATGTAGAAGGGGGTAAGTGGTACGTGCGTCAAAATTGCTGGAAAAGCGTTAAAACGTTGCTTGTGCCTCAAGGATTTTCAATGATTGAGGCTTATGCAATTACCTTCTTTACCACTCATTAATATGACAAACGAAGAATAATTAAATTTCAAAGATAACTTTATGCAAGTCAATCATCAAAGTGTTATTAGGTCTAAGTATAGTATATTATTTGCTGTACTCAACCTTTGGAAAAAGGAGCAAAAGGAATTAGTATAAAAGGTTTGGGTAAGGCGTATCAAGGAGAGCTTGAAGACCATAATAGAAATTTAATACTACGAAAATATTATAAAAACCTCTATCTTAAAATTATATATATTTGGACCTCAATTAAAATACTTTTGAATTTAATTCACAAAAAAGTTTAAGAGAAACAGGCGTTTATTTAAATTGATTTGTTATAATAATATGACAAACCAGAAAGTTACTTATTGGTCACTAGTTTTCGGACAATATAGATCATAGATATTATATACTATGTAATTTCGTCATTTCTTCTCATTTCTTCTTCGAATTTTCTTACATTTAATATACTTCACAGTCATATGATTTCATTTATCATTTGTCATTTGAAAAGGAGAAGTTATAAAGTTCCCTGCTCGGGGTGACAATGACCCTTCATATCACGCTATCGTTGCTTACCTGTTTTCGTCCCTTTATTAACGTATCTTTGTATCTTTTACCGCTCCTTTGCAAATGAAGATTGAATCTTATTATTTCCGGTGTTTGTATAAAGCTTAAGTTAATCTTATGAGGGTAACATTGTATTTATTTGTGGACAGACCGACCCCGCACAAACTCTCCCAAAAACTGTTGGTATAGAACTAATGAAATTTTCCTTTCGTCCTGTACCATCAACTAATTTTTTTTTTTGCAATAAATATTTGTCTTTCACTGTTCTAGTATTGTCGAGTTCAAAATTTATTGTGCCTATTTTCGAAGGCATAGGATTGACTACATAAAGAAGCGCTATCTCCCTCTCTCTATCCGTCCCTACTTCCGCAACATCATGCACTATATCATGAAAAATGTCTACAAAATTGAAATTAATGGCAAACCAGAAAAGAAAAGAAAGAAAGAAAGAAAGGAAGAAAGACTGAAGGCAAACAAAAAATAAATGGACAACAGGTTTTTCCTCATTTTTACTTACAAAACCACGAGCATGTCCTGTGCATTTTCCTGCTGCAGGAATGCGTTGTGAGGAGGAACGAATTGAAGTAATGTGTACTAAAATCTGTTCTGCTAGAGGTGAAATTTTGCTCAGACAAAGTATGAGATCTTTATCCTGTATGTTGTCTGCTGACATAATTTTGAAATTAGTTGGAGCGATGGAAAATTGAGAGTGCTTTTGGAGGTATTTCATGGAGGTATTACGGTATACGATATAATTAGAATGGATTAGTAGAATTTTCGGAATATTGCGGAATTTTTAAAGAATTTTTTTTTTATTTTGGGATGTTTTATGATTATCATAGTTTATATTTAGTTAAAGAATCCATGAAGAAGAAAAAAAATGTATAATTGAGTTGTAAATTACTTCGCAGACTCCGAATCCAATAACATTTCTCTTTCAATATTAAGGAAAAATTTTAAATATTCTTTAGAACTTAAGAACCCATAATTAAGGGTTATCCTCGTTTTTTGTATTGAATTAACGGGTTTTTGTATTAACTAAATTCCTACAAATTTCTATATATGTATGTATTTTCTAAAGAAAACCACAATTATTTAATGTGGGTAAAATTTCTGGTGGTTATTATTGAAGCAGAAGAAGAATAAGAAGCAGCAGAATACATACCGTTAACTCTATCGAACAAGAAAAAAGGTTTTAGTCATGTTTTGCAATGAATCACAATTCTTTAATGACGAACACCCACACCCACACACCCACTCTCTCTCTCTCTCTCTCTCTCTCTCTCTCTCTCTCTCTCTCTCTCTCTGAATCGTAATTAATTAAATCTGAAAATCTACAGTTTAAATTTTTTTTTGGAGGGTAATTATTAAAAAGGAAATAGTATAATAATTCTAGAAATTATGGCTCGTACATACATAAACAACAGCTACTAATTCATCCCAAAAGGATGTTATACACGATGCACGAAAGACTTTGTTACGGCCAAAGTTTTTTGGGGTTGATTGCGAGAAGATTAAAATACGAATAACGTTTGCCTAACAACAGCGTATTTTATAAATTGCGTGGCTGGAAAATCCGTGTGGCCTTTTGCCCCCTGAAGTTTTCCCCTCTGCAGTAAATTACCTTTAATATAATTTGAAGGAAACGCATAAAGACAAGATTTCTTTAGAAATCTCTTTCGGAAACCTTCGTCAAACGACGGTAGTGAAAAACTTTCTGAGTTGTACGGATTTATGCTTCATTTAGGTTTTACAAGTATTCAAGGTTTTACGTGGCGAGAATTATTTCTTTAGCTGTTGAACAATTCAAATAAATTGTATTTTGAGGTAATTAAAAGGGTTAAAAAACAAGATACCATAGAATTTCACTTCAAAAGAATGATTTTAATTATCTACGCTGAAGTCTTAGAACAATTCATAATTATTGGATGAGTTTAACATAAAAACTTTCGGTATAACTCGTTTGTATTCAGTGGCGTTTGAGAGCTTTTGCTTTTGGTGGAAAGGCCAAAATATTGAATGAGTACATTTCCTTTATTTAATGACTCTAACGAGAAGAATGTAGACAAGTCAAATAATTATGAGTGATTTTTTTCTATTTTATTATTGTACTTTTTTTTTGTTACTCTTCTGGTTACTTTTTCGACGTATCAGGCTCCATTTTACGAAAAAAAAATTCTCTCACATTTAATTTCCATCCATTTTTTTAAAAGTTTGTATTTGTTGTTTACACTTTTATAACATTGCTTCATACAGCTCGCTCTCTCTCTGTGTCTGTCTGTCTGTCTGTTTGTCTATGCCTTCTGTCGACTGCCTCCGCACTTTTGTGAAGTGTGAAAATGTTAATTTTGTAGGAAAAAATTTCAAGTATTTTTCACTTGTTTTTTTTCACTCTTTTCAAGTAATGAAATGTTTCATGTTTGAAATATGAATACAGTACAATACATTGCTGTCAATTCGTTGCCTTGTTCAACCTACATTGGCATTCTTTCCGTCTCTTTTGCGCCTCCTCAGCCAGATTTTGCAAAAACGTGTCAGAACAACGTGAAAAAACACGTGCTTCTGGAATATATTTAATGCATTTTTTAGATAAGATCTTACTAAACATGTACATAAGTATGGACAAAATGCCTTCAGCATGTCCGTCCGGGCGGCGCTCTGTGTCACTTCATGCTGACTGTCCTTCGGTCGACTGGTTTGGATTGTTCGTTATGTGTTGACATATGTTTTGACACATGAATATCGTATATGTATGTATGTTTGCTTGCCAGCGTGTCGCAGCAAGCGTGCTAGAAACAATCGCATTGCAATCGCTCGTTAAAATCTTGTCCGTCGAATGAACTCGTCCTGCCTTGCAGTCAGCCTTCACGGTTTTTGTAGCCGTGTTTTTTTGCTGCACATTTTTTCGCTCTTTTCTGTGCATACCAACTTATGCACTTCTTTCCATTGACTTTGTCCGATTGTCGTTTTATTTCATCATTACCTATTTCTTTTTCTTACTTCTAGGCCAAGTGCGATGTTTTCTAGTAGGTCTGAACTAGCAACGAGCGCTCAGAGAAGAGGAATTTTTTGCGCACATGAGTAAAATATTTCGAAAATTTTCACATACTTCTTTTTTTTACGAAAAATAGTTACTTTTTGCTTTATAGAATTTGCCAAAACTTCTCTTCGAATTCAGTTTTCCTAAAGAACTGGGCGTTTGCGGACTCTAGAACCTATTCCTAGTTTGTCCCATAACAGGTTTTTGCGTCTGTCAACAAACGCTCTCACAAGAATTATGTGAACACCGGAATAGAATGCATTTTGTGACAATTTTCGATGTATTTTTTGTCAATCATTCCAACAAGAAGAACCGTTTAGAATTTTTAAGAGCTCTTGTCCTTAAAAACATTTAATAATATCGTAGCATTTTGTATGTAGGTACGTGTGTTTGTTTGTTTGCGTGTTTTTAATTCAATTTTTGTAATTTTTGTTTTTTGAAAAAAGATATTCGTTTAAGGTCATAGAAGTCTTATAGAGGTACATATAGCAGTTCTGCTTAGTGACCGCTTAATGTAACAACACCTTAAATTTCTCGACTACTTTTTACCTTTTATTTGTTTATATTTTCTTTTTATTTCTTTTTCCGTTTCATTTTTTTTCTCTTCCTCTTCTTCTTCGTTGTACCACCTTCTTTTTTATATTTTTTTTGTCTTACCTCATTATTATTATAATGATGTTAGTGCTTGCCTTTGCTTATTTTGTTTTGTGTTTATTATAAACCACTTAAGAATTCTAAGCATAAACTAATAAAGCAGAAACACTTTAACGACCGATCGATCCAGTCGTTAGCAATAATTTTACGCTTCATTTTTAATTTATTTTTAAGTATTTATGAAATTATGAAAAGGTAACTACGACGACGACGACGGGGCTGACTACACGCGGACAACGACAGATATGTTCAAAAGGGAGAAATGCAGTGCTAAAAGTTGTGTAAGGGCAGGAAGGGGCCATCGACTGATAATATTTTCACGATCCTTTTTTGTGCATGCAGCATTGTTGTGCCGAATATTAATGATGTTTATTATTTAAAATTTTCTCTGTTTGTTTGTTTGTTTGTTTCAATTTTTCCCTTATTTCTTCCTATAAAATTCTATAAACCCACGAGAATGTGTGAAGCGTGACACTATGTTTAGTATCGGTTTTTATGAGCCTCAAGTGCCTCGGTTAAATTAAATTTGCATATAAAAGCCAACAACCAAAGGGAGATTCTATATATTTTCATTTATGAATAGACAAAAACAAAAAAATTTAATTTAAATTTATTTATTTTTGCCCCCAAAAATAGCTTTATGTTATTTTTTAAACCTCTAAATTATTGTATATAATTTCCATTTAGCACGCTTTTGTTGTTTTTTGCTTTTGTTCGCTTTAAATACTCTTTTTGTCATCGACAAAATTTTAATTTACGTTTTAATTGTAAAAATTACAAAATTTCTTGCATTCACTCGTGAAATCGTGCACCGTGACACCCCGAAAGCTACAGCCATCATAACAACAACAACAGCAACCACCACCGTAATTTGTTATTTGGTAATTATTTTATATTTATTTACCTACCTTGGTGCGAAAATTATTTTTCTTTATTTTTCGGGCGCCGGATTTTGTATAATTTTGTAATGGAATTTTAGAGGCTTTGTGTAGTAGCAACCATGCCATGCCAGCAGATACACAAACCTCACAACACGATACTCATTCTCAATTTTTCTGCTTCACTAAATTTTTGTTGCACACTTTTAGGTGTATGCGCTTGTATAGGAGACATACATATACCGAGTGTTGTATACACAAGATTTAATTTTAATTTTTGTTTAAAATTTCGCCTCGTTACACTGACTAATTATTTTCAATTGATTAAAAATTTAAAATGATATTTATCATAATAATCGAACTGCTTTACATTGAATTTATGAATTCACAGGAAATTTTAAATTCAGAGAATAATGTATGTTCACGCCTATGTTTGGCATTTGACATTCATGCCCATGTAAATATAGATGCAAACAAGCATGAAAACAAACAAGCATGAAAACAAACAAACAAACAAACAAACAAACAAAGAAACAATTAAATTATATTACAAATGCGCAATTAATTAAACGTAAAAATATACAAACCTACAAATTAAGGTATTAAATTTAAACATTAAATGGATAATGAAACAAACATACGTGAACTTCTAGTCAATTATATGTACAAACTAACGAACAAACAAATAAACATTCAAACATAACCACATTCTGGTATCTACCAAACAAAACGCAAATATATATACATACATAAATATACATATAATGGGTCTACAAGAGGTGTCATTTTGGATCAACAGAAAAACACAATATTTTTGTGAAAACTGGTAATATTTTCAGTCAATCCTAAAGTACAAACTCTGAGATTAGTAACTAAGATTATGCAATACCTGTCAATTGTCTATTTCGGCTCCAACTATAAATGTAATCTTTTAATACGGTTTCTTATCACGTTTTCGTATACGCAACAAACTCTCATTCTTTATTGGATGGAGGGATTACTCGATAATTTCTCCTGAATTTTCAGAGCCCCAGATGTGACACTTTTTGCTTATTTATGTATCCAGATATAAGAAAATGAGCCTGAAAACAAGTAAGAGCCGAAACGTTAGCTTGGTCTGGCAGAAACTCAGATACCCTACACCCGCGACTGTCGAATCGAAGATTAAAAAGTGGGCAGGTGACACTTATATTTAACATAAAGAGAGAAAATTTTAATATATTAACGATATGGTTAATATTTTAATATATTAACGATATTATACTTATTATACCATCGTCTAGGGCAATAGACATCTCCATATATGGTATAGTATACTAGTAGGACGGTCACGCCTATTATCCCTGAGATGACTTTCACCACTTCGGTGAACTCGACAATTTAATTTTAGCTTCATATCTGGACTACAAACTGAGAAATTTAGCATTAAAAATATTGCCCCATTTTCCACTGAAGTAAGTATGGGCTGAATTTTATGACGATACCTAAATTCGTGCTTCTGTAATCCTGAATTCTTTCTTCAGTAAGCGGAGCACGCCTATGTTTTTGGGAGGTACCTCTGCCTTAGACGGTTCTAGTACTTATGATGTTATGTTACGTTAAGATATGATGAAATGTTAAGTACCCACTTTAATACGTCAAAACTTTTCCGAAAATACAATATTTTTTTGATAAGTATTACAATGCAATAAGAAAAAAGAATTAATATTTTTAAGTACGAACTAGAAGGTTTGAAGAACTACTAGTAGTGCAAAAAATTTACAAAATTGCTTGTGATGGAGTTTCCACAAAATTCCGCAATAACACGTTTTCCATATCATTTTTTGCTCCCATTCCATGTGACAATAATACAATTATATTATCTGGTTATTTGTTAAACAACGGCAAATCCAACTAGTAGTAGATCTACACAGACCTAGTCCGTAGGACAACGCAGTTTGAAGTCTGAAGGGCATAAAGGTTGAAAGAAAAAATTCCGACTCATCAGAGTATGATGGATTCACTAGAAAAATATTAAAAATTTAAGACAATAGAAGTTAGAAACAGAACGAAATATATTATTTTTCTAACCTTCTAACCTTTTTTTTCTTCCCAATTTTGCTTCCTTACGCAACATTCATTATCTTCCGTTCTTTAATTTCTCGAATACTTCGATATAATTTTACGTGAGTAAAATATTAAGTGTTCTAAGCAGAATGCAATCAGAGCTGCTGAGTAACCCGTGGCCAATACCATCAGCATAATCTGAAAATCTTCCATGGTCAGAGGTTTAACATCGTCTTCAACTTCTCGGTACAGTTTGAGAAGCCCTCTCTTCACGGCCTCTTGCCTGGTATGCCTCTTAATACCATCAAAAATGCCAAACGAGAACAAACGTAAAATGAATTGCTTAAACAATTCCTCGAAGGGCCAACCAAATCGCACAGCATACACCTCCTCCAATTGAATGAATTTTTTCGTCATCAGCCTTAATCGTGGCAACTGCATTGTAAATTGCTGGTAGAGGATAAATTCACACTTGTCAATTCCGCAAATGTATGCATAGCGTGAATCCAAGTCGAGTCTATGTGCGACAACGAAAGTCGGGTCGACTGTTCTTATCTGCTCCAATACCGCTGGAGGAATCCCGCGTTTTTTAATATCATTTTTCCAAAAATTCGTAGTGAGCACTGTGACATTCCGAGTCGACAGATCTTCGAAGGTTTCAATTTGTTTTTCGAACACGCTGGTAGAGAGGAAGCTTGAAAGATGAGCCAAATACATGTTGGTGACGATGAATCCGCTGATGACAGCAATCAGAAATATGAAAAACCTGGTACGTAATGCCGTTCCGCCTCCCGGAAGTCTAATGCCGGCATAAAGCATCATTTCAAATGCCGCTAATAAGGAACCGCTCAGGTCCATAGTGCCCACATGGCGTAATTGAAGTAAGGACGTGACCACGCCTAGGAAGCCAATTGCCATCAATATGGCGTACCAGGTTCCTTTATCGAACGGCAGGAAAAAGTACTTGTACTTCTCCAATGGCTGAGCGTGCGGGACCAACAGATGAATCATTAGAAGCATCGGAAACATAACCGTTGCATAAGCCTCAGGTTTATACATTGCTGGTGCGAGGCAAATATCCAGCTCTTCTGACTTGAGCATTTCAAAACATTCTGTGATGGAGTTGGGATGTACGGTTAAGACCAAGGATGCGTTCTGCCGTTCAGCAAACAGTTTCATCGGCTGGTAGTAAATTCCACCCATTACCACTTCTTCGGTTCCGGACTGATTGCTGTGTTCGTAAATGACGGAATTCGGTGGATCAGAGACCACTCCAGCACGTATTGGGTAGCCCTGAAAATTGTCCCATTTGTTGCGATACGATGTAAAGTATTCCTGCAGCGTGGTGTTGCTTATTTCAAGGTCAGGGAATCTGTTGAATCTCAGCAACAATTGCGAACTTGGATTAGAAGAAACCAGCAACACGTTATGGAATCCGTTTGACCAACACCATTGGAACAGCCACTTCCAGTTCAATTCATCGCCTTCCAGTAACGGTGCCACGAAAATGACATCAGAGTCATGCCAACAGTGCAAAGTTTTTCTCAACGTGGCCATCAGAGAGGCGTCATAGTGGTCTTCAACGAAGACAATCGACAGTACGTCGGAGGCAAAACGGTCTGCAAACTCGCTGTTGGTTTCTGCTCGCACCACTAGATGAGGTACCGTACTTTGACGCAACAGAGTCTCCAGCAAAGGATTTTCCTTCAGATCATAGTAGATTACTGTACTCGGATTAACCCTTCTTTCCAGACTATTTATGGTTAGAAGGAAGTCGTTCGCGAATACTTTACAATAAAATGAAAACAAAGTACAGATTATGATTATTACTTTCATTCCCAAAAATTAGGTTGTCGAACAACGGCATGGACTCTCTGAAGTAGACTGATTCGTGTCACTCAATGCTCAAGTGGCATCACGGTAAAAACGACTAAGTAATATGCAATAAAAAAAATCAATACAATATTTTTTAATGTAAAAAGTATGTAGATGTAAAGATAAAGGTAAGAGCTTTTTTTTAATTTTTAATTAATTTGTGACGTGAAAATTTCTGCGACCAATTTTAGGCTCACATTTTTTTTTTCTCGCTTTCTTTCTTAATTTTAGTTAAATGTTAATTTTATCAAATAACTTAGCTGTTAATTTATTAATTTCAATTAGTTCTTTAGGTCTAGTATATGTTACGAACTTAGAGCGTCATTATAAATAACATTTTGAGTAGTATATTTTTTAGGAATATATTTTCATCTGAGACGGTGCACCGTGTCGCCGAAAATTCGGTATTCGACCCCATCCCTTCGAGTGTAGGGTATAAAAATGTGAAGAAATAATGAATGAGAAAGATTTTTGTTGATATTTTATTGTCATTATTTTTCGTAGTTGTTATTGTGGACCGTTGTCGTTTGTTGTTGTTGCTTTTATTATTGTAGTTACTGTCGGTTGTGCTGTTTCAGTGCGTTGAGAGCTAAGCTCAGAATTTTTATATGTTTCTCTTTTTTTGCATACAAATTTTATGATGCAAAAAAGACAAGTAGAATGTGTTCCACCATTCCTTCCTTCCACCATTCTTTCCTTCTTTCGAAATGGATGATGGTTTTGGTGTTGTTGTTAATGTTGTTGTCGTCGTTGTTGTGACAATAAAAACTAACGGTCCGTGAAAACGCACCAACATAACTAATTGTATGTATATAGAAATGAACAAAGGTATTCTTATTCTATTCTTATTCCTATATCCTATTCTTATTCTCTCCTATTCTTTCGGTCATATTTTAAATATTTCGGTCATATTTTAAAAATTTTAAAAACATTTTTATTTATCTTCACAAAGCTTTTGACATCCTCTTTGTTCTCTTAGTATCCCCTATTTTTAAAGAGCTGAATAGTTATTTGTCTTCCCGTGGATTGTTCTAAATGTCAGTCTTGAAAATTGTTTCAATCATGCATGCATTAATAATTTGGAGTTTTCGTTTTATTAAAATTCTGATTATTTTTTCTGATTTTTTTTTTTTGATTTTTTTTTTCTGAAAGATTACATAATCGTATTCTTATTATTTTACAATCCTTCTTTTTATATCCTACACGCGAAGGGATGAAGGTATGGGTACTACTTTACACTTTATTCTTCCGTTTGTAATGCATCAAAGGAGGCATCTCTGTCTGCCCGTCTGTGGAAATCAGGTTTACTGAAGAACTATTGAATATTCTCTGTCATTCTAGTCTGTTTGGTATTGTAAAATGGAGAAGATTTGACAACTGAATTTCCCAGCTTGCAATCCGAATCTGAAGCTAAAATTTTATTGCAGTGCTTACCGTATTGATAAAAGTAATCTCACAAAAAATGGGCGATCTAACCAAAAACATTGACTTTTCGAGGGTTGGATGCTTTCTGCAAAATAAAAATTCAGATTATTCAAATTTATTTGCTTCTTCCTGCTGATCATGCTAATCATTACTATTTTACAATTATTTTAGGTTACGAGTGAGCTCGAGTATTTGGGGTAATTTGAATAATTATTTTAAAAAATAAAGAGCTGGTTGCTTTCTTTGACCATTGGGTCAAATTTGTAACAAACCTGTTCACACTAATCCCGGCCCTCTTACAAAATGTTATTTATAAGGACGCTCTAAGTTCGTAACATAACTAGACTTAAAGAACTAATTGAAATTAATAAATTATTGTTAATTAGTAAATTAATTAGTTATTTGATAAAATTAACATTTAACTAAATTTAAGAAAGAAAGTAGGACAAAAAAAATGTGAGCCTAAAATTGGTTGCAGACATTTTCACGTCACAAACTGGAACTAAGTATAAAAGTAAGTATAAAAATTAATTAAAAATTATTTCTGTTCTGAAAATAAGGTAATGAAAAAAGTTATTGCTGTGATAAAAGCTTTTACCTTTATCTTTACATCTACATCCTTTTCACATTTAAAAATATTCTATTGATTTTTTTATTGCGTATTACTTAGTTGTTTTTACCGTGATGCGACTTAGCATTGAGTGACACGAATCAGTCTACTTCAGAGAGTCCATACCGTTGTTTGACAACCTAATTTTTGGGAATGAAAGTAATAATCATAATCTGTACTTTGTTTTCATTTTATTGTAAAGTATTCGCGAACGACTTCCTTCTAACCATAAATAGTCTGGAAAGAAGGGTTAATCCGAGTACAGTAATCTACTATGATCTGAAGGAAAATCCTTTGCTGGAGACTCTGTTGCGTCAAAGTACGGTACCTCGTCTAGTGGTGCGAGCAGAAACCAACAGCGAGTTTGCAGACCGTTTTGCCTCCGACGTACTGTCGATTGTCTTCGTTGAAGACCACTATGACGCCTCTCTGATGGCCACGTTGAGAAAAACTTTGCACCGTTGGCATGACTCTGATGTCATTTTCGTGGCACCGTTACTGGAAGGCGCTGAATTGAACTGGAAGTGGCTTTTCCAATGGTGTTGGTCAAAAGGATTCTATAACGTGTTGCTGGTTTCTTCTAATCCAAGTTCGCAATTGTTGCTGAGATTCAACAGATTCCCTGACCTTGAAATAAGCAACACCACGCTGCAGGAATACTTTACATCGTATCGCAACAACTGGGACAATTTTCAGGGCTACCCAATGCGTGCTGGAGTGTTCTTTGATCCACCGAATTCCATCATTTACGAACACAGCAATCAGTCCGGAACCGAAAAAGTGGTAATAGATGGAACTTACTACCAGCCGATGAAACTGTTTGCTGAGCGGCGGAATGCAAGCTTAGTCTTAACCATACTTTCCGAATCCATCGAAGAATGCTTTGAAATGCTCAACTCAGAAAAACTGGATATTTGTCTCACTCCAGTATCGCTTATACGAGAGCTTTATGCAGCGGTTATATTTCCGATGCTTTATCCGGTTCATCTGTTGGTCCCGCACGCTGAGCCATTGAAGAAGTACAAGTACTTTCTCCTGCCGTTCGATAAAACAACCTGGTGCGCCATATTGGTGACAATTGGCTTCTTAGGCGTGGTCACGTCCTTACTGCACTTACGCCATGGGGGCACTATGGACCTAAGCGGTTCCTTCTTAGCGGCATTTAAAACGATGCTTTATTCCGGCGTTAGACTTCCGGGAGGCGGAACGGCATTACGTACCAGGTTTTTCATATTTCTGATTGCTGTCATCAGCGGATTCATCGTCACCAACATGTATTTGGCTCATCTTTCAAGCTTCCTCTCTACCAGCGTGTTCGAAAAACAAATTGAAACCTTCGAAGATCTGTCGACTCGGAATGTCACAGTGCTCACTACGAATTTTTGGAAAAATGATATTAAAAAACGCGGGATTCCTCCAGCGGTATTGGAGCAGATAAGAACAGTCGACCCGACTTTCGTTGTCGCACACAGACTCGACTTGGATTCACGCTTTGCGTACATTTGCGCAATTGACGAGTGTGAGTTTATCCTCTACCAGCAGTTTTTAATGCAAGTGCCACGATTAAGGCTGATGAAGAAAAAAGTCGGGGAATTGGAAGGTGTGTATGCGGCCCGATTTGGGTGGCCCTTCGAGGAATTGTTTAAGCAATTCATTTTACGTTTGTTCTCGTTCGGTATTTTTGATGGCATTAAGAGGCATACCAGGCAAGAGGCCGTGAAGAGAGGGCTTCTCAAACTGTACCGAGAAGTTGAAGACGATGTTAAACCTCTGACCATGGAAGATTTTCAGATTATGCTGATGGTATTGGCCACGGGTTACTCAGCAGCTCTGATTGCATTCTGCTTAGAACACTTAATATTTTACTCACGTAAAATTATATCGAAGTATTCGAGAAATTAAAGAACGGAAGATAATGAATGTTGCGTAAGGAAGCAAAATTGGGAAGAAAAAAAAGAAGGTTAGAAGGTTAGAAAAATAATATATTTCGTTCTGTTTATAACTTCTGTTGTCTTTAATTTTTATTATTTTTCCAGTGAATCCAGAGGATCTTCATACTCTGATGAGTCGGAATTTTTTCTTTCAACCTTTATGCCCTTCAGACTTCAAACTACGTTGTCCTACGGACTAGGTCTGTGTATATCTACTACTAGTTAGATTTGCCGTTGTTTAACAAATAACCAGATAATATAATTGTATTATTGTCACATGGAATGGGAGCAAAAAATGATATGGAAAACGTGTTATTGCGGAATTTTGTGGAAACTCCATCACAAGCAATTTTGTAACTTTTTTGCACTACTAGTAGATAACCTACTAGTTTGCACTTAAAAATAATAATTCCCTCTTCTTATTGCAGTTGTTTCATTTTATTTTCATTTTGCAAAGCTTTTATAAGTACTAAAACTATTCGCATTCACGTTGAACAATTTAAGCTTCCTTTTGGGAAAAAATTATCGACTTATTTTTTACCGAAAATTTACTCTAAAAAAATGGTACTAATCTCAGAATAATTTGAATTAAAAATTGGCTTTGACTTAATATCAGCACTTCTCATATTCTGTTTTCTGTTCAAATGAACCGCAGTATTCTGAAATGGTACTGCAGAATCACGATGATGGAATGGCTAATTGTTAGGGGTCAGCTTCAAAGTTAAGCCATTTTAAAAAAATTATTTAAAAGCCATTTTAAAAATTATAAATATGTCAGAAAACAATATAAAGATACCTAATGTGAAGATTTTTGCTTTCAAAATAATTTTTTTCCAAATATAATTCCATGTTTGTAAAACATGGCCGCGAAGGCAACACTAATAAATATAAAAAAAGAAAATATATGTAGGTATGTACTCGTAGAAAAAATGTTTCTCTTTCATTCCAGAGAAAGAAAAATAGTTCTGTTGCTTTGAGGCTGCTTTGCGGTTTTTATTTATTATAAATTTTCACATTATAACGAGAAATTTCGAACAAAAAAACACAAAGAAAAATTTAAAGTAAAAACCCAAAATTTTCACTTTCCCGAGGCTTCTTCGACTTTACCTCCTTTATTAAAATGAAAGTTTTCATTGATGTTGAAATTTAATGTATTTTTGCTGTTGTTGTTGTTGTTGTTGTTGTTGTTGTTGCATTTGTAGAAGTGTTTGTTATTTCTATTTAGCGTGTGGGTGGGTGAGTGTGTTTTTTGCGTGCGCTTTTAGTGTTCCGGTTTTTATAGTTGTTGTTGTTGCTTCTCTTCTATGTACCGCTGGGACTGCTGGACCGCTGTTGATTCTGCTGGTGCTGCTTATTTTTTGTAAAGAAAAGCATGGAAACATTTTTCAAAACAACTGCAAATACTGATAGAGAGCGAGCGAGAGAGAGGGAACAGAAAAAGACAACGAAAAAACTTCCACAAAAACTTTGACCTAAATTCAAAAGCAATTTTTTCTCAGTGCTGCTCAATTAAAGAAAAACAAAATGCGTTTATTTAACCCTCATCCTCATATTCATATCCATCTCGATGGTCATCATCTTGATCATTATTCCTTCACAGATCTCGCGGTTGGGGTAAAACTAGTGGTTTTCCGAGGGTGGGTGGGGGTAAGGTGTTCGCTGGGGCTTCAGCGGTTGAGGGGAGTGAGCTGGCGATGATTGTTTTCAGCTTTGTTCCCACGTCAATCGTAAACATGTCTGGTTTTTTCATCTTCGACAATCTCGGCATCATTAAAACGTCGTTTATACTCAGTCGAGTATAAAAAAATCACCACCAAAACATTATTTCAATGTAATAATGTCAATAACTGAAGTGGAACATCATTTTCATAGTCATGTGCTTTTTTCTTTTTGCTTTTTTTACTATTATACTCGTACTATAAAACTTTGCTCACTTTGGACAAGCTGAAGCCTAAGCCTAATCATTTGTTCAAGTCTTTTTATCGACTTACTCTATCGTTACACACTTTGTGGTTATGAGACTGTGCGTTAGCGGGCCTTTTGACGCGTTTCACATGGAGTCATATGGAGTTTTCGAGAGAAGGTCTTCATTACGAGACAGGCTTATTCTGAGAACAGGACATTCATCGAACATTCATCGATGTCATCACTCCGTTACTGCTGTTGTACCATCGTCACTTTACTTTTCATTCATAAATGCATACATAATAAAGAATCGATGATGAAATCACCCTTTACCTTTTTCTTTTTTTTTTTTACATTACAGCCACAACATGAGCCTTTTTTTTATTTGTTTTCATTATACAAACGAACACGAACGAACGATACGATAAACAATAGCCACTCGTTGTTATTGCCATCAACATCGTCACTAACAGCAGAATAATGAAAAGAGCGGTCTTTGTACGCCACTGAGACGATCATCGTCTATGTCGACAATTGTTGCTGTCCACGCGCCATAATTGTCAACGACTCTGCACAGGACAATACTCATGACAACAACAACTAAGCAGCAGTAATCAATATTTAGTGATGATTTAAAAGCGAAAGAAGCAAGTTGCCGGCTTTCACATGGTATCGTTAATGATCATTAAAAGTTTTCAACTTAATCTGTCCCTTAAACGCTTGGTTCTGTAGTAGGTGTTGTTGTAGTAACAATAATAATAGTCACTAGAACAATAACAATGAGTCACTCTGTCATCAACTCATTTAATTGAAATCATCGACTTTTTTTGCTCTCGGTATGGCATTTTTATAGTAAAAAACCATCACTAGAGATACCACGCCGTTTGCTGTGCTTGTATTTTCCGCCAGTTTCTACTTTTAAGCATTTATTACAAATGTTTCACGTTATCCGTAACATCTTTTCTTCATATGCACTCATGCTCTCTTTCACTCTCTCTCTCTTAAGCTCTTGTTATTTTAATAATGAGTTCTTTAAGTTATGAATGAACTTGTTAATGGGTGCACGATAAACATGTCATACGATTACTATCTTAATTTGTAGATAAATTGAAGAATTTCTTAACGAAGAGATACGTTAAGTATTCGTATCTTATATTTAAAAGAAATCAAACCAATTCTAATGATGAATTTGATAGATGTTTGACTGTTTAACAATGAACTTTGACGATGAACTCAATTTACAACATACTACATAAGACGATTAGTTCGTTTTATCACGAAAAGTAACTATCATAAAGTTAATAAACGATTTCTCTGGTTTATGAATGAATTTAGTATTCGTCGATAAATGATAAATATACAGATTAAATTTCATTAGGGACATACAAGTATTATGACAGAAATGATACTATGAACAGAAATAACTCAGCGACGTTGGTTGTGGTTACTTTAATACATTTTGAAAAAAACCAAACTTAAACACCAAGAATCGCAAAATAAATAAAACAATACTGTTTGTGATTAATTTTTTTTACATTTTTTCCTTTGTTCTGTCTGGTTGAATAAACTTAATTTTTTATTACGATTTCTTTCTTTGTATTGCTACGAGGTGTAATGACCTCGTTTTTCTCTTTGTTTGTTTGTGTTGTGTGTGTTTGTTCCAGAGAACGTTTTGTAGTGACAATAACAGTAGAAATAGCAACAAAAGTTGCAACAAAAGTAGCAAGAAAAGTAGCAGCAAAAGTAGCGAACGAGAGAAAGCAAATGAAATCTCATTAATATTTCAAGTGTTTTGTTTGTCGGCGAGCGTTGGTAAATCCTCATTTGAATGGGCTTATGTGTGTGTGTGTGTGTGTGGAAACAAGTGGTTTTTATTTGTTTAGAGCGAACGCATTAGAGAAATACAGCAAATTTCTTTTCGCCTTTAAAGCCGCGCTTTTTCTTGCGTTGCATAAAAATCCATGACTGCCATGAGCTCTTCTGAAAACAAAACACAAGACGACAGTACAAAAAGGCAAGGCATGCAACGAATATTGATATTCCTTTTTCAGAACCTTTTCCAGGTTCTGAAATTTAATAAAAAATTTTATGTTTCGCTTATTTGTAACGTTTTATATAGCATGCACTGGATGTGCAACTTATCCAAGATGCACTGGAATGCAGACTGAGAGAAGCTATTGGCAGGAAATTACTTTAACATGCACTGTATTTTAATGAGAATATATTGCATATAATTCATAGACGGTTCAGCTATTGCATTGACTAAGGCTAAAGATAAAGCTAACGATAATAAAATCATGATCGACACCATTTCCAAAAGTTAATAACAATGTCTATTAGGAGGTAAGCTATTTTTCATATTTTTTGATATAATTTGTTATGAGGTGACTGACCTATGACGCTTAAGCGTCATACGATGGTAACGACTGATGAACTTCCATCCTGTCTCTAGCTTGTCAAAAGTAATCTTCAATTTTCAGGATGTCTTCTTCATAAACATAATAAAATGAAAGGGACACTTCAAAGAGTGAAAAGTTTTTATGACCTATGACTCTACCAGCACTACCATCATCATGACCATCGCATCTTCTCCGCTCTCACCGCTGTTTTCCATTAACACTCTTGCAAATAAGTTGCATGTTATTACAATGTTAGTTACGATGGTTATAACATGCGACATTACAATCATGCTATCGTATACTTTAGTGAACATTGTCGTCGTCGTTGTCGTCGTTGTCGTCGTTGTCGTCGTTGTCGTCGTCGTGGGTGAGTGAGTGAGTGAGTGAGTGATATATCTCTAACAGTCTCATGCAAATTCTTACTTTGCCAATCACTTATCTTTCGAAGTTCGAAACCGGAACTCATCTATCTCGTGCTCGTTATAGCAAAAGTTTTTCTTTGACATTTTCTGTGTCATTCTTTTTCATATCTGCCTCGCATCCACACTCCCACTTTTTTCTTATCCTATATCGCACGATTATAGCTCGTGATTGAAGAATATATAAAGTACTCAAAGCAAGCAGTCCTGCCACTGACACAAGTAGCCGGGGATACCGAGACACCAAAGTTTGCTCTTGAATGACATGCATAATAATGATATGGCTTTATGTTGTTCCTCTGCTGCCGCTGCTCTTTGCTAAGTGTTGTTATTGTACTCTCCCAACCCTGTGGTCTTCTCGACCACGGGGATAATGTGAAGATAGGACGGGTAGATGTGTTGTTGGTGGTCATGATTGGTCCGTCGCTTGTGTCCGAGCACTTCGGTCAAATATTTTCATTAAAAGGAGGACGTGAGGAAAAACTTTGCTCTTCGAAAGCTCAGCAAAGACTCTTTTCTGATGGCACTATTCCTTTGCCAGGCAGCATAAATAATGACCGGCCAAACATTCTCTCGCTTGGCTTTATTTGACTTTCTTTAAACGTCCTTCATCAAGTTTGCCAGAGTTTGGTTTTTTGTCTTCTCTTCTCCTCACTTTTTTCGTATACTTTACGTATCCTTTACGTTTGTCTTTTCTTTAAAACGTTAAGTATTTTTTTTCGTTACTTTCTCCCAATTTTTTGAGATGTTTTTTCTTGAGTTCAGCCAAAACTTCTTCAATCCTCTAGATTGCGCTTCACTTGAGGTGAAAATTTCTTTCAAAATCTGAGTGCTTTTTTTGGTTTTTGCTTCTCCTGTGCTTCATGTTTACTCTCCGATGAACAAGATTAGGCAGCATTAATACTGAAAGTTGCATGAGAAAATGGTCGTTGGCTCGATGGCGAGTCTCGATGGTGCATTTTATATAAATCCATTTGAATTTGTGGGATTTCCTCCCCGGCATACGCTAAGGACATGCAAATATTTGTGAACTTCTTAAGAATCCTGGCAAGACAAGAAATTGTGGGGGGTATGAAGAAAAAATGAAAGGAAGCCATAAAATTAGAGAAATCTGTAGTATTTTTTCAAACAAAATATTAGAGCAGAAATTCTTAAAGGCATTGTAACTTCCTATACGTTTCTATACGTATATTTTATTGGATTTTCCCAAAGATTCCGAAAATTAATTGCAATATTCAAGAACTGTGGAAGGCCAAAATGTTTTATTGATATTCTACGGCATAAACCAAACTATACTTTACCCAACTTATACCCAAAATATCCGAAATCGAACCCGATATTGATGAGCTGAATTGCAATTTCACCTAAAAATTGTCATCACCCCATCACATCACCTCAAAATGTCGAGATATTTCAACCTAAATTAGAATAAAAACAGGTTTCTGTGTTTCTCACATTGTGGTAAGGATAACTCGAAAACCTGATTAGATAGAGAAATTCTAGTATACTCGAAATCAATGTCAGAGTGTCAAAAACCTTTGGAAAGGTTTGATGCGTTTCTGAGGTTAATATTTGTTTCGCCTTTGCATTAAAGTCAGCCACGAGCGTTCTATTCAATTTATTCCGGTCTCATCTATCTGAGGCTTTAACCTCGGCACCACTATAGAAGTATAGTATGTATATACAATTTACTATCGATTTATGAATAATTTTCTATGAACTCCAGGTATGTACCTCCATCGAAGGCGGACGGTCGAAGACGATAATAGTAATTTTACGTCTACGAAGAAGTATGAAGTATGTCCGTTCGTACGTACTTCTTCATAAATGTCGACATTATTTTACCATAAAATCGTGAAACGCTTCTAAATTATTGTAAATATGGGTAATGCCGGCAACGTTGCCATAGCCGCTGTCATTGCTGTTGGATCGTTTGTCATTGCTGTTGCTGTGCTTCGCGACACATCACGTGCAGCATATTTCAAAGTTGTTAAACTTTTACTTTTTTCTTCTTCGTCTCTTTCGAGGAGAAGCTTTGGGACTATTTTTCTGACAAAGTACTTTTCTCTGTCACTCTTTTAAGACTATCATATTTCCTTGCAATCGTCTTTCCCGTGTTTATTCACGCTACACGACATAGTTGGATTTGTCTTCTTCTTCTTCTTCGTCTTATTCTTTTCTTTTTCTTCTTCATAGTTTTTTCGTTGTTGCGGAAAATGAGAGTTTCTAGCAAGTTTTTCAAATAATGGCTAAATGTATTTGGGCTTTAGATTTGGTAAATTTCTGCAGTTGTCACCTGAATAACAATGAAGGTCCTTTAAGGACCTCTAAAAAACTTTTTTAATGGATCAAATCAGTAAAGAGAGCGACAGAGTAAGTAATACGACGAAGGGTTATGGTGGAAATTCTTGTGAAACGAACATTTGAAAGAAGGAAAAACGCTTAGAGTGGGCAAAGAGTATACGTCAGGAAAGCGCTATTAAATAGTATCTATTTAGTATCTATCTATCACTTGCATATTACAGGATGGTGGAGTATCTTTGAGACATTTGATTTTATTCCGAGTCAAAAATTTTCACGAAGGCTCATTGAATATAACAGATATATGAAATAGTTAGACACTTCCAAATTAAATGGCAAAGCCTCAAAATATCTTGATCAACGTTTATTCCCTCTTCGGTAAACCGCCCTCCACAATCGCCCTGTATGAAATTTAGTAAGTACACGAACCATAATTGGTTTAAAGAGTGATAAAATAAGATTCGAGTACATAATTTGGGTTGGGTAAAAATGGACAAAATCGAACCAGTATCGCTTCAATTTTTTTTAAATTAATTTTAATGCATCCGTGTATAGAATGGATACACTCTCACTTTCAAATTGCGTTCTATTTAAAATTGTAAATTCCTTAAGCTGTCAAATATGTACGAAAACAGCATCCTTTCAAACGGATAACTTTTAGCACGAAGTTATACGTTATAAAAGCTGGTAATAAAAAGTCGAAGCTATTAATTCACCGAAAGTACCACAAAGCGCTTAAGTACGATAATTTGCTGAATTCTTTAGCTTCTCCCTTCGCCTTTGTTAATGAAGCTGACAGTTGTAGCTGTTCGGCATACTACAGGAAAAGAGGCGGTATCAACAAGCCAAGTTGGTCTAACATAAATAAATTACAAGTTAGTCAGTTAATATTTTGCTGACAGCACAATCTCTTTATACATTTCAGTTTCTTGTGTGCATTGCCTTCATTCCTTCTCACTTTGCTTTTCTATCTCTTTCCTATCTCTAAATTTAGAGCCTTGTTATCATTAATTCCTCTACTGGCCAAAAACTCTACGTTGCGTGTGTTTTTATCGGGCGACTCGCACAGGATGAGGAAGAATTTTGATTAGCTGTGGTCTTATTTGAATTGGGTGACCGATAACCCCAACAATTTCATTACGGTTATGGTTTCTTCCTTGTTTTATGCTCGGAGGAGAACTTAAGTAAAAAAGAGACGATCGAGTTCCTTTCGGACAGTATTGGATAGAGTGTTGAAGAGATGATGGGCACTACGGTGGTGCCGTCAGCTATAAATTTCTCAGGAAGCCTTAATCGAACCAGTTCTTGTTGCTGTTCGATAAGTGGGAAATACTGTTTATTGCTTATTTTATGCGGAATGCTGAAAAGACAGGAATAGAATCAGCAATTTATTGCAACGATTGTGAACCTTTTACGCGGAGGCAATGCGGTCATAGACTGCAGCGGTACAGCATGGGAATGTATAGGTGGGAAGCAAGAGGGGGGGAAATAGCTCTATTACTGTAAGTTTCTTATGATGTTCGTGAAGATATTTCCATTAAGGGTAATAATGTTACGAATATTTGGTATAGTTTTATGTTTTAGTCAAAGTAAATATTTGCTGTTTAAGGAAACAGTTTAAAATAAAGAAATTTTTGCTATTGGTGAAATTCTTGCAATTTCTCAAAGGTTATGAAATTTCATCTTTTTTGAATATTTTGCACAAAGGCAGCGAATTTTGTATAAGAACATTTCCAAATCTTTTGATATCATCGTATTAAAAATGTGAAAATTTCTTACTCACGATACTTCTTAAAATATCCAAAAACAGGAAAACTAGAACTAAAAGAAATTGTTTTATTTTATAAAATTTTATACATTTTATGATTATAAAGCTTTCAAAAAAATAAGCTCAAATATTGTAATTTTAATATCATTTAATATTCTTGCAAAAATATGAAATAGTGAAAAAAAAACTTTTATATAATGAAATAATCACATCCCCCTAAAACAACCCCCCCTTCCCAAAATCCACTGCATGCTCTTCTCTTAATATCTTGCTTGTTTATCACGCAGTGACACGAAGACAAAAGAATTTCAATTAAAAATTTTGCAAAACGAAATCGACTTGAAAAAAAAATTTGCTTAATAAATTTAAGCGCACTCAATTTGCTGAGGAGAAAAAAACATCGCAAGAACTTTTCCCGAACCGAAGAGGTTTTTCTTCGGCGGCTTCGACTCGAGAAAGCGTAAAACTTTTGAGTTTTCGGGAAAATATCTTCCAGCGACAGCGGCGTGAGCTCAAAATGAGTACACGAAGAACATACCCGCAAAAAATACTTTGGAAATTTTGCAAAAATTAAGTTATCAGACCGTTTTTTCTTCCGAAAATGCGAAACAATTAAAACTTACGGAGTTTCTGAAGGGGAGGGGGGAGAGAGGAGGAGGGCGCGGGTGGCAGTAATAATACAGCAGCAATGAGAATGTGCTCTCGCAGTGAATTTTATTGAAATCTGAGTTTATTTTCTTACAAATTACAAGAAAATCACAAAAAGAAACTAGAAGAGTAATTTCAAAATAATTTCAAAACTAATTGAATTTTTGTTGTTGATGAGGCACGGCTGTTGCCTTGGTTAGTGTCGGTTAGTGACGCCTGAAACCTGAAATAAACGCAAATCCTGTTAGTCGTTAACAGTTCGAAAAATGACCGCATAAAAACGGAAATAACGGAAATAAAAACCTCATAAAAACCATAAAAAAAAAACGAAAACCAGGCGTAAACGTCCCGCTTGCAACATAAAAGCACTGTGCAAGGAACATCGCCCACCGTACGTTGCATCAGCAGGTGCCGCGGCGCCCAAGCGTCGACGCTGAAAACGTACACGGCCTTGCATTAATTCATTCATTCATTCATTTCTTCATTCATTGAAGACATTATGTTTTAAGAATGCCAAGCTCTTTCTGCCGCCGCGGGCTATGCGCTGAAATATGGCATGGATATAGAGAGATGCGGTCATCATCAACATACATTCGTCGCCGTCGTCGTCATTAACATCATAATCATGTTTCTCATACAGATTTCCGTTATTATTTTTGTTGCTTCGTGCATCTAACTTCAGGCAGGAATCCATTCAATCCAGGCAAAAAGTTTAGAAAGCGTGAGAGGAAGGAAGGAACAAAGGAAGGAAGGAAGGAAGAGCGACTGCAACACGTTTTCAATGCGTCGACTACTGCAAGGATACAGTACTGCAAGGTCTATGCGGATTCATCTTTGGAGTGCATGAAAGAAAGTAGTTCGGGGTGTGTGTGTCACTCACATATGTATGTACATATGTACATATGTATGTTATGTGTGTATATAAGAAGGACCTGCCTCCGCTTTTGTTGTGCACTTATTTAACGGTTTATGCTTGTTTGTACTCGCTTCTTCTCTTACTCATAAGATACTCGTAACATTGTGCCTCCGCTCGCTGCTCATTTAATGCTTTCCTTCATTTTTCACAGTTAGCGCACGTCATTTTATGCCACTATAGAATATGCCATAAAAAGCGAAAACAAGAGAAAAATAACGCAAAGAAGACGAACTGCATTTTTTTTTCTATAGTATTTCTCTGCAACTTTTCTCCTGCACTCATTTACCGAGTAAACAAGGAATAAAAAGGAATAAAGTAAAGCAAAAAGGAATTCATTGCTGCAGCGTAATATTGCGCTTACTGCTACTTCATAAAGCAAACAGACAGATACGCAGACAGCCTGGCGGAGACTGAGAGGTAACCAGATTGTTTTATGATAGTCGTAGTTTATCTTTGCATCAAACCATGTCGATGCAGCCACCAAACATCAAATAGCGCCATCTGCAGGCAGTTCTTGCGCAAACGATAATAAGGCATAATGGATTACGGCATATGCATCAGGCTAAAGCCTGAGAGAAAGAGAAAAACGGACACTAAGGATAATAAAGAGGCGGGCGAAAACAATTTTTTTAGAAACATTTTGTATACGAAACTGTAAATACTTTTAAAGCATTTAAAAATGTTTACCGAGCTCATATTTTATGATGATTTTGATGAGTTTTTATTGTATAATTCTTCTTCTAATCTTTACAAATTTTTATATATGTACCCCCAAATTTATTTATATTTCTCTACGAGTATATAATAATTGTGAATGTTTGTTTGTAATTTGTTAACAAACGCGGTTTAAATTTATTTAAAGCTTCGAGAGTTCAAAACTTCGAACTCTCTCTGTCTCTCGCTTTGAGTTCAAAATATTGACGAATACCACAGTTTTTATGCACGACACGGCGAATGGGGTCAGATTCGAATAAGTTGTTATTATTTATAACGGGTGCGCCATCTTTTATGTAGGTATGTAAACATTGAATAACTTTAACATTTATCAACCGATTGGCTTGACTTGGGAAAATATCATGGACAAGAAGTACCGTCTGACAGCACTATTCGTCGTTTGGTGTCGAATTTTGTTGGGCGCGGGACAGTGGGAGATCGTGGACATGCTGTTCATTGACGCCCAAGTTGTTCATCAGAAAATCAGGAATCAAAAGTGATTTAATAATATGTTATCACTTATGTATTGCATGTAACGACATATATCATACTGCAAACCATTTATGGCTTGTGTACTTACTAAATTTCTTCAAAAGCAATTGTAAATATAGATCCATTGAACCAAAATTGAAAAAAAAGTTACAAAAACTTTTATAAATATTATTTGTCCGGGACGAACGCCAGCAGTTGTGTGTCTCATTGCTTCAGTCTCAAAACTACGATTTATGGTTTGTATACTTACTAAACGTATTATACTAAGATCGTAAGTAAATTTATGGGGAAAAATATGAATCTCTGAAATGTGTTTAGTGAAATGTGTTTTTCGAAAAAATTCTCAGGGATTACTGTAAGGTAATTATCGTAACTTTATTGGAATATGGTAGAGATATTTATTACGCTTTATTAAAACTTTAATTGTGAGAATGAATATTTGAGTTAAACTCGGATTGAAAGTTAGCTCGGCACTGTGAAATTGGCCCTTATTGTTGTTATTTACCTTTCGACAAATTTTATTAATACTATTTTTGGTAAAAATGTCTGTCTGTATTGATGTCATGTCATTAGGTTGTGGTATCTACTAATTCTCGTTGAAGTAGGTATAGCCGGCAGCAATCTGAAGAAGAAAAAATTGCAATTGCTGTAACTTTTGTGGCTTTGTGACATAATCTCCATTAAGTGTCTCTCTTTCTAATATTGTACCTATCAGATTTAAACTTATTTAAGAAGTGAAATGAAACGCTTGTGCTTCCTTTCTCCCGCCGGTCTTGTTCCTTCATTTTAATAAGATTCATATTTTCGAAATTGTTTGGGACAATTATTCAAAATTAGCCCACTTAAAAGTTTTCAAAAAAGAAGAGAAAAATTTAAATGATCAAGTCTTGGGTCATGGGTCATTGTTCCGTCTTTCTTTCTTTCCTGCACCCTCCTCTCTCTTTTCCCCTTTCTTAGTACCTACAAACTATCCGGGGTTAAAAGAAAATCGCAACAACAGCAGCAGCAGCAGCACGTAATATAGTGACCCAACCACAATCGACAATCACGACAAGCTGCACAGCAACCGAATGCGAAATTAATCATGCGATAACAAGATGTAAATGGAATTCATTGAATGATGCTGCAGCATCTTCTCATGATAATACTCACCATCGCACTTGCATAACACTCAGGTCCTGCCGCGGTCGCTTTTACGCCTTGCCGACCAGATTCCCGGAGAAAGCTCCTCGTACCGAAGGAAGAGGATTTAACTTAAGAACTAAACTAAACGACAAACTTTTTTCCATTTCAGAAAAATATGGTTAGCGGGCTGTAGGAGCAGACGACTAACGCTTTTGTAAAACATACTTTATTTGAAAATTAAATTCGCGCCAAATTTGTTCGACAGACAGCTGGAACAAGGAAAGAACTGACAAAATAGTAATAAGAATAAGTTCATGAATTGGATTATTATGCAGTTTTCCATGTCTCCTCTGCGCGATGCCCTTCCATAGTAGCACCCCGTTCACTATTTGCTCTTCTAGTTTTGGATGCTTTCGAGGCCGAGCGTAGTCAGAGGAGTCAAAACCTTCCCAATTGACTCGATTTTCCCCAAAGGTTTGTTCTTGTTCTATACAACGAGATGTTAAAATCGTGTTTTTATGCTGGCAAAAGCTGCCTCTCCTAAGAAAATACTAAGCACGGCAATGCTTAGCCTATCCCCCTTCAGCCCCTTTTAATCTTCATTCGTTTCTTCGCTTTTGCCGGTCAGATAAAATTGAAAATGGCTCGACTTTTAATAGAAATACAACAACAACAACAACAACAAGAACAATAGCAGCAAGCAATAAAGATAATACAAAGGAAAATAGTTGAAGAGAGTAATGCTGCAGAACGAGAAGTACCAAAAACGTGACAGGAGGGTTGGGGGGGTCGTTCGCGGGGGCAACTATTCGAGCAACTATTCCGAGCTCTTGGATAAACGGATAAAAAGTTCAGCTTTGCATTTTCCGCATTACCATCAGCAGCAATGGCTTTCTTTTCTCGTTTCTTCTTCGTTATTTTTGGTGCACCACTTTGAAGATGAAGACACACCGATTACACGCACAAGTAAAAGCTTTCGGGCTGAATGCATTCAATGATGAATTCACAAGTTTTCACAACTCGTTTGGTTTGTGAAAGGTTTTATGGAAAATATTCTCAGTTAGAGCGAAATGGTCGTTGGGAAGACGGTGTGGTGGAGGGGGAGCGGAAGGGGGTGGGGTAGAGATGAAAAAAAGCAAATCGGACAAACATAAATTTCCATAGAGCTTCGAAAAAGAAGAAAAGGCATGGTAAAATTGTGATTTAACCCTTGCCAAACAGTATAATCTTACAATACTAAGAGACGGATAAGACACGAACGAAAATTTTTACCAAAAGGTTCAATTTTCTAGCTTGTACTCTATTTATTCATTAATAATTATTATAGTTATATTGTATAATTTGTATAATTGTATAATTTTCAAGCAAAAATTAACAAAAAAATACACAAAAATGAAATTAACAGAATTAGGTATAATTTTACTATTAACCTGTGAAAAGGGTTAATAGGCAATATGATGACTGACTGACTGACTTCAATGGTTAGAGAAAACTTCATCTTTGCAAGGAAAAGAATTGAGTAACCAGATGTCATTTATCGTATTTACGGATTATCTTTTAAAACGGAAATTACAATAGATTTTTGAGGTTGCAGATTTTAAAGTAGAACCTAAATAATCATCATTTCCGGTATGCTAATTAGATATGTATCTTTATTTGAAATTTCTTTGGTAGAAAGACCCTATACCCAATTGTTGTTGTTATTGTACACGTACATAAACGCTCATGAGCCCAAGTTTTTAGGTAAAAATGTTTAGTCATGACGTTAGGAGTCTATCGTGGTCGTGGACTATAACTAGTCGAAGTCGTCATCATAGTCGAAGCCAAAAGGTCATAAAGGAAGCAAGGCAGGAAGAAAAGAAGGAAACACTCTAAGATTTCTTTTATGTTTCTTTTATGTTTGCTTGTTCCTGTTTTAATTTAAAAAAAAATTGCTTTTTTTTGCGCAGTATCGCATCTACTCTTATTAAATTCCATCATCAGCCACTTTCTTCATCCGGTCGAGTTGCTGCTGCAGATTCTTACCTTTTGTTATTGCCGGCACTAGAGTTGAACTTAACACTTCCGGGGCGCCGGACAAGCACAAGCTATAACGGACAGAACGGTTAGAAAGAAAGAAGGCAAGGTAGGACGGAAGGATGATGGAAGGAAGAAGAGAGAGTACTCGAAAAGGCAGGATAAGCAGACATTTTGCAAGAAACCTCCGCCAAAACTGAAGTAAAAAAACTTTGAAATGGACAAAGAGGACAAAGCGGCGGAGGGGAAAGGGTAAAAACGAACGGTATTTGGTTAGTAGTCGATAGCTCTACTACCAAAGTTGGCCTCAGTAAGAGAAAGAAAGAAATATGAAGAAACGGAAGAATAAAAGGTAGTCGAAGGGAAGTAAGGAGTAGAGCTACTCCGAAAAAAAAATAGAAAACAATATTAACGAGGATCCAGTTTTATATTGTACTGCTCTAATATAATCTAGAGAGTAGCAAAAAAGAAAACATTCAAACGAAAAAAATATAAATATGAGGATATTTGAGTTTGAGGATATTTTCGTGTATTTATTGGTTTTATGGGAATATGGACACATATTTCTACTTTCATTTGCAAGAAACCGCATCATTTGATCATTTAATCCGATCAAAGTTATAGAATTTTGACCGTCGCAAAGCGAGAAACAGCAGTTTCCACACACTGTGCGCCTTCGTGAAGATGAACAATGCGGTCGAAGGGGAGCGACGGGCGAATATTTGGACGAATATTTGGCTTTTTCGCTCGACGAGCGAAAGCTAAAGATTTCTATTAAAAAAGTATCGTATAAAAAGATTTGACTTTTAATAAGAAAAGGATTTTTATTAACAGATTACAATGCAGCAAAAAACATATTCATTATTTCTAAAGTTAAACTTCTATTAGTGAAAAAAGTTGCTGAAAAAAGTGAAAAGTTGAAAATATTCAATTGCTTGCGATGGAGTTTCCACAAAATTCCACAATAACACGTTTCTCACATCATTTTATGCACCCATTCCATGCACAATAAAACAATCAGATTTCACACAGAGTTCTAATCACAATCACACAATTCTAACCTTCTTCGTCATTATTTTTCTTTCTCACGTAACTTTAATTCTGCGTTCTTTAATTTCTCCACTATTTCGATATAATTTTCCGTGAGTAAAATATTATGTTTTCTAAGCAGAATGCAATCAGAGCTGCTGAGTAACCCATGGCCAATATTATCAGCATAATCTGAAAATCTTCCATGGTCAGAGGTTTAACATCGTCTTCAACTTCTCGGTACAGTTTGAGAAGCCCCTTCTTCACGGCCTCTTGCCTGGTATGCCTCTTAATACCATCAAAAATACCGAACGAGAACAAATGCAAAAAGAATTGCTTAAACAATTTCTCGAAGGGCCAACCAAATCGGACCGGATACACGCCTTCCACTTGTATGACTTGTTTAGGCAGCATCCTTAATCGTGGCACTTGCATTAGAAACTGCTCGTAGAGGATAAACTCACACTCGTCAATTGCGCAAATGTACGCATATTGTGTATCCAAACTAAGTCTGTGTGCGACAACGAAGCCCTGGTCGGCTTCTCTCATCTGCTGCAATAGCGCTGGAGGAATCTCGCGTGTGTGCATTACATCTCTCCAAAGAGGTGAAACGAGTACTGTGACATTCCAAGTCGACAGATCTTCGAAAGTTTCAATTTGTTTTTCGAACACGCTGGTAGAGAGGAAGCTTGACAGATGCGCCAAATACAAGTTGGTGACAATGAATCCGCTGATGACAGCAATCAGAAATATGAAAAACCTGGTACGTAATGCCGTTCCGCCTCCCGGAAGTCTAATGCCGGCATAAAGCATCATTTCAAATGCCGCTAATAAGGAACCGCTTAGGTCCATAGTGCCCGCATGGCGTAAGTGCAGTAAGGACGTGACCACGCCTAAGAAGACAATTGTCATCATTATGGCGCACCAGGTTCCTTTGTCGAACGGCAGGAGAAAGTACTTGTATTTCTCCAATGGCTGAGCGTGCGGGACCAACAGATGAACCGGATGAAGCATTGGAAATATAACCGCTGCATAAAGCTCGCGTATAAGCGATACTGGAGTGAGACAAATATCCAGTTTTTCCGACTTGAGCATTTCAAAGCATTCTTCGATGGATTTGGAAAGCATAGTTACGACTAAGGTTGCATTCCGCCGCTCAGCAAACAGTTTCATCGGCTGGTAGTAAGTTCCATCTATTACCGCTTTTTCGGTTCCGGACTGATTGCTGTGTTCGTAAATGATGGAATTCGGTGGATCGAAGAACACTCCAGCACGTATTGGGCAGCCCTGGAAATTGTCCCACTTTATATCGCGGTACGATGTAAAGTATTCCTGCAGCGTGGTGTTGTTTATTTCAAGATAATGGAATCCGTTGAACCTCAGCAACAATTGCGAACTTGGATTGGAGGAAACCAGCAAAACGTTATAGAATCCTTTTGACCAACACCATTGGAAAAGCCACTTCCAGTTCAATTCAGCGCCTTCCAGTAACGGTGCGACGAAAATGACATCAGAGTCATGCCAACGGTGCAAAGTTTTTCTCAACGTGGCCATCAGAGAGGCGTCATAGTGGTCTTCAACGAAGACAATCGACAGTACGTCGGAGGCAAAACGGTCTGCAAACTCGCAGTTGGTTTCTGCTCGCACCACTAGACGAGGTACCGTACTTTGACGCAACAGAGGCTCCAGCAAAGGATTTTCCTTCAGATCATAGTAGATTACTGTACTCGGATTAACCCTTTTCTCCACACTCTTTATGGTTAGAAGGAAGTCGTTCGCGAATACTGTACAATAAAATAAAAACAAAGTACAGATTAAGATTATTACTTTCATTCCCAAAAATTAGGTTGTCGAACAACGGCATGGACTTTCTAAAGTAGACTGATTCGTGTCACTCGCTCATTGCTTAAGTCACGGTAAAAACAACGCTTCCACAAAAAAAAAATCCATAAATTACTTAAAAAATTAAAAGTTTTTAGATGGTAAGATAAGAGTAAAAGGTTCTTTCGCAGCAATGACTTTTTCCATTAAAGGATTCTTATTTAATTTTCATTATTTTCATACTTTAAATTAATTGCTTTATCCATTAATGCTTTATCGATTGTTTTTCACTTATTAAGTAAAAGACGGCTTCGTGGAAACGGCAACAATTAGTACGCAAAACGGCATAATGCTTAGATTGTCGGAAAACTTATGACGCATTTTCGTAACATATAACTTTCTTTAATTCTGCAAGTACTAGAGTTATTCGGGTCTATATGTTACTGCTGTTATATCATTGGAGAGATGATTTCTTCGATAGAAGAATATTTTTTTTGTTTTTGAAACACTCGAGAATAGCACGATACTTGTATTTTATTCATATTCTCATTTAGTTAATGTTTTATGCAATTTCTGAAAATTCTCCCTCTTCCTGCCCCTAAAATTTGCCGTTAATCGTTGCTTTGAAACATTGCGGAAGAAACATTATGACGTCATTTTAGTATAATGAATGCCGGTTTTCAATTTTTGCTTTGCTTGCGATATGATTTTATAGGCAATAGTAAAAAAAAGAAATCATTGACGCAACGAAGGCGAATGTGTGTCAGACATGTTTTATGAGGGCGTTAAGCCGCCTGTTAATCAGATGTCGTAGTGCGTACTTCAAATGTTGTAAAAAAAGGTTGTGAAAAATGATGTAAAAGTTGTTTTTTTTTTCAATAAATACGAGCATGCAAAAATGCGAAAATGCTTGTGCATGATAGAAGAGTTTGTGAGAGGAGGAAGAAATCGTTGTGGTGGAAAATTTTAACACCAGAATCATTTAAATGTCATTAAAGTCCTTTCCTTAAAATATTCCATTGCCCATAGCTCTTCTGAAAAGGTGCACGTGTACCTTTATCGGCATAATTAAATATTAATAGAGTATGCTTCAAATAAAGCTGTGATCCTGGATCCTATGAATTTTTTCAGGAGCCTTTAAATTTTGGCTTAATCATAATTCACCCTTTAAAAACGGTATACTTTCACCTTCAAGCATTTATATTGCTATTTAAACTAATAACAAGTGCACAATGGATACGGAATGGCCCATTCTTTGAGTGATCTGTGTTAATTGAAGTCGAAACATAAAATAAGAAAGAAAACCTGAAATACTAACGATTAAAAATCGCAAATCGCCTTTTCAAAATTTCACAGAGGCTTCAATTTAGCAGAGGATCGAACCTAACATAGACTCTAACCTTTTGAAAAATTTAACCTAGCAGAAATTTAAAGTGATCTATAAAGCGTGCGATTTATATGAGCTTTAGGCTCTAAATAGTCAAAGTAATGTTAGTACTTCCTCTAGAAGAGATTAAAGCTAGCAGATACTCGAACCCAACAGACACTTAAAGCTACTCAAGACGCAGGCCTAACCAAGACTCAAATGTAGCAGAGTTTCGAATCTAGTCAGAAACTTTCGAAGTATGATTTTGGAATAACCTACATATTCTCAGGATTAAAAAAAGTCAATAATAAAAACTAAAATATAATGCTATTAATTACAAAGAAGATTTAAATACTTGTACCGTCTATAAGAAAAGGCTGTCTTGATAACATAAAATTTATTAAACTTTCTTTACGAAAACTACCTAAAAAAAAGTTCTAATTTAAAATTATAAATCGATTTGTTGTCCGCAGGCGTAACGTGTTTACATGGTGCTGCTGCTTCTTACTTTTGCTAAGAAGGAAACACAGCTCAAACAACGAAACGACAATAAGAAATCCTCTTAATTTACTATAACAAAGTAAATGTTCCTAGACATTTGCTGCAAGTGCTTTTAAGTGCTTGCAATTACAATATCCATACATACGTATACTACATAGAATATTTAGCAGGCGACTACATAGTTTTACAAGAGAAAGTTTTGCAGAGAATTCATTCTTGGGAAAATTTTGCTTTTCTTCTTGTTTCTCGTTGTTTTTGTTTGCGTTTCTTTTTTAACTTTAACTCTAGAGTTTAAAAATAAAGCTTTGAAGGAAGTAGTCGTAGAACCAGCAGTCTCCGAAACCGTACTTTCTTGTAAACTTAAATTCTTTTGGTTCTTTGTGTGTCCTTTCATTTAGGTTTTGTTAGGTTTGTCATTCTATTTGTGTTTTTTTTTCCGGTAATATTTGTTCATTCTCATCGAAAATGAGTCCTGAAGTGAAATTCAAATTAGTTTGGAAATGTTTTTGTGGTCGTTTGCTCAACAAATATTGATAAGAAAGAATATAATACTGCAAGAGAACAAGTGTGAAGGGTATAGGGGATGAGAAAGATGCATCCACTCATGCACTCTTCACTCTAACTTCAATATCAATTTCAATTAGTCTGAACTTTGAAGTAATTGCCAACGATTTCAAGTGTCGAATCGAGGCCAATTTTATAAAATTTCTTCATCTCAATAATTTCACAGATAGTTTTTGTTCTTCAATAGTAGATAACTTGATATAATAGTATTGAACTGAACTGATCTAAATGAAACTGCTTTAAACTTTACGAGCGTATTTGGGCTATGTCATCAGCCTCTATTTCCAAACTGAGACCAACAACATCTTTACAAACACAGTAAGTTTACAGTCAGTTCATTTCATGTAGTCCAGCTTCTGTAGCTCAACAGCTCTTAGAAATAATTGAAATTCGAATGAAGTTTTAGTTGAAGTTTGGTTTTAATAAATCGATAGACGCATGACGTATTGTTTTCATCAGGTTTGGTTTTCAGAATTTATTCAAAATTCATTCAATATTTTTTGGAATTTATTTTCAAAAACGACATCGTTGTCTGCGTCTCTTTGATTTTCAAGTAAGTCCAACGGTAGCTGGAGTAACAAAAGTCCTTTCCTCAACCATTTGAGGAAAATTAAAAATTAAAGAATTTATTGTATGTATTATAGATTTCAACTTGAAAACAAATATATAGTGTCTTTCGACAAAAGGTGTCATTTTAAATTTCGCGTTATTAAGCTTTTTGTAACGTACCTATATTATTGTCAGACCTAGAAACCTAAATTGTATGTTGAATAATATCTTTCCGGAATCCTTATTTTCAAGCTAATTTACTTATATATTTTATATCTATTTTTCTTTGCAGGTAAATTCTGAAAAAATTAAAAATAAGTGAAAACGTAAGTCTATTAATCATAAGGATATACATATGATAGTATGCCTGGGAATGTCATGAAATTTTATACGTAGATTTTCCAGTACCGTATTGGGCACAGCTGTTAACTCTTAATATATGTAGATGCTAACATGAACTAATTTCATGTTGAAAAAGTTTTTTGGGTAA
Source organism: Conops quadrifasciatus (assembly GCA_949752815.1). NCBI lineage: Eukaryota > Metazoa > Arthropoda > Insecta > Diptera > Conopidae > Conops > Conops quadrifasciatus. The sequence goes on from OX457077.1 coordinate 7,810,555, forward strand.
AAACCTGTGCTAAAAACATAAGTTGGAAAAGCTTCTTTGGTAAGAATCTATGCTAAAAAGTGAGTTTTCTGGCATACCGACATTTTAGTCAGCTGTGATCTATTCCACTTTGAGAAATAAGCACGTACCCATATAATGGGAGAAAGTGATTTATTTTTTAATTAAATAATTAATTGAAATAATTATTTTTGAATTGATTTCAAAGTATTTTAACAGTGAGAAATTCCGCCCTCAGTATTAAAATACTCTGAAATTAATTAGAAAATTACTATTTCAATTAAAGTAATTAATTCAAAAACAAATCAAAATAAAATCATTACACTGATCGAAATTACACTGATCGTCGCAATGCTAAATAATGCATCATTTTTATTCAAGCGCGTCTTCAACTTGCCGGGTGGTATTAAAAAACTCATTTATTCGAGTATACCACATTTTTAAAAATGTTAATTTAACCCATAAATATTAATTTCTTAAAGAACAAATGTTCATAAAATCCAGCCTTTTTTTTGTTTTTTTATGGTTTGGTCTCGAAAAACCTTTCAATTTCAAATTTCTCATTATAAAACATTCTGTTATATTTTGTAAAAAGCCGAACTAATTCATTTGTTTGCAACTTTTTTTGTGTTTTTCCAGTTTCTTTATTTATTTTCATGCCTTTTTCGCCAGCAAACGTTTGTTCGTGCCCTTGTTTTTTGCGCACGACGCTTGTGCGCGTTGTTTATGGTTTACTTTTACCGCCGAAAAGTAACATTTTCTGTTTTTGAGGTTTTCACAGTTTTCCGCGAGGTTTTTTCTACCTTTTATTTCTCGTTTCTTCTCTTCTTTTTTAGTCTTTTGGAAAAGGACTAACCATAAATTGGACTAAATTTCGTAAATGTAAATGAGACGGAACGAAGGCTTTCAAATAATTTTGATTATCCTTTTTATTACTTTGTTGCGTATGATAATGCAGTTGAGCTGTGTCGAATTCAAAATGGCGCATTTCATTCGTGGCACTGAAGAAAACCTTTCTATGGTCGTTCTATGAAAATCCTGGATATTGTTGATGGTCCATTCAAATCTACATCGATGTTGTATTTAGGATAAATCTTTTTTTCCTACTTTTCGTTGTCGTTGTTGTTGTTGTTGTTGATGGTACGGTTTTGTATCATGATTTTGTAAAATTTGTTCAGCTGTTGTCAGTTTTTTTTCTCGACGAACCTCTTCTAAGCTCTTAGCTAACTTAATCATCATCACCACCACCACCACAAACAGTATCAGCTTTATCTTTATCATCATTATCATCACCATATTCGTCCTTTGAATTCTGCCCTCAGTTTCATTTCACGTTTCCAGTAATATCAATACATGTTGGTTCGTTGGGCGTTAGAAAGAACTGTGAGGAGGGGAAGGCTCAGTGAGGGGGGGGTGGTCACAAATAACAATATCATCACAGTATAATTTGCATGAAATTTATTGGTTTGTGGAAAGGTTTTCAAAAATGCCTTTATGAGCATGACCATTCAGCAGAGGACTGTGTCCAGCCTTTTATCCTGCCCTGCCAGAATGGTCGATTGTTCAGCAATTGACACAAAAGTTATATGACGACTTATGCATGTGTGTGTGTGTGTGTGTGTGTTTAGGCTATTTTAGGCCTGCATTTTATGAAAAGTCCTTCTTTTTATGAATGAATGTCCTTGGAGGATTTTCCTATAAATGATTTATTGCTCTCCAGACGTTTATATTTCGTCGGAAAATTCAACATTTATTTAACTTTTTTAGTTGTATGATATATTATTTGCATGGTATTCATAAATTTGCGACTATAAGCAATCATTCATGCCTTCTTTCTTTTAAATAAAAACATTTTTTTCTGAAATTTTTATAAATTTTAATAACGGTTTGAATGATGAATTTTAATAAGAAAATATCGCACGAAAATATCACCGCTTTTTAACGTTTGTGGTAATAAAGTTTTTAACAGCAATATTCTTTAAAGGCTTTACCTTCTTTTACACAATCATGCGATAAATGACTTTCGGTTGTTTATACAGCATTTTTAAAGCAATACTTGCAAAAATGGTTATTACAACAACAACAAGCACAAGCACAAAACAATGTATTTTGCTTTAAACTGCGAGATAATATCCGATAAACCATAAAAAATGTTTTGTTTTCTAGTTAAAAAAACAGCTTTGTATAACAGCAGCCATCTCTACTTCCTTTCTATGTAACTCATTAGCTAACTCCTAAAGATCCAAAGGTTTCTATTATAAAATATTACTATAAATAATATCGTTTAAATTACTATATGATCTTTCAACATAATAATAATAATTTTCTTTAGTTTAAGATTTATTTAATGAAATTATGTAAAATGTTCTGCCTGTTCTTTCTCACTCAGCGATAGTTTTTTTTATCGCGGTTCCAAAAATTTACAAAAGCTCAAATAAAATTCTTGAAAAAAAATCGTAAGAATAATAAATCGTTACAATAATAAAGAATCTTTAAAAAAAAAAGGGAGAAGAATAATAATAAACGGTATATTATTATAAAAATAATAATAAAGCGTAAAGTAGAAAACAGAATAAAAGTAAATGAAAAATGAAATCATTCTTTTTACATAGAAAGCCATACGGTAAAAAGATCAAAACATAATAAAAGAAAAACTACTAAAACTGTAACAAAAACAAGACTGAAAAACGAGGAACAAAAAAGTGCACATAAAACAGGGTAACAGAGTGAAACAGAAAGAGGGAGAGAGAGAGAGAGAGAGAGAGAGAGGGGGGAACGCTTGTGACGGAAATTGTAAGAAAATTAGATAAAAAAGAACCGAACCTAAGTACGAACAACCGAAATGTGGTATTGTTATCACAGTCTCGTGAAGAATAAACCTCAGTGGCGTATTAACTAACGGTTTTCTGGGGCAGCTGAGTTCAGTATTTAACGATCTTTGTGTAACGAAACAAAAAAAAAACCGAAAATATTGATGTAACATAAAAGAAAAAGTGACATTATTGCATGAAAAAGTGATTTTTTAATTGATTTCTTTTTCTGGTAGGCTCCGCACCACCGCCTCCCCATACCCCTCCCCCTTTCCCCTGCTTTTCACGGTAATACGTGGTGCCTTCTACACACGCCTGTGATAATGTTAGTAGCTGGTTGGTTGTTGCCCTTGTCGTTGTTGCTGTTGTTGCAGTCAGTATTCGAGCAGGTCCGAGAACTCGCCAACAGCGCCGGCCGTTGTCTGCATACACAGACATCGCGTATTCGTCTGATGCGATAAAAGGATCTCAGTAACTGTAATTATAAAATTACTTTTATTTCTTTCTGCTTTCTTTGACCGAAAAAATGTACCACAAAAAATAAAGAAGAAAGAAGGAAAGGAATAAAAGCACCGAAACGTCTGTTTGCGCCGAACAGGATAACATTGTAAAGCGCCTCAACCCGCCTTTCGTTTATCCCTTCCTGGCGATTATATCGTCATGATGACTCGTAGCGGTAAACATCAACCGGACGCTACGAGGTACATATATGTATATACGACGTAGCCAGAATCGTGGTACGTCCGGAGCTCCGCCAAACACTTCGGCGCTGTCAGTCTGCATCAGATAAAAAGTTTTTGTTGGTGTTGTAATTGTGGGTGTTGTTGTTGTTGTTGTTGTTGTTGTTGTTGCTGTTCACCTTTTACCTTCTGTTTGTTTGTTAATGCTTGACATTTCAAAAGGATGCCACACACGGCGATGGCGATGGCGATGGCGATGGCGCAGGTCGGAATCTGTTTGTTTGAGCCGTTATGGTGGAAAGCGGGCGCCGTAAGGGGGAGAGGGTAATATGATGTGACCGCCTCTAGTCCACCGTCAAAGCCCCCCCCCCTCCCCTTCCCTCTGGTAGCATTTCGTTGCTCTTGTCACTGTTGAGCGCCCGTCACATGACACAAAACGACAAGATAATGCACCGCAAATTAAACACAAAGCCCTCCTTTCTCTCTCCAGCCTACCCCTAAGTTAATGCATATATTCATACGTATGTACCTATATAAAAGAGGTACATTACATAACTACCGTAAGGAGACCACGTGACATCCTGTAATACTCTCATTATATTTGTTTAATGTTCGTGCGTCTAAATGTTCATAAAATTACATTTAGTGGCGGATTTTTATACCGCCACCGGTATACTATACCGTGTTTATATTTAGCGAAAAGTACACAAACACACACATTCATATTCACATTCACACACACACACACAAACAAAGTATTTTCTGTGGATATGTCCTGAAAGTATTCTACTTGGTGAAAAAAACGAAGCGATTAACGTAAATACAAACTAACATAAAATGATTTTACGAACCAGAAAACACACCGAAGATGTCGCATCGCCGAAACCGGTTTGTCTTCAAACCAAACTTGACGGGAAAATTTAACGAAAGTTCATTCCAAAACCCATTATCAGCCAATCTTAAGAAAAAACTTGTAACATGTAGCAAATCTATTTCTTATTCAATAATCATCCAATTAATTCAAAATCAAAAAACTCCAATAGTAGCCTTTGACTTTTTTTTTAGAGATAGCAAGCCGTGTGCAAGGCCAACTTTTTTTTTGTTATTAAAAAACTTGCTGACATAACTTCTAGTCGACGGGCGATTGACCGCGCCGTCCTAGAAGTAGGCCTTGCCATTTCTCGTCTACTTTAATGAAATGCGACAATTGCCAAGGCTTACTGAGCGGATTTTTTTTTTTTTGCTGCGATTTTGAGGAAAGAAATTGATTTTTCGTAGAAAACGGGAGTTGGTTTTGATAAGCAATAACGAGCGGTTGTGTTTCGATAAAGTTGACAGAAATTTTGAGCTTCTGAGTTTTAGAAAGGTTATTTGATAAAGGATAAAGTTATTGGAAAAGAAAAAGTTATTGGTTGAAGGACTGGAACAGTGGTAATAATAATATTAAGTGCTACAGAACCAATTCGAGAAAAGTAAACTCATTTGGTTGCACTAAAATGTGAAAGGCAAGGACTGAAGGACCAATAAATTGTCTTGGTTCGGTTCTGGTCTTTAAAAAAAAACTCCTATAACTTTGTGCTCGGCGCCGCTAAGCTACGCCAAGAGTTAAAATCGTTTCTCGTTGTGTCTAATTCGTCACGAAGGCGAACAGGTTTCATAAATTGATTTCAAATAAAAAAATTGTAACATAAAATTACAAATTACATGAATTAGAAGCCCAATTGAAGTGTGCGAAAATAAACGCAGCGAATTCTTGATCGCCGTGATTCACAATTTGCGCTGGGCTGCAACACGGCGTAGACAATTTTATATATGTACATACACATACTACATGTACTTGGTTCATAAGATGCTGCGAAATAATGCTGTGTAAGATGCTGCTATTACCAAGGACCTGTTGCGAGGAGCATGGATGGCAGAGGACGCGGTGGATGCAGACATAATTTGGAATATGTATTGAGTCGCAATTGCTAATCGGTCCTAAAATTTTCGGTGATAAAATTAGTAGTGGAAACACTAAATTGGGATTAGATTGTAAACGATATTCGTTTGTGCGGATTACAGTTCACCCGTGGCCTTGATTAATTCAAACCGTGAAGGCTTGCCACTTAGTGGTTCCCTTAAAATAAACTTAAATTCTTGTGTGTTTTAAAAATTGCTTTTATACAACTCCTAATCGGGAGATTCATGTCGTTACTTTTCTATTTGTATGTACGGTATTTCTCAATATTCTTTTAGAGTACATTAGCCAACCTGGACACCGATTCGTCGCTGGATTGTGCACAATCGCCGCGGAGAAAGGTGAGGTAATTCCTTATTATTTTTGATTACTATATTCCAAAGTATTACCGGAACAATCGTTTGAGAAATACCATTTTTTTTTTCTAATTTCTTGAATTGATATTTCTTGATATTTTAACTTTTTCTTAAAATTTGAATAAAAATGTTAAATAGGAAATAGTTTACAAGCGTAAGATTTTCATGCGATATGAGGTTTTTAAATTAAAAATCATAAAATGTTATTAAATTAAAATTTTAAAATACGTTATTAAATTAAAATTATACAGCGTAATAAAATTTTATCCTATGGATATTGCTATTTAACTAAAACTAACACAATCAGTAAATAAATGTAAACCTAATTAACTAGAGTATAACCAAAAATGAGGTAAATTCTTCCTTGTAATGGGTGGGGCATGACGGGGTAAGGAACGTGGCAACATCATGTGAGTATGGGAGTTGCTTCGAGACAAGGCCGAAGAAGCGACCATAGGCAAGGGAGGGCAGACGGCCATCCGGCGAGACACAGTCCGCCGGTAAATTAAATCTTTTTCTTTTAGGTTACTATATTCATTCTTTTTGATCGATTTTTTTTTGTGAGTTTATGGCAGAGTTCGTTCTTTGTGGTTCTTTTCTGATATTGGTTTATTTTTTTTTATTTTATATTATTTCACGCAGTCACGGTTTTCGAAATAAATTTTTTTTTGTAACGTTTGGAGACAACTTCCCACCCCCACAGCTGAGCCAAGCCGGTGTACCATCACCGTGCCGTCTCCTTCGATTTCGACTTGGTTTTAATAAATCGGAATGTTACATAAATGGCGCCCAACGCATATGGCTGTATCAAATCTTTTTATTTGTTCTTGAACAATCTTGGAAATAATTTTTGTAATTCGTATTTATTGTTTAGATTGTCTAAAGTTCATGTTAAATTCAAATGTTTGGTAAAGTGGAAACAGCTCGATAGTCCTTCACTTGTGTTCGAAAAACATGAGTGCAGTTGCGTCGAAGTTGTTGTTGACGTTGCCTTAGTTGAGTTGCCAATTACTAATTAGTCCGGTTGATAAGTCATGTACTAAGTCTTCCGTAGCGATTAGTGGATTCAAGGAGTGAGTCAATTTCTAAGTTTTATCTAGACTTATTAATTTTGCCACATCTGAAGAGTATATTTCCAAGATTGTCGTTTTTTTTTTCTTTCGCTTCTTAGTCCTCAAAGCATTTATTTATGCATTTGAATGTTGAGTTGCGAGAAGCACCAATTTTTTTTTTTCAAAATTTAACAGATTAATTCAATATTTACCTTTTAATTCAGTTCCGAATATTTTCTTTTTCAAGATATAGAAACCTTTAAGAAATTAAGAACGAAAATAGAGATACTCAAGTTTTTTTGTTGTTGTTGTTCAGTTGCCCTTCCTACCCGTCAGGTTACCACCCGTACATAACATATTAGTATAAACCCTTTTGCTGAATATTAACTGAAATTGTATTTGAATTTGTGTTGTTTGTGTTTGAATTTTATATTTATTATATTATACCAACGTAGTTCGGTCGTGTCGAATCACAGGTATGTTTATGCATGTTTTGGTGTTAGTATTTAAAATTTGTTTTTGATTCTTGCACCTGCGTAGTTACGCACGGTCCGATTCTTGGGTTCTTGTAAGCCCAAATTATAGTTCCTCCTAGTAAATTAGTTGTGGTTGTTGCGCGAAGTAAAATGATACGTTCGCCGCCACAAACTAGGCAACGCGGACGCAAGCCAGCGTCGAGAAAAGTAGCCGAGCCTACTATTCCGACGCGTAACTCAACCTTTGTGGAAGAAAATACCGAACCAGTCAGAAACCAGAACATCTCGAGTTCTGGCGATTTAAACTTAAGAGCCTCTAGCATTTCTCCAGTTGTAGACCGTAGGGCACCGGAAAATATAAATAATAATAATCAAAATAACACTTTTGAGATGTCGGAATTGCAAAACATTATTGCCAGCTCTGTGCAGCAGAGCATTCAGGCTTTGACCTCTCAACTTCCTTCCATTGTCAATAGCGTTCTTGACAACCGGATGCATCAGAGTGATCGGCCACCGCCAGAGCGCGTAAATCCTACCGATATATCTCCTCAGTCCTTTGCAACTGCGAGCATTTCTCCAATGGCCAAGTGGAATCTTAAATTCACTGGTAACAAAAATTCTATTTCGGTTACAGATTTTATTTTTCGAATTGAGACATTAAAATCTCGCACTAATTTATGTTGGCAGCACGTTTGTGCTAATTTCCATTTACTCGTATCCGAAAAGGCGGACGAGTGGTTTTGGAGATATTTGCGAAGCAATAATCTTCCAGCATGGGAAGAATTGAAGCACGCCTTAATTAAAGAATTTAGACCTTTAGATAACGACTTTGTAATATTGAAATCCATGATGGACTGCAAACAGACAACAGAATGTTTTGACGACTTCTTGAATAAAATCTTGACGATTAATGGTCAGATGGAAAAACCACTGGACGATATGAAGTTGATCGAGATTATAAAACCCAATCTCAACTATCGCGTCTGGCAGCTCATATTCGCTGCGGATATACGAACTATCCATCATCTTCGCGACAGCTGTCGCTCTGCAGAACAACAGCTTCTGAACCGCCAGCAATTTAAACGTCAGTTGCACGAAATTTCTCCTCCTGAAGAGAAGGAAAGGTTATTCGTGGAAGAAGTTCGGCAGGCGGAACTCCCCGAGCGCCGAAATTGTTGGAACTGTGACGCTAAAGGTCATACTTTTAACGAGTGCGAAAGTGCGGTCAGAAAGTTATTTTGCTATAAATGTGGTCAGAAAAATGTCGTTTCTCCTTCTTGTCCGAACTGCCATAAGAACAAAAATTTAAACTGGCGGTCGAACAGTCTAAGATCGGAGCAGGACTGTTCGATGCAGAATCCGCGAACATAGCTCCAAGCTCGACAAGCGTGAAAAACAAAGTATTTAGTAGGCACAGTATGTTGAGACGCAAAGAAACAGACGCTGACGTCAAACAAAAGAAGGTTATTCCACTAGTATCTTTAGAAGACAGAAAACGAAATTACAAAATTATCCGCGACAGAATTTTTGATGCAAACAATCAAGGTCAAATCAAGGTCAGCCAATCAAAAAGAATCATGAGGACTAGAAACTTACACAAAGGTCTTCAGTTGCGACATAGAGAAATTTCGACGGTCATACTTGATAATTCCAACAACTGCGAAGACGATTCGCGTCCTTTTCAAGCAGTCATGGTCGCGGGCCGGACAGTGAACGGACTTTTAGACAGCGGCGCGGCGGTCAGTTGTTTGGGGAGAGATTCCGAACAATTTCTTCACTCCGTAAAAATGAGTTTTACGAAATTTAATTCATCCGTGAGATGTGCAAATGGGGGCGATCAAGAGATCATTGGTTTTGTGACACTTCCGGTAAAATTTCTCGGTCGAACAAAGGAAATTTTATTTTATGTTGTTCCTGGGCTAGTGCAGCACTTGTATCTAGGGATGAACTTTTGGATAGAATTTGACCTGAAAATTACCATGTTGGAAGAAGTTGTTTTTAAGCATGACCCAGAAGCACATGAGCTCACAGCCGAGCAGAAAATTACTTTAGACAAAACAATTGAGAAATTTCCCTCGTCGAAGGCTTCAGGCCTCGGCCAAACGAACCTTTTGACGCATCACATTGACGTTCAAGGCGCTGTTCCGATTAAGAAGCGGTATTATCCGGTCTCACCTCCCGTCGAGAAAATTATTCACGATGAAATCGACCGCATGTTGGCCCTGGACGTCATTGAAATTAGTAATAGCCCATGGTGTAGTGGAATGAGTTTGGTTCGGAGAGGGGAGAAAAATCGACTTTGCCTCGACGCTCGAGGTATCAACAAGGTAACAAAAAAGTGCGCTTACCCGATTCCGCCCGTAGATCAATTGCTGTCGCGATTACCAGATACCATGTGGATTTCAGGTGTGGACATTAAGGACGCATACTGGCAGGTAAAGTTGGATGAACAATCCAGGGAAGTCACAGCATTCGCAGTTCCCGGCCGTCCACTTTACCAATTCAAAAGAATGCCTTTTGGGCTTTGTAATGCTTCGCAAACCTTTGTAAAGTTAATGGACCTTGTAATTCCGCGGGAATACCGTGAATGGTTCTCCGTCTATATGGACGATATCATTGTCATTGCTCCTAACTTTGACTCAATGATACATAGACTCGACGTGTTAGCTTCACTTCTCCAAAAAGCAGGCCTAACGATAAACGTGGAAAAAAGCAAATTCTGCTTCAAAAGATTGCGTTATCTTGGCTATATAGTAGGGGAAGGGAAACTGATGACAGACCCGGAGAAGGTATCGGCGATATGCGATTATCCCGTTCCAAAAAATCCCAAAGATGTGCGTAGGTTTCTAGGGCTGTCTGGATGGTACAGGAGGTTCATTTCTAACTTTTCCAACTTGGCAGCGCCCTTAACAGATTTGTTGAAAAGAAGCAAATCCTTTAATTGGACCCCTGAAGCACAGGAAGCTTTCGACATGTTGAGAAAGGCCTTGACATCCTCGCCTGTGCTTTGTCACGCCGATTATAGCCGACCCTTCGTTGTACAGTGCGACGCGAGTAAATTAGGCGTGGGTAGCGTTCTATATCAGATTGGAGACAAGGGTGAAGAAAGGGTTATTGCCTACATGTCCAAAAAGCTTAACGCAGCACAAAAGAATTATACGGTTACCGAGCTTGAGTGCTTAGCTGCGGTACAAAGCGTGGAAAAATTTCGCCCTTATCTAGAGCTTATTCCATTTAAAATCGTAACTGATCATGCTTCGCTTAAATGGCTTATGAATCAGAAAGACCTGAGCGGTCGATTGGCCCGATGGAGCCTTAAACTCCAAAGATTTGATTTCCAGATAGAGCATCGCAAGGGTTCAGATAATGTAGTCGCGGATGCGCTGTCTAGAGCTCATTTGGAAGAAATCGACCTTCACCACAAGGCCTTTGAATCTCCAGAGTATCTGACCTTAAAAGAACGATTTCAAGACGACCCTTCTAAGTACCCTGACGTGCAAATCAAAGAGGGTATTGTTTATAAGAAAACTAAGTTCGACCGAAATGGACTTAGTTGTCATTCCCTGTGGAAAATGTGGGTACCGGTCGATCTGAGAAACAATTTAATTTCGGAAGCACATGATCCGTCACTCAGTGGGCATGATGGCTTTTATAAAACTCTTAAAAGGCTACAAAACACCTATTTTTGGCCTAAAATGACCTTGCAAGTTCGTCTGTATGTGGACAGCTGTGAACTTTGTAAACTGACCAAAGCTCCCAGTTTTGTTTTGCGTCCACCTATGGGAGAAACGTTGCAAGCCGAGAAACCATTTCAACGATTATTCATTGATTTCCTTGGCCCCTATCCGCGCTCGTCGAAGGGGCATAGTTACATCTTGATCGTGGTTGATCAATTTTCCAAGTTCGTTCTGTTGAAAGCTCTGCGAACTGCAACGACCAACAAGGTAGTTGAACTTCTGGAATGCGAGGTTTTTCATCTTTTCGGCGTTCCAGAGTTCATACTCACAGACAATGGGAAGCAATTTGTGTCCAAGCATTTCAAAGATTTTCTGATTGATTATAAAGTAAAGCATCAGATGACTGCCGTATATTCTCCTCAGGCTAATGCTTCTGAGAGAGTAAATCGAAGTGTTGTGTCCAAGATTCGGGCTTACATTAGCAAAAACCAGAAAGACTGGGATCAGCATTTGAGTGCCATCGCGTGCTCTCTTCGTACAGCGATACACGACTCGACGGGCATAGACCCGCATTCCTTGATCTTTGGTCAAAGCTTCATCAGCAATGGCTCCCATTATGAGCTTTTGCGGAAATTGGATAGTCTTAATGAGACAGATGCGGTAGTATTGCCAAACAATATAGGACGCGAACTTTTGCGCGATCAAACAAAAGCCAGGCTTAATGAAGCGAATAAGAAGCACAAGAATCGGTATAATTTGCGTTCACGGGATATATCGTTCGAACCCGGGGAAATAGTTTACAAACGTAATTTTCTTCAGAGCAGTTCTCCTAAACACTTCTGCGCGAAATTAGCGCACAAGTTCTCCAAGTGCAAGATTATTCGACGCATAGGAAACTCTCTGTACGACGTGACTGATTTAAACGCTCGGTATCTGGGTACATACCATGCAAAGGACTTAATGAAAACGAATAGCCCGGCCTTAATCTCAGGGCATGGTCGAGCCACACGTTGAATTGGCTTCTTAACTCTTTTGATCCTGTAAGACAGTTTCAAAATAGTTAAGTTTGTAACATGTAGCAAATCTATTTCTTATTCAATAATCATCCAATTAATTCAAAATCAAAAAACTCCAATAGTAGCCTTTGACTTTTTTTTTAGAGACAGCAAGCCGTGTGCAAGGCCAACTTTTTTTTTGTTATTAAAAAACTTGCTGACATAACTTCTAGTCGACGGGCGATTGACCGCGCCGTCCTAGAAGTAGGCCTTGCCATTTCTCGTCTACTTTAATGAAATGCGACAATTGCCAAGGCTTACTGAGCGGATTTTTTTTTTTTTGCTGCGATTTTGAGGAAAGAAATTGATTTTTCGTAGAAAACGGGAGTTGGTTTTGATAAGCAATAACGAGCGGTTGTGTTTCGATAAAGTTGACAGAAATTTTGAGCTTCTGAGTTTTAGAAAGGTTATTTGATAAAGGATAAAGTTATTGGAAAAGAAAAAGTTATTGGTTGAAGGACTGGAACAGTGGTAATAATAATATTAAGTGCTACAGAACCAATTCGAGAAAAGTAAACTCATTTGGTTGCACTAAAATGTGAAAGGCAAGGACTGAAGGACCAATAAATTGTCTTGGTTCGGTTCTGGTCTTTAAAAAAAAACTCCTATAACTTTGTGCTCGGCGCCGCTAAGCTACGCCAAGAGTTAAAATCGTTTCTCGTTGTGTCTAATTCGTCACGAAGGCGAACAGGTTTCATAAATTGATTTCAAATAAAAAAATTGTAACATAAAATTACAAATTACATGAATTAGAAGCCCAATTGAAGTGTGCGAAAATAAACGCAGCGAATTCTTGATCGCCGTGATTCACAATTTGCGCTGGGCTGCAACACGGCGTAGACAATTTTATATATGTACATACACATACTACATGTACTTGGTTCATAAGATGCTGCGAAATAATGCTGTGTAAGATGCTGCTATTACCAAGGACCTGTTGCGAGGAGCATGGATGGCAGAGGACGCGGTGGATGCAGACATAATTTGGAATATGTATTGAGTCGCAATTGCTAATCGGTCCTAAAATTTTCGGTGATAAAATTAGTAGTGGAAACACTAAATTGGGATTAGATTGTAAACGATATTCGTTTGTGCGGATTACAGTTCACCCGTGGCCTTGATTAATTCAAACCGTGAAGGCTTGCCACTTAGTGGTTCCCTTAAAATAAACTTAAATTCTTGTGTGTTTTAAAAATTGCTTTTATACAACTCCTAATCGGGAGATTCATGTCGTTACTTTTCTATTTGTATGTACGGTATTTCTCAATATTCTTTTAGAGTACATTAGCCAACCTGGACACCGATTCGTCGCTGGATTGTGCACAATCGCCGCGGAGAAAGGTGAGGTAATTCCTTATTATTTTTGATTACTATATTCCAAAGTATTACCGGAACAATCGTTTGAGAAATACCATTTTTTTTTTTCTAATTTCTTGAATTGATATTTCTTGATATTTTAACTTTTTCTTAAAATTTGAATAAAAATGTTAAATAGGAAATAGTTTACAAGCGTAAGATTTTCATGCGATATGAGGTTTTTAAATTAAAAATCATAAAATGTTATTAAATTAAAATTTTAAAATACGTTATTAAATTAAAATTATACAGCGTAATAAAATTTTATCCTATGGATATTGCTATTTAACTAAAACTAACACAATCAGTAAATAAATGTAAACCTAATTAACTAGAGTATAACCAAAAATGAGGTAAATTCTTCCTTGTAATGGGTGGGGCATGACGGGGTAAGGAACGTGGCAACATCATGTGAGTATGGGAGTTGCTTCGAGACAAGGCCGAAGAAGCGACCATAGGCAAGGGAGGGCAGACGGCCATCCGGCGAGACACAGTCCGCCGGTAAATTAAATCTTTTTCTTTTAGGTTACTATATTCATTCTTTTTGATCGATTTTTTTTTGTGAGTTTATGGCAGAGTTCGTTCTTTGTGGTTCTTTTCTGATATTGGTTTATTTTTTTTTATTTTATATTATTTCACGCAGTCACGGTTTTCGAAATAAATTTTTTTTTGTAACGTTTGGAGACAACTTCCCACCCCCACAGCTGAGCCAAGCCGGTGTACCATCACCGTGCCGTCTCCTTCGATTTCGACTTGGTTTTAATAAATCGGAATGTTACAAACTTAACGAATATTAAGAAAGTTACTATTATCACTTCTAATAAACTCCTAATAGGTAGACTTACCAGGAGAGAAGGGGAGGGAAGGCGGAGGGTGTTATTTTTCTCCGTTCAAGTGTAAAAAAACGGCCAAACAGTTATAAAAAGTAACAACCAAGCCTAGAACTCGGAAGACCAAAAGTTTCAACAAGAGAGGACAATTTAAATTTTGCAGTATTCTGGAACTGTCAACATTTAGCTGTTATTATGATGATGTCACTGGAGGAGTAAAAACCAAGAAATTTTAAGATATGAATTGATACACTCTTATACAACGAACTGAAATAGTGAAAATTCAGTACAAAAAATGAGTTCTGAAGCTGAGTTTCTTAAAAAAAAAATTCCTTGAGAAATGCGTTTGCGCATAAAATTCAAAAAATCAATATGAAATTGTTCGGGCTAAAGCCGGCATATTTATTAGTAAGCTTACGATTCTAGTTAAAACAACTACAGCTAATAGTCGGAAACTTTCAGGACACAGTGTCACAGTATATGCATATTCCCCCCATTAACTCTCCCTCTCTCTCTCTCTCTCTCTCTCTCTCTCTAACCACCAGCAAATACAACCAAAAAAGAACCAGAGCCCCCATTAATCGCCCAGATTAAGCCACCTGCAAAGCCTTTACGCCTATGTTATGTCCTCCCGCATTTGCGCCGATTACCGCCAATAACTCTTACCACCGCATGTTCCATGCCTGCCGGATCCTGCATACTCCAATGACGGCTTAAGAGACCAGTTTGTAGGAACGAATCCTGCGCTGCGACTGATTCAACTCGAATCGAGTCGTTCTGCGCCGAGAAATATCGCCTTTGAAATCATAAGATCTAGCTTCCAAGGTACACCAAAGCGTTTTTAAAAGCTGACTTGTCATTCCGGCAAAGTTACGAAAAGTCGTCTTGTGTTGTCGATCTCCAGAGGCCTTTAAGTTCCCCTAAAAACAATTCTAAGTGTATTTGAAAAAAAAAAAAAAACAAAAAATCAGAGCCACTTTTTTAATCGTCTGCAGAAACCACATAGACCGAAGTTCAAATTTGCTGAACTTTTAAAACCGTTCTGAGCCGTTCCATTCGACTCAAGATTGTACAGACACAAAAAATAGTTTTGCCGGTTTGTCATACCGTGCTTCTTCTTCTTCTTGTTCTTCTTCTACTGTTTCCGGTCTGCAATTTAGCGTTGCAGCGATTAATCATTGTCACTTTTTTCAAGTTCGTTTTTCGTCTTTTAGTTTTGGCCTCTGCTTCTGCTTCTGCTTCTGCTTCTGCCGGTGTTACCTTACAGCGAGTTTATACGCCCGTCAAAGACACCCAAAAGGAAGGGCGAAATAGAGTTGCCAATTCAGCACAATGCGTCTCGAAAACTGTACGAGTACAAAGTGACAGTTTATGACGAGAGGACTGCGACTGCTGCTACCCTCGCAAAAGAGATGCATGCACAGACACACTCGGAGACGGCATGGCATGCAAATTTATTTGGTTTCATTCAAAAACGATCACAATAACTGTGAAAAAACTGAAATCATTTCAAATTTTCGTACCGTGTTATACTCTTTTACTCTGGCAATTGTAACCTTTGGCTTCTTCTTAATGGATATTTATAATCTTTTGTAAAAGATTTTTTGTATCATTAAAGCCGCAAAATTAAGCTAAATCACAATTTTTCAATCATGAAAATCACATTTTTATGGATTTTTATGGATCAGGCGTTTTAGAGGCTTCTTCATAAATTTGAGCTTAAAAAAACCACACGAAGATCTAAAGATAAAATATGTATTTCCTTTAAATGGATGCTTGCCTTTCTTCTGTTTCGTTTTCTGTTTTTCTTTTTCTCCGTCGCTCTCTCTCTCTCTCTCTCTGTCTCTGTGGGTCTATCCTCTCTTGCCTTTAGAATAAAAACTAGTCACAAACTAACTTTAACATATTTAAAGAAAGCTTTGCTTTTTGCTGCTCTACTACGAAACATCTTTTGCAGATGTTTTATATGTTAATCTTACTCTAGACAGTCAACTTCAAACTACAGCAGCAACAACAACAACAACAACAACAACAACAACAACAACAACAACAACAACAACGACAGCAAAAGCAAAAACAACTACTCATCGCATTAAAATGAACTGCACTTCAGTGAGTTCATTTTAAATGTCGTTGCCTGCCGCGAACAGCTGATGCACTTCAGACGGAACAGCAACAACAACAACAACAACAAAAATTACTCTTAGCACTGAGTTGCTTAAGTTTGCATAAACGTCAGAGCATCTCACCCACCAATTTACTCTTTATTATTATTACTATTGTTATTATTATTATTATCATTATTATTATTATTATTATTTTTATCATTATGAATGCACAAAATGCAGCCACACGACAAAAACTTTAATTACAATAACGTTCGTTTAACACAAACCCACGCAAGAAAGCAGAACAAGAAGAAGAAGAAGAAGAGGCAGATAGTTTGCTTCTTTTGAAGTATTTCACGCCTTTGGGACTTCATGACCCGGAAGAGAGCATGAAGGAAAGAGCAAAATTGGCACAGATGATGACTGGCTGTGTGCGTGCGTGTGTGTGTGTGTTTGTGTGTGTGTACAAGTGTTCTAGTGGGCTCTTTCTCGTTTAACTAACGTGCGTATCGTAAAAGTCATAAATTCTACGATTACAAGACACGCCCCGATAAACGCTCGCCAAATAAACATAGAAGTTATGTCACGTTGGTAATGCTTTCTTTCGCATGACTTAAACGAATGGATTTATTCTCTTAAAAGGATTAGTAGAAATGTATTTGTGAAACATTTAAAACTTCGTCACCGTCGCATAAGATTAAATTTGCATACAGCTGCTTAGTTTATTAAGGAAGCATCCTTAAAAGAAAAGGTCTTACAAAATTTATAAAGAGATATTATTCACTGTTTGTGTCGACACGGTTTGTGTCGTTGCTAATTTCTACCGCTTTTATAGCGAAAACATTGAAGCGGTTTGTGCCGACGCTAAAGTTTAAGTTAATCTTTTTTAGGTTATATAGAAAAACTATACAGAAGGACTATGTACAAATTTTGTATACATAATCAACAAAGCTTTCTTTCTTAATCAACAGAATTTCGTCTTTGCTGACGAAATCTACTTTCGCATACAGGGTCCTCCTGCGTGGCGACTCTCTTTAATGTAAAGTTTTTTTGTATAGAGGGTCTTTTTTCGTGGAGGTCTTCGGGCGCGATAAGGTTTAAAATCTTGTACAGTGGCTTAGATTTATGGATTAGATGGATTAGATTAGAATGGATTAGATTTCAAAATCTTAGATTTTGTACAGATGGATTATGAGAAATGAAAATGGTGGATTTTCTAGCGGGGATAGGTTTTGTGCTGTGCCATTTAATGGCGCTCCCATTTTTATTAGATTAAGATTAATTAAGATTCTATTAGATTGAGAAATAAATAAATTACAAGTTACAGTCACGAATAAATTAATTAAACTTTAAGCTCTAAACTTGAAGCTATAATTGAGTCAGTTTTGTAGTTTCGTCAAAAAAGCAACACCGCAGCAGCATCCTGTAATAAAATGAATAAATTAAATTCTGTCATAACTCTACTTTAAAAGAGAAAAGGACCAAAAAAAGCAAAACAACAACAGCAAAACAACAAGGAATCTCCATACTTATAACATATCGAAAACTTTTGATGTTTACAAATCAGTTGAAATCTGCCAGGATAATCATTACACAGCACAAGAACTGGCCGCTTGATGGCGACGAAATGCATGTCAAACATCATGCACTCGAGGCATGATGTACAAGCATGTGCATACACGTTTGCATGGCTTTAAACATGGCTGGATGTATCGACTGCATACATGCCGCCGAGTCAGGGCTTATGCTGTACTCACTCACTCCACTCAGACTCACCCTTTCACTCTAAGCCTTCTTTCATTCATTAATTCAATCACCAACTATGTTTGCATGAGGCGGTCTGACCGTTTGACTGGCTGTTTGTAGCCTTGACGGTCTGATTGATGCACTCACACATTGTCTCACTGACTGACTGACCAGCTTGTGAGCAGTTCGTGAGCTCGCTGAACTTGGTTGCAAGCCAACCTAGCAACCAACCAACCAAACAACGTAACAACGTAACAAAGTTTTTGCGCCAGGGCTTAGCCCTTTGGCTCGACACGGCGACTTCCATCATGCAAATTCCGGGCGTTTTTTAACCCGTTTTAACTCAAAGGACTTTCGGGTAACAAATTCGTTCAGTTTTTTCAACGAAGTAGTTTTTCATTGCTTCGTTGGTTGGTTCGTTTGTGCCTTCGTCGTCTCGTTTGCATGTGTCGAAGTTTATCTTGATTTCGTGCCAATTTCGATTTTGCCATCATTTTTTGTTCATTTCTGGTTCTCGAAGTCACCCGACATTAGTTTCTCGACTGGTAGCGTGTCGGAAAAGGGGAAAATTTTAAGGGGGACTGAGGTAACATTTTTTTTTTGGCATTCAATAATATTTTCACTTAATCCTGATTAAATTTAGAAGTTTGTTTGTTGGCTTCTTCCTTTTTGTTGATGTTGTAAACGGTAAAATATTGCAAAAGTGTTTCTTTTGATAAAGCTTTTATAAAATTTAACAAATTCAATTAATATAGCTCTTAATCGAGTTAAAAAATTAACAATTTTAATGTTAAGAAGACATTTTTGTTAAGTAGAAATTTTGTTAAGCAGAAATTTTTTATGAAGTAGAAATTTTGTTCAGAAAAAGCCATTAAATTTTATCAAAACGCTATTAAGTTATGTTGCTCTCTCTCTCTCTGTCCTCCCACTACCTTTAAGTTTATTCTTCTTCTTCTTCTTAACGCTTTCGCTTTAGCTGCCGTGACTGGGTTTGTTTCGCACGCTCAAGCAGTCAAGCATTACCGTTTTAGCCATCAACCAATCTTCAAAGCAACACCTGAAAAACGAATACCACGCCAACAGCAGCAACAGCAGCAACAACAACAACAGCAACACGACACCAAGGGTTTCACTTACCTTCAAGTGTTTTAAAAGAGAAAAGCGCACAAAAGACACTCTTAAGTGCTGCTGCTGCTTCTTCATGTCGCTCAAGTTGCAACATTTTTGCCCACACAACAACAACAAATTCAACTCAAAAACAATAATAACTGCCACAACAAATACAACAACAACAACTATAATTTCCACAACAACAACAACAACAACAACACAGTAGCTTCATCAGCAACTTCGGCTCCGGAGCTCCAAAATCAAGCGATGAAGCACGATCGTAAAAACCAAAGACCAAAAAAAAAAAAACAGCCAGACTTTTCAGAATCAGGCACGTTGTTGTAGTGGTTGTTGCTGTTGTTGTTGTTGTTGTTTTTTTTTTTTTGCTACTATTTACTAGCTCCGTAAATTCGTCATAAAAATGGCGCAAGGTTGGCAACACTTTGCGCAAATTAAGGACACTTTAATGTTTGCAAAAACAAAACAAAGAGCAAAAAAAAAAAATAATATCAAAAAAAAAAACAACAAAATAATAACTAAAAACAAAAACGAAAAAACGATTTTAAGTGATGTTTTACAGCCTTGCTG
The DNA here is from genome assembly GCA_949752815.1 of Conops quadrifasciatus. NCBI lineage: Eukaryota > Metazoa > Arthropoda > Insecta > Diptera > Conopidae > Conops > Conops quadrifasciatus. Next base: position 7,830,356 of record OX457077.1, read on the forward strand.
TTGTTGTTGTTGTTGCTGTTGTTGCTGCTGTTATTATGTTTTTAAGGTTTCTGTTGCTATTGTTGTTGTCGTTGTTGTCGTTGTTACTACTTAACAGCATGCAACAACGTGACTAATTGGCAAAAATTTCTTAATTGCAGCCGCGCTGCGTCCTCGTCGTCAGTGCAGTCAGCGCTATCGTCTGTCCCATGTAATACAATACAATGTTGCCAGATCTTGGCAAAACAACTGCGTTGCTGCTGCTTTGAAGTGGGGTAGAATTAAGATGCGTCACACATAATTGACAGCTGACGAAGAGACAGACAGTCGGACAGACAGACGTGGAGGCGGGCTACGTTTTCGAGTGTGAGTGGGTTAAGGGTAACTGTTACTAACGTCGCTGTCGCACGGTTTTGAATGCTTTCATGAATCTCATAAACTGATTTATGACGGTCGGTAAATTGTACGAGTTGACGAGTGTGTTTAGTGCCGGGCAGCTTCTTCTTCTTCTTCTGCCCTATTTAATATTAAAATGGATAATGAATGGTATTTTCTTATACCATCATCGTTCTACATCTACTCTACTCTACTACAATTCGTTTCAGTTCTCATCGTTTCACTTCTATTCCATTTGATTGTCTTCGATTCTGTTCGATTCCATTCCAATTTAAATCGCCGCTATTCCATTTCTATAGAATACTTCACCATATCAATTCCATTTCATTCCTTCGTTCTTCATTCCTTTCAATGTCATTCTATTGCTTTGGATGCCATTAATTGGATTCCATGAAATAAACGGTTTAATTTAATTTTTTCCATTTCATTCATTTTTGCTCAATTCTCTTTAAATTTTCATCGATCGACTTTATTCAAATTGTCTCCATTTGTATTGTTAATCCATTCTATTGGCGCTCAAGTAGTTTTTTTTTTTTTTTGTTTAATTCGAATTTCTTAACCCGTCGATGATATTATCTTATTGAGATCGAATCGGATCCTTGTTTTAATTTCAATTTAATTCGCCTCGAAGTCGTTTCGTTTCTATTCTTTTTTTTTTTCCATTTATTTCCAAATGTTTCAACTTGATTTATTTCCATTTACTTTTGTTTTAGGTTTCATTCTCGTTCCGATTCCATTCTATTTCATTGTTTTTCCGATTTCATTATTTTCTATTCTCATTCCTATTCCATTCTATTTCATTGCTTTTCCGATTCCATTCCATTATTTTCCATTCTTTTCTGCATTTTATTATTTTCCTTTCGCTTTGCCAATTCCATTTTCTATTCAATTTCATTCTTAGCTTTTGTATTCTTATTCCATTCTATTGGTTCCCAAGCGGTTCACGATGCTAGATTGTTCTCGATTTTATTAGAATCTCTTGATGGCATTAATCTTAATTAATCAGAGTTTGATTCTACTAAAATTTTTGTTCGGTTGAATTCGAATTTCGATTCGATTTCGATTTATGTGCGCTAAATTCCATTCGTTTCTATCTATACCGTTCTATGTTCGATGCTATTAGATTATTTTGATGAATTTGATAAAAAAATTGATTGAATTGAATTGATTTGATTGAAGTTAATTCAAAAATACGTACTTCATTCCATTAGATTTTATTCGAATTTACTGTTCTGTTTAATTTTTGTCCTTCCATTTGGATCCTTTGCATCATTTATAAACGATCTATTCGATTTCCTTTGAATACGCATCGCAGAAAAAATTTAAAATTTTAAATATTGTAAACTTTAAAAATTTTTACTAATTCATTTTCAATCCTATTATTCCTTCACGAGCTCGTTTTGCTTTAATTTTTGTTTCTTAATTCATTTGAGAGCGATCAAAATTGTATAAGAATCGATTGATTTCACAAAGCACAAAGCAATGTAATTTTAATCTACTACCAATATTTATTGTTTAGTTGTTGTTGTTTTGTTTTGTTTTTTTTGTTTTGCGATTTTCATTATTTGTGAGCTCGATTGATATAAGAACAGACACCAGTGCAGCCACTAAAAGAAATCAGAGCATAGCTTTCATTATTCATGCATTACACTTTTGTTTCTCTCCCACACACACACACACACACACATACACACACACACACACTCACATCATGCTTTAGAATGAAACACTGTGCGAAATGTATTGAAGTTTTTGAAAACGTGGACCCATCGCAGCTGCGTTGAGACGCGCTTGCGTCGCAGTTGCGTTGCGTTATGTTGCGTTGACATGCTTTCGGGAGCATTTCATGTGTCAATGGAAATGATAATAACAAAAAAAAAACAAAAAAAAAATGGTAACAACAACAACAATCCTGAGATTATTTTTTTTCTCCAGAGAATGATCATAACGCCACTGTCAACGACAATAGCAATGTTTTAAATGGAACAACAACAACAACAACAACAACAACAACGACAGCAACAACAGCAACAACAACAACAACAACAACAAAAACAACAATAACAACAACAACAACAGCAACAAGAACAACAGTAACGACTACGACAACAAAAGCAAAGACGAATAAACAAATAAACGAACAAACAAATAAACGAACAAGCAAACAAACAAACAAACAAAAACAACAAAGAACAAGACCAGTAGCAATTTTCAGATTTAATTGTGTTCTCCGCATGGAGATGGCGCTGTCGTACATACGAGAATAATCTGAATGTCTGTTTATTTGCTGCTTCTTTATTTAACTGTCTAACGGTCTATGCTTATCTGTCCATCTGTATATCTGTCTGTCTGTCTGCTTGTCGGTCTATCTGACTTTCTCGCTAGTATGTTAGTTATTTGGTATGACGTTTGTTTTTAGCATACTCTTATTTCGCTTTTATTTTCCCTTTTTTTTATCTCTTTTCTGCAGTTGGTTTCTGTAAAACAACAACAGTTTTGTATGACTTTTGTTGTTACAACAAATGAAATGAGCAGATGTGAAGATGAGAGAGAGAGAGAGAGAGAGAGCTGCTGTTGTTAGCAGCTATTTGCAGCTATATCGAAAATTCTAAATTTCATTTAGCGTTAGTTCAGGTCTTACTAAAAAACCTTAACGAATCATGCACGACATTTCAATATTGGCGCAGAATTTTTGGACTGTACAGATGACAACACATATGCATTATCCGCATGTCGCGCATGCTTTCATAAATTCAAATTTCATTGACGATGTCGTCAACAAAAAAAACAAGAGACTTGAGCCTAATTTAGTACCTATGTACATATGTATGTATGTATGTACGTACGTACTTTCCTACGGTGATGACACACTTTCCCATCGCTCTCTGCAACCACAGTAATAGTAACAATAATTATAACAATAATAATAACAATAACAATAACAGCAACAGCAACACCAACAACAAAACAACCATCACCAATTAAAACGAATGGAATGCATGGAAGCAGATGAAATATTTTCTGTGGTTTTTGCTTGAATGCAAACAATGATGCCACCGAAATGAAATGGACAAGCATGTACAGTAGCTGCAGCAGTGACAACAACAACAACAACAACAACAACCAGCAAATACAACAATAAAAAATAACCATTCTCTGCGTAGACAACGAGAAACCAACAATAACAACAACAACAACAACAACAACAACAACAACAGCAGCAATCAAAATCTGCATACTTGAAAATGTGACTGATTAATGCTCTGTAGCCTGAAGCAATCTCTTTGCTTTATAACATCACTACAAGTACGTACGTACAGAGTGTGTGTATGTGTGTGAGACCAGCGTGTACGTATGATGGCCACACACGCACTCACTCACACTCACACTCACACACGCACACACGCACAAGCATGCAAACGCAAATGCAAACAAAAACTCAATCTAATTTGATGACAAACTGAAAATGAATTTCTGTTGATTTTCGTGATTGATACTTGCGTGCATAACTGTTTGCGTTAGAGTGTGCGTGTGCGTGTGTACATTTGCGTGTTGGTGTGTGTGTGCGTATGAGCTAGAGTGCAATTAAGTCTCAACGGAAATGAGCTGTTGTTGGCATCATAAACGGAAGCCATGAATTAAAGGAAAGTATCAAGAGTTGGAAGGTTTACACAAAAAAAAACAACAAAATTTGATGCGCAAGTGAGAAAGTGAGAAAGTGAGAAAGTGAGAAAGAGAGAGGAGACATAGAGAAAAAGAGAAGAAAGTAGACTTTGAATTAACTGCAAGAGAACTTTTTCTAGAAGGAAATCTCGTTGTCAAGCGTTTCATTGCAAATTTAAGCAAACAGACGCTCTGTACTTCAGTGCCACACTTTTTGCATAGTATATACGGCACACACACACACACACACACACACACATATGTACATACATGCATTCATACGTAAACATACAGCAACCTTTTATGATTTATCACTAAATGACTAAATGATTTCTGTGCAGCTTCGGATGCCGCTCCGTGCGAACGAAGTTGATCTCTTCCGGACAAAATTTGTAGGAACAAAAGTCGCTCGACTCTACCGGTTTGAAGGTCAATCCTTGCATGTTCTTTTTTGGAATTAAAGGGAAATGGAACCTTAGAAGCATGATTCTATGTGGAAAATCATTTTGAATGTACGCGCCCAGAGATCTGTCCAGACATATTCGTAGACACAAGGATTTACCTCAATTATTGGGCAAATTTTGACAGTTCATACATATTTAAAACAAAATCGTCAAATTTAGCAAAGAAAACACCTCTATGGTCACTAAAACGCAGCTTCTTCTTGTTTCCAAACTTGGTAAAATGATCAACGATTTTTAAAAGTGATGATCAACAAATCATCACTTGGTTTAGGGCACGATGATGAAATGTCATGCATGATTCGTTTATGTTTTCTTCTCTTCTCTTTTAATTGCCGCAAAAAAACAACTTAATTTTACGATCTTATTTCCTAAAATTAATCAATGCATCTGTAGTCTATAGTCCGTTCGACAAACAAAAGAGCTCTTCATTAGCTCCTCTTTCCAGGAAATTCCAGGAAATCCAGGAAATTTATTGAAATAAAATCCCCTTTTTTTCGTTCAAACATGACTAATAAATAAATCTAAAGTCTTTCGATATTCGTCCGACCTTCTGAATGAACTCTTAAAGAACAGAAGAAAGAAGGAAGGAAATTAACAAAAAAAGGAAAAGCAAAAATTAAACGGTTTTCAGAGAATTTTCTTAATTAAAAACGGATATTCTCAATCATTCGTTACCCAAAACCCAATGAAACGGAAATCAAGCAACGAACAAATGAACTGATGATCTTCCGGAAACGGAAACGGAAACGGAGGAGGAAACGAAATGAGCATGAATGCTTAATTGAAGCTCTAACGAACGAATTCATCATTTTCATCATCGTTTGCTGTGAAGTTGAAAGCAACGATGAAAGAAAAGTCAAGAGAATCTACAAAAATCCATTCGAGCGAAGAATCATTTGGAAGTAAAAAGAAATTTATAAAAATTTATAATGCGGGAAGAACAGAGGAAGAGAGGCAGGTCTGAATGATCTCTTCTCTCGATAAAGGCATCAAAGCGATAAAGGAAATAATTAACTTAGGCGATATTCTGGAAGCCATGAAAGAATGCTGCTCTTAAAATGTGCGTACCTATCATAACCCGGGAGTTCATGATTACGCCATTTCTAAAAGGATTTTCTTTAAATTTTCCACACTTTAAAGACTAAATTTGCAGCTTAATAAACCTCAATTCAAAATGTTAAATTTCATAAAATAGTATAGAACTTATACGCTTTAGTATGAGAATTCATAATTTCGACAAACTTTTGGAAATAGAAAAAGTTTTACGGCTTTTCAGTAAAGCTTTATAACATTCCATTGTACTCGTACATAAAATGTGATGCTGTATAAAATTTCATGCTATATAAATTACGAAAATTTAATAAATTTATGAAATAAATTAATAATTTGTGGAAGATAATTTGTGGACCTAAGAGCGAAAGAAAGGCACTAAAAATATATTAAAAGATATGGAAATTTTGAGCGTATTGTTTTTATATGTGCCCCGCTTGTAATTCTCTGTGTATTTATTTTTTTATATGCATACATACATATTTCTATTTTATACTGAAAATTTGATTTGCTTTTCATAAAAGCTCGTCAACACTTTAACACTACAATATTTTAACAATTTTATTTTAATATAAGTTAAGATTTTGAATCAAAGAATATGTGTTTTCATTATTATTCGGTCATGAAAGAAAAAGATGAAGTCCACAATGATATTATAAAGAAAATTACAACAGTGTTTTTTTTTTATGGACGAACATGTTGCTGATGATTGTGGGCTATCGATCAATTTAATGATTTTTGCATGAGAGACTATGGGTAAACCCACGAACTCACACTCGCGCAAACCCACACACACACACACACACACACACACACACACACACACCTATCATATATCACCATTCAGGCAACAAAATTGTACAGTGCGCATCCTGTTGCTCCAAAAATATTTCTTGTGTCCTTCTGCCCTTCAGAAAGCAAAGCATCCACTGTTGTGAGATATATAGCGCAAATTTTTTACCCCATAAAAAATGCCAAATATATTGTATACACACACACACTCACACACTCACACTCTCTCACATTTGCTTTACTGCTTTTATGAGAGGCATATCCGTAGTTTATTGAAAACGATTTGTGAAAATTTTAAGCTTCGTATAAAAATGGTTACCAATAAAAAGGGACAAATTGAAGGCCGGATAGTACCTATTTATTTATATGTATTATGTAAGTGTATGGGTATGTGAGCGCGTGTGGGTGTGGGTGTAGGTGAAAGTGTATGTATGGATATGACATTTAAAAAAGGCTGCTCTATAGTAATACATTTCTCTACGTAACAAAGTGAAATATTTTGATTTTATTGTAGCGCGTCATATTGAAATTATTGAGATACGGAGTTTGTTTTTATCGAATTAATTTAATTTTTTCATTTTTTCCTTTTTTTCTTTTATTTTTATTGTAATAAAAACGACGTATAATAAATTAAATTTTTCTACATGTGTGTTTTTTGGGTTAAAGAAAGAGCTTTTCACCAAATAATTTTGTAAAAAAAAAATACAAAAAGGAAAAAAAATTAAAAGAGTTGTTTTCAGGCCAGGCCAGGGCCTGAGTTTTTAAGTTTTATTTCTTCATTTTCAAGTTGTTTTTTTTTTTTTCATTCAATCTATAGAAATTTGTTTTTTCGGGTCTTCTTAAATCTGTAAAACGACGATTGACCGATTGTAACGATATTAATTATTAATTATCGTTGTCAAGCTTTTTAATTGAAAAGATATATAAGACGTGATATCAAATTTCTTTTTAGGGTCGACATAAAAAGTGTGCGTTGAGTTTCGGCATAAGGGTCTAGTAATCTTTGTTCAAGTTTTCTTTTAAAGTTTCTTTTAGAACGTTTGGTATGTTCCAGTATTTCTTAGGCTCCACCAATTCAAGCTTTCCCATGTCCAGCAGCCAGATGCAGTCATTGCCTCCTTTCTGGATGGCAGCAACCAAGTTGCGGGCACACACGTCGGCAGACTGACCGGGCAAGTTCATGGCGATTTTGGTAAACTGCGTGTCCAGGTCGAGGAACGTGTGCATGTTATTTAGAAGCGGCGTCTTGGTCAGAGTGGGACATATGGTGATGAGAGAAACTCCGGTTTGCGCAAATACAGTAGGATGCTGGAGCAAAGAGAGAGAGAGAGAGTTAACAATTTTTAGCAAAACTTCATTATAATTAAATATTATAAATGCAGAAAGAGAGTATGTATGCTTACGGCGAGTGCTCTGGTGGCGCTGATTACCGCTGCCTTCGAAGCGCTGTACACGGGCATTGCCGGCAAAACATCGAGGCCGGTCACCGACGCTATAGTGACAATCATGCCTCCGTTGCCGCCCTTGCTTTTGTCCATGTGTGGAAATACCACCGAAAGAGCTTTCATCAGGCCGACAAAGTTAACTTGGACAGTCAGGTCTATTTCGTGGTCGTTACACAAACCGGCGCCGTAAACGAAAATATCGATGCGTTTCACATCATCAATAATCGCGTTCAGCTTATTGCAGTCCTTGGTCACATCGAAACGGTAAAAGGAGACGGCACAGTTAGCATCGAGTAATTTCAGCTCAGTTATGGCTTCTTCATTATAATTCTGGTCGAGCAGAATCAAATTCTAAAAAGAAAATTTTGTTAGCAATAAGGTTTCTGCTGCTTTTCGCTTTACCTTTAAATGCTTAGACATCAGAACTTTGCAGGTTTCAAGGCCAATAGCTCCGAAGGAGCCCACGAAACATAAACTCTTTCCGTTTAAATCCATTTTCATATTCGTTCTGACGGTTATTTCTCTCATAAACTGCAGCTGCTTCGACGCCAACTGTTGGTCTACTATAAGTAAAATGTTTCACTTTAAACGGCCAGCGTTATTCTTGCCATTCTTGCCTTGTGCAACAATCTCTTATCGTATCTAAATAAGATAAACTTTTGTATTTGCATATATGTATGTGCATATACATACATACATATGTATGTGCATGTACGCCCGGTTTATTAATCGAAGAGATAACGCCTGAAGATTAAGCAAGAGTTTTATACATTTTGGACTTTTCCTTAAGTATAAAGTACATCGCCTGAGTACAGTTTGCTATTGTTGTTTTTATACTTTTGCTTTCTAAATGTTACTTAAATTAGTTTGAGTATATTTATATGGTTATATGGACCGCTTATTTTGAAAGTGAGTAAGTCAACTTTAGGGGAAAAATGAAGTTAATGATGATAGACAAATATGATATTTTTTTTTCATTCAATTTAGACACTAACCTTTTCGAATTTTATACCATTTTTATTTATTGGTAACGAAATCGTTCGGAATTTCCCGTTTCCATTTCGGAATTTTCCCAAAATCCCAAAATTTAAAATCACGAAACGACAAAATCCCGAAAAGATAAAATCCCAAAATTACAGAACGATTCCAGGATAAAATTTTTCGGGAGTTTTAACACCAACTCGGTGGCCAACGCTCCTCCCCTCTAGAGTGTGCTTCGTCTCAGGCACTCAATGTACGCTTTATAATTGAAAGAATGTATGTAGCTCTTAAGTAACCTTACGATTCAACACGATAGCTTTACGATTTCGAAAGCAAATCGAATTGGCCACCAAAGAGCGTTCCTCTATTCGCTGGCAGTCTGCGGAAGGGGCGAGGGAAGGAACAAAAAAAAGTATCGCCGAAAATCACTGACAGCAGGACACAAAAGAACACACAAAAAGTGAGAGAGAAAAAAAACAATAAAAGCAAAGAAAAGAAAAACAATAAAAGCAAAAAAAAAACCAAAAAAACGCACGTCAAGTCAAATGTTTAAAATGAAAATCAATCCTGTTCGCTGACATCAAACAATGTAAAATTTATTTGCCAACAGGGAAGCGCTATAGAGGACGAAACGACAACGAAATCAACAACAACGATAGACAACAAGCAGGACAACAAGCAGAAAATCAAACAGCAACAATGACAACAACAACGACAATGACAATGGCAACAACCATGCGAATACATTCACCGAGTGACGAATACATAAAATAAATATCACTGGACTGCATCAACCCAGAGCAGCAGCAATAACAACAACAACAACAACAACAACAACAACAACAACAACAACAGCAACAGCACTCATCAGACCACAGCGGCAGACTACAGCATTCAGCAGCATTCATCCGAACTTCATCGATGGCGCAACTTGTGGGAGCGAGGGACCATCGCTGGCCATCGCATCGGTCCAGTGCTTTTTTGTTACCAGGTTTTTGTGTTGTTTTTTTTTTCATGCTGCGCTCAGGACTCTCCAGTTCTTCGGTTCTGTTTGTGTGCATGATTTTCTGTTGTCGAGAGTGGTCGCCGTCGTCGTCGTCGTAGGGGCTGTCCCGCGGGGCTGAACGCTTGTTTGTTATGCACTTCACAATTGCAATTTTCACCTGTGTGTGCCTTCGCCCCTCCGTCCGTCCATTTCTCCTTCCAACCAGCTTGAATATTCGTCCCTTAAGGCCTATCGAAGGAAACGAACCCACGGCCCGTATGTGCACAAGCTCAAGTTTTGGTGTGAGTGAGCTCTGAGCCTGTGTGTGTGTGTGATTCCGTTTGTGTTGGATTGGTTCATTGAGGTCGCACTGGAATTGGTCAATTTTGAACCGCAAATGGTCGAATGCTTCGTTAGTTGTGCCGCCGTGACATGCCGCTTTTTTCTTCTCCCTCCGTCGCCGCCGATGGACGCTAGAGCGGAAGTGTCGGATGTGGACGCCATGTTGATTTGAGCTCTGCAGTTTGTTTGAACTCTGCAAATATGCATTATTGAGGGCATGGGCGCCAAAAAAAAAGGGTAGAGACGAGACGTAGGCGAACGTCAACGAACGACGGACCAGACCGGACAGACGTCGATAACGTTATAGTCTGTGGCATCCTATCGGCCATCCCTGACGAGAGTAATTAAGAACTCGGCTGAAACTTTTTCCGTTTTCAAGTGATGGAATGGATGATGGTTACTCTGTTCAATGAAGAACTCTTTATAGAAGTTTAGAGTCTCACTCTAGCACCACTTTGTAGCTCTTTATGCTGGTAGCTTAAACTCAAGTTTAGGGTAATTGAGTTTAGATTTAAATTATTGATTGATGTGTAGAATTTTGCGCTAAAATTGTCAAATCAACAATTATATGTAAGAGTTAATAATAAATATTAACTATAATATAAGAGTTTTTAATAAATGAACGGAGAGTCGTTCTGTTCGACTATTTCTCCTGCGATTTTCGGAGCGTCGTATGAAGCAGCCTTGCTTGCTTCTAAACCCATAAAAAGGGAATGTATAGAGCTCAAAAAGAGTCGGAGAAGTACACCTCTTTTTGATATAATAGATCAAAATAGATCAATAGATCAAAAGAAGTACTACACTCTAAAAATTCTGGGTATACGAGTACTGGTATAAATCTATTTATAACATTTGATTTTATAAATTTATTTATATGAAAATTTCCAAAAAATTTTATAGGTTATATTTCTTCTATTAAGCTTTTTTATTATAAAAAAAAAACAAATTTTATACAAATTTTCCTATAAAGTCAATGATTTATACCAAAGTAAAATTTAATTTCAGCAGATTTTAATGAAACTAATAAATTTTATGAATTTTAAATTTTAGATTATAATGAAAAATACTCGTACTGCAAAAATTGTTTAAATTCTATACTATTTTGTGATAGAATTTTTGTAATATTTTTGCTTTAAAGTTTACTTTATTTTTTTATATTTTATACAATTTTATACAATGAAGGGCTATAAATTTTATAACAAAATTATTATAGATCTGTATGCATTCTATTGTATTTCAAAATTATTAGAGTGTATATATCAGAATTCATTTCCATCTATCAAAATCATACGATATCTTTTACCATCCTTCTTTTGCGTGATGATTTTAAAACTCATGCTTAATTTGTTTCTAAACTTTCTGGTGTTTTTAATCCAAGCCTACTTGTCTTCCACCCACCCTGACACCATTTTATCTGCCCTCCCATTCCTTCCCACACACACACACACACACACACACACATATCCCTCAAACTTTAAACAATTGCAGCCTATTTTGACGCATAAACGAAAGCATGAGCTTCCTTCTTCGAACTATTAATTTGAGTTTTTGTATTTCTCTTGTGTCTGCTGCTTGTGGGTGTGTGTACACATCCATACAATATGTATCTACATACATACATACATATATACATACATACATACAGTCCCATCGTGTGCGCAGTGCAATGACTCTTACTGGCTTTCTTTGTTTTTTCTGCTGTCTTTTTTCCGGTTTTATTCAACTTCAGCGTTTATTTGCATTTCAATTGTTGACGAGTAAATGAAAAACGAACCCACAATAACAACAACAACAACAACAACAACATCATGGCAACAATCATGGCAATAACAAATATTATACACTTCTATGACTTCTTCGTTGTTTTTTCTCTGGCAATAAAATGGAAAAGTTGTGTATGTGTGTGTGTATTGGCATGACGTGTTGCTATGATGTGTGTGTGTGTGTGTGTGTGTGTCTGCAGGGGTGCAACAATTGCAGAATTAGAAGAAATTAAAACTATTTATAGCCTTAAAGTACTCACGAAAGGCCGAAAGGTTTCGTAGCATACATTAACATACATACTCGTACATATGTATGTGTGTGTAGATATAAATGTATGAATAGCTCAGTGTGTGTGTGCGTGTGCAGAAATCTGTTTTTTGCTGAGGTTAAACACACTACGTTTTTAGAAATAGTTATTTTTTAAAATGAAGGTTAAATAAGGAAGTCCTTTGTTAAGGCTGAAAAAATCCTTATATACGCCACATACTATATTCTTTGGCCACAAATTGTCCTTCTTTTGTCACTTTTTGCGTTAGAATTTGAATGGTCGTGCAGATAATGAGCACGCTTATTACGTATGGCTAAATATTATCTCTAAAAACTAACAGTTTGAGTATCATATTTTAAGTGACTGCAAATTGGTTGACTTCAGAATTAACGACTGGTCATTTACGTTAGTAAATCGACTTATGGTGAACAAAGATTTTCCGCTCACTGCGAAATTGTTGGAACCCATGTTGGCCATTTGCAAAATGGCGATGAAAGTGTGCTCGGACTAGCATAAATATTGGCCAATTTACACAATACTCTTTCTCTCTCTCTCTCTCTCTCTCTCTACTGGCGATGATAGCAAGAAGCTAGACAACAACGAGTAACAACGAATAATAACAACAACAACAACAAAAACATTGAGCAATAACAACGAAAGGAACAACAAAACAAATTGAAGTCATAACAAAGACTCGGCAGCTCGGCATTTGTTGCTGCTGCTTTTTCCCATTTTGTTCCCAATGCTGAAATTGTTGTTGCTAGTGTTGTTGTTGTTGTTGTTGCTTTGGTTACTGTCGTCAAAGCTATTGGTGTTTTGTCGTTGCTGCCATTTACAGAGTGTCTGAACATAAATTGCGTTGCTTTTTGTGAAAATCCTTGAAAATTTCGAAAAGCAAAGACAACAACCAGCCATCGAGCCACAATAACAAAATGGACGGCGGCAGGCGGCAGTAGTTGTAGTTTCAACAAACCTTTAGCGCCCTCACGGCAGAGGCAGAGGACAGAGGGTTAGATGTAACGATATGCGAAGGCGATGTGGAGGCATAAATGTGTACCATAGTTAACGACCGCATGAAGGCTTTATGTTATGCAGCTCACCTGCCAGCATAAAGACCATTTCTATAATTGGCAAGGCCGATGCGAAGGCTGAGGAGTAGGTTGAGCTGGATTCGGTCTCTATGCCCAAAGGATAGTGTGCGTTGTACTTGAACGAATTATTTTGGGTGCATTTCAATGCTGTTTCGGGGATACATTTTATCGAGGTATAGTGTTGAAATGGAAAACATGATTTAAGACAATTAAGAGGATTGAATAATAAATAAATAATCCTTTTATTGTATGTATATGAAAATATCCCTTTACCTTTAATTGTTAATGGAAGTGTGGATAATATGTTCGTACAATATCAATAAAAAGCTATTAACATTATCCTTTTAATTCAATGCTTACAACCTTTTTACATTTATATAATATTCAAACCATTAAAGAGTTTACCAGCAGCCTGCCTGTATGCAATATATTAACGACTTAGTGTCCGCATATGCCTTTATTTAACATTTAATAATCAAGTCACGAACACGAAATAACTTCCTTTTTGCTGCCATGAGTCGAGGCGAAGGAACTCATCTTCCTCCTGATCTCAACAAAGTGTGTTTGTTGTACATTGTAGATACCAAAAAAACAAAAAAATCATCTACGCACACAATCCCGAAGAAACATTAAGTTTTGTAACCTACTTTTAGGGATTATTTTTATACTTGTAGAGCGGTAATGCTTTCAGAAAATCTAATCGTGAAGTTGTTTTACTCACAACAATTTCAAGGATACTTCGTAAATCCTCTTCCAGTCAATTTCTCAGAGGCAAAGGCACTGGGTCGTGGTGGGGCTTAGAAGAGTGATAGATAACTCTTGGAGAAATTTCTTGAAAGTATTTCTTACTATTCTCGTCCACAATTCTTGCAATTTCTTTTTATGATGATGTTTCCTCTGGTTCTTTCATCCAATGGATCAAAGTACGTGTGATAAAAGTGTGTATGTCATGCGTATAGTTTTATGAGAAGGGGAAAAAAAATACTAACTCAACAAAATAAAGCAATGAAATTGAGGCAAGAATGAAATTAAGAAGAAAGTAATGGCGATGAGGCTGGAAACTGAGGTCGCGGAAACTGAAGAACTAGTTTATCACTCACTTCAAAGTTTCCGATTGCAATTCGAGGACATTGATTTCAAATAGTAAATACAGACAAAAACGTCACGTACCACCAGTAGGCACATCCTTCTCCGACAGTAAAACGAGGTCAAGATGAGATGATGCATTATGTTATTTTGTTTAAATTGATGACCTTTTTGTTTTTATTTTCTGATCTTTCCAGTCTTAGTCTTGAAGAGTTAGGACAATAGGACCAAAAGACCTATTCGGGGGGCCTATTCCCTCCCAAAAACAAAATGAGAAGGAAACCTCGCTTATATATCAATCAATTACTGACCGGAGAGAGATTTGCACAATGCTAACAATCTTTCTTATCTTTTATAGTATATACAATTCTTTATCCCTCACTCGAATCCTCACAAAAAACCTTACATGACTCCCAACACAAAAGGTCTTTAATAGTCTGGTGGGAGAAATGAAGTGGTTTCTACCAAAGTAAAAATGAATTTCTGCTCACGAACGATATTTTTTCCACTTTATGCCTTCATTGTTGAACATATCGTGCATACAAATGTCTCAAAATGTCCCCTTGATTATGTAGTCAGTCCAAAGGCTCCACCAAAGTCAACCGAATTACGATTACGATCATCGATGACATCGGTATTAACATTTCCGGCAATGGCAGCGGCCACTCAATTGCCGCCATCCCATTCCCTCCGCCTTCTGGCCCTTCTGCCAACCGAACCTTCGTTTCTCTCTAAGTTGATAATCGATTGTAACCATAACAGGATTAGTCGGACATTTGCTGCGGCAGGATTCCTTTTTGACCTTCTCGCATAACAGTGTGTTTGTGTATAGTACGCGTGTGTGTGTGTGTGTGTGTGTGTGTGGTGCTGTTTTGCGCCCTCAACCGAGCAGGACAGTTTATGTTGTTGATGTCGGTTTTTGCTGTAAACCACAATATGATAACACCTCATTCGTCCAGCCGCCTCTCGTCTGCTGCTGCTGCTCACTTCATAATCCCCGCCACTATCATCGTCATCATCGTCCCGTCCCTTGCTAAGCGCCAAGTCTGACGGCTGTGCAACGGAACAGCTTAACACTTTGCGGCTCATGTTCGCTCCCCAGCAGCCGGCATAGGCCGCAACCTCAGCTTCCACGTAATAGGCTCACTCGATGTCCAAACGAGCGGTGTCGAGGACATGCCAAAGGCGCCTCATTTAATGTGACCCGAAATTAGTTTTTATTGTCTCCTTCGTTCGTTCATTCGTTCGTTCGTTGCTTTGTTCGTGGTCCCTGTTGTGTAAAGTTTTATGGATCTCATTTTTATTGATGCCTGTTTTTTCATACTGGCTTCTCAGTCCATTTACATTCTGTTGTTGTCAGTCACAACAATTACAACTGAGGCCAGTCGATGAGTGGGTTTGTGTGTTTGTGAGTGTGCGGTTGTACACTTAAGTGTCATTTCAATACGATTGAAATCTAACAGAAATATATCGAAATAGTATATTGCATGTTATTGGTTTAATTTTGTGGAGACTTGTAAATTCATTGCTTAGAATTGTTGCATACTTTTAGGTACTCTTAAAACATTTCTGTTAATTCATTGAACAAGTTTTGTGCCTATCTTTAGGCTTTACGCCGAAATTGTTTGCATACTCTCAGGTTCTATAGAGATAGATCTTTTAGGCCAATATTCGAAAAAAGAACAATTAAAGTGACAAAAATTAATAAGAATTTCTGATGTGATTGATGAAAGGTAAAGTGATCAGCATTCTAACGCCACCCTTACATTTACCCTAACCCTCCTTGTTCCAGCATTCTACAATAATCCATACCCTTCACTACAAACTCATACCTATTATTCTTCACTTGTACACTGTAAAAATAGAGACTCATAACTACGATATCAAGTCATTGGGATTCGTTCCAAAATGTCTGTTGTTTGTCCAAATGTTAATCCAGCACTCAATCGACAATCAGATAATATCCAGTGTATCTTGTCAATTCTGTGACATACCAACAGGGTAAAGAGAAGGAAAGAGATGGTGGTGGGCAGATGTAGGGGGAAAAATGCTGGTGAAGGAATATCGGATATCTGTCGATTTACAGCAATTTCGATTTGTACAAAACAAAGAGAAACTGAAAATCTAAAGGTGCCTGAGAATATGCAACAAAAACGATGGCCTCTCCTCCCGGCAGATAACACGTTGCCGTTGACGAAAAAGAGAATTTATGAAAATACTTGGACGATAAAACTCAGCTTTTGCAACGCCTAAAATTGTGCTATACGCTTGACTGAACACAATCGAAGCTAAAGGATAAAAGTGTGATGAGAGAAAGAGTTAGAGACAGTGAATGAAAGAAAGAAAGGAAGGGACTGAGGGATCGAGAAGAGAGAGAGAAGGAGTGAGGGGGTTGCTCTTGCAACAAAAGAATCATGCCATAGCAACGCTTCACAGCTTTACGTTACTCGCTTGATTGAATTGACTGACAAGTACGTGGCTTTGTGAACCATTTTCTTCTCCAGCCCTTTCTGGAGTTCGATTTTCCACAAACTTCTGTTCAAAAATCGATCTATATTTTTGAAATTTTCTTACTTTATACTCTGTAGTAAAAAAGTGTTCAGTTAGTTAATCATTTGGTTACTCGAATTGATCACTTGATGTTTCTGATGGAGAAGAATTCAAATGGACACTCTTTGGCAAGCAATTTTAGGCTGGGTTTATTCTGTGATTTATTGGCCTAATTTTGCCTAACTGACGAAATAAGAAATCTATAGGATCCCATACATATTTATGTACGAATTGATGATCAAGAAATGATCAAAAGTGGTATAATAAAACACGAAATTTATTCTTTAGCATTTTTGAAAAATGCAAATTTATTCTAGGTAATAAAAACCATATTTCCGTTAAAGAAAATATAACAAAAAACCAAATTATGATTAGATTTAGTGACTGCCATTCGACATTCTTCACGAGATTCATTTGGTTTATGTTTTACAAAGAAAACCGTCTGCAAGCAACAACATCTTCAGTAACCTTTAAAACTTCTTTTTGAGCTGTTTTATCTAATGTTGACATTGTTGAAACTTTGTTTCGTGAATGACTCACGAAGACCACAGCAAGACCTGTTTTTCTATACAATGCCATTTTAGCAGCTCAATGCTCAGTGCTTTTGAAAAACCACTACCATCGTAATTTTATAACTCGCCTTTAGCTACAACAAAACATAATAGAAGCAACAACCATCGTCATCGTCATCATCATCAACGTTACGACTGTTCGCTATCGTTATTCTTCTGCGAAAAATGTATATTTTCAGTGTTTATTATCTTTTCTTCGGAAATCCTGCGCTATGTTCAATTTTAGATTTTTAACGTAGTCGAAAAACAGACGCTAGAAAAAAGCATTGCATATCTTAAGGATAACAAAAGCAGCCACAGCGCACAGAAGAGAGACGGGGACACGAAGAGAGAGAGAGAGGCAGCCAAAGCTCTTTTAATGCTCTCCATTAATTCTTCATTTAAATTCAGTAACGCGTTCTGCGAATTACGCACCAAATGTAAAACGAGAAGTGTTTTGTTAGTCTATTTTTGAAATTTTCATGGTTTACTCTGTCGCTACCTACCGTCCCCTCCCACCGCCTCCAACCACTGTCTCTCTCTCTTTCTCTAAGCATACTTTAAGGCGAGTGAACGAGGGCGGAAATAAGAAAATAAAAATACTAGAAAAACTCAAAGTCTTACGTATACAGACTTATCCACTGTTTGCCGAGTGACACACTTTCAGCATCATTTCTTTCAGAGTCTTTGCAAACACCTTAAAGTAGTAAATGGTTTTTAAAGAGGAATTTGAAACTACAGTGATGAAAGGCTGCCCTTAAGTGTAATATTGAACACATATTGAATATGTTGAATAACTGTTAAAGTAAAACAGAAGTGTTTCGAGCTTTACTTAAACGGGTCGAGTAAAATGCTGCATAGTTTTAGGAGAAAACAAGAAAGAAGAAAATAGAAGACTTCAACTTCTAATCGCTAACAGTGACAATTTATGTCTTTTTGTTGGAAATTTATCGTATTTATTTAAAAACCCTTTCATTTGCATTTTGGGAATGCTCAGGATTTTCTGGGTTTGACCAAAAAGGCTTTTGCCTCTTGAAATATGCTATTTCTTTGAATGAATGGAATGATGCCAATAAAAGAATAATGACAAGGTTCTTCTTTTTAAATCATCGAATTAGCTACGAAAAATCTACTCCCGGCAGATACTCACGCTGTGCCACCACGTTTTTATTAGCATCGTTACAATAATAAAAATCTGGGCAAGTGCAGAACACAACAAAATAAAAAAAACCAAGAAGAATGAAATAAACATCGAAACTTCGAAATCAGAGATAATCAAGATTCTTGTGCTTTTTGTCGACGTCCACCCCGCTGAGTCTCTTCAGGGAACAGCAATTACTGGGGGAAAACTTCTTTAAGGCGAGTACAATACAACACAACAGGTTTCTGGAATATCTCTTCATAAAATAGGTAATAAAATAGGTCGAGCAGGTTAAGAATTAAAACTTAAATGGCTATAGTTTTATTAAAGACAAAAGAGATCATGAAAGCGAATTAAAAAGAAATTACGAAAGAGAAAAAAAAAGTTTTTACATTACTTTTAGTAATGTCTGAAATTCCTTACTTTTCTTCTCAAAGAACTTTTTATTTTGTAAAGTCTTTTCATTGCATACATTATAGCGTTAAGCAGCTGTTACCCGCTAAGTATATGGATGTGTTTGTGTGTCGGTCCGTGTGTGTGACCCTGAGTGTGGTTGAATGTGTTTGAAAAGAGCTCAAAGCAACATTAATTCATGGATGTATTCTGGCGCTTATTTCTTTACTCTGAAACATTTGTAAACAAATGAATATGTTGCATCTCTGTCTGTGTATCCTCCTGCCTCTGGGTAATGTACATACATATTTCTGACCGAGTTTCGTTGTAAATACATATTAATTTTTATTATTTTTAAAATTACCAAAAATTACAAAAACATTTCAACGTAATTAGACTGACTTAAACTTGACAATAACTAATAAGACTTAGACCCAAGTTTGTTTTTAAGCGTGTTTTATTAAAAACGAATAATTTTTTTTTACACGATTTGTTTGTTTTTACACTAATGTAACAAATAATAATAAGGTATTATTTTTACACGATTTGATTTGATTTAACACGATTTAGTTTGATTTAATACGTTTTTTTACACGAAACGTACATATGTATCTACCGTGTAAAAATAGACTTGGCTATATTTTTTAGCAAGTACTTTATTTATCTGGATATTGATTCTGGACAAAATAGAACTCATTCAAAAAGTTGATAATTTTGAAAATATATATTAGAGTTTCTTATATATATATTCTTAAAGTCGAATATTATAAAATAACGGTTATATGGATTAAATAAAAAAAAATTAATATATCAAATATCGAAATATTTTCTTCGAAATATAATTTTGAGTAAAATCAATAAAAAAAAATTATCAAAACACAATTTTTTTAATCCTGTTCTCTTTGATTTCGTGAAACAAATTAAAGTAAATTTAAAATTAACTGAAATTATCGAATTTACTTCGGTCGCCGAAATTAATTTTCGGTCTGACAGTTAGACCTGCATTTACCGACTTGACAGTTAATTCCAAGACATTGACACGGCAATCAGAAAAAGGAATTCTTTTATAGGAAAACCTGTTTATTAGTTAACGTCTTATGATGATGTTGCGTTGTTGGCCGAAGTGACTGAAGGCAAAAAGTATTTTTAAAAATTGGCAATGTCAGTTGAGTCGTGTTCTTCTGCAACTTGGAAGAAGAAGTAAAAATATGGTATTTTCAGACAGAGCAATTTAAGAATTTCATTAAAAAATTAATTAATTTTAAAGGGTAAAAAAAAAAACAGCAACAATTATGGTGATGTTTAAGCTGCCAAAAATAACTGTATTTTATTATTTGTGCATTATTATGTAAAAAATAATAATAAAAATAAGAATAATAAATTTTAAATATTCTTTGCTCTCAATTACCTGATATTATAATCAACAATTATTAGAATTATTTTTTTTAATTTATGTTATAATTTAGTTTAGATTAACTTTACACAATTCACAAAAACAAAATAAAACATCCAAAACCTTTAGACCTTTATTTTTTTTTAAATTAATTTAACTATAAACATTTTTAAATATTTATTATCTTGAATATCCAATATTTACATTAATATTTAATGCTTATCAAAATCTTAAAATAAATTTCCGTAAACTAAATTTAAATTCAGTATAAATTTTAAAATACTATAAAATTACTCTGATTTTCATTACATTTACGGAATTTATTTGTAAAGGTTTTCGCGATATTTTTTTTATTATTTAAAAATTGTTGAATTCTTTCCTGCGTTTTAAACGCTATTATGGTTATCTTTATTAATATCAAAAAATCATTAAAATGCCAACGAATTGTTGTGATCGACAGCAACGACAACAGCAAAAACAATAAAAATAACGTCTACAACAACGATGGCAACAACAACGATGACAACAACGACGACAACACGGCCACAACAACAACTAAAAATAACTTCAACTTCAGAAAAACAGTAAAATAAGTTGTTTGTCGTCGAGGCAGTTCACTTTGAACGACTGACAGCGACAGCGACACCAACAATAATAACAACAACAGCGACTGACCGAAAAAACCAGCAGCTTTTATGGCCACAACGAACAGGAATGTGGTTGATGCTGCTGCTCTAAAAACGTGCTGCTAGTAGTGTTGCAATATTTTGCGTGAATGCAGCTGGTGTTGTTGCTGTTCTTGTTATTGTAGCTGCTGTTTACGTTTTCTTTGTGGTTGGAATATTTTCACGTTTCTGTCTTCACAATTGTTGTGATCAGTTGTTGATTTGTTGTTGATTGTGATGACAAACAATATTTGCGCGCATGCTTACAAAAGTCCGTGCGATATAACTCTCAACTCTCAAAATAACTCTCAACGCTTACAAATCATAATTATCCAATCCAAATTCAATAACTATGATCAATCAGAATCAAACTATTAAAGGCACTGAAGATGGTACAACGCAGAAAGCAGTTTGTCTCCAAATCAAAGTTGACAAGTGTTGACAGGAGCCCTTCCCTTTCAAAACTCATAAAAATTATTAATTAATAAAAGTTAACAAATAAAAGTAATCAGCTGCATAAAATCAACTGTTAGAAAAAAAGAGCTTTTGGTGCTTTTATAAGATCGCTGTTATAATTCATAATAAGTTCATACTTCTTTCAGATACAAAATATGTACATAGTATATGAGTCACATCGGTCTTATACAAAGAAAGTGATGACTTGCCTACACTTTAATACTTTCTTGCAGCTCCGCTCCCTCCCCGTCCTTTTTCCGCTTGAATGCATGCGTTTTCGGAAATTTTCCTAACTTTTCTCTTGATCGCGTTAAAAATTTAGCATTATTTGTTCTGTTAAAGTTGCACTCAGTGTTGTCATTGTTGTTGCTATTATTGTTGCTGCTGTTGTTGTTGTTGTTGTTGTTATTGTTGCTGTTGTTGTTGTTGGTCGGTGTTCTAACAATTGCTGCTCTTGTTATTTCATTTGAGTATTGTTACGTTCTTCGAATGCTTTTTAGTTCTTTGTTTGTTCTTGTAAAAGTTACCGTTTTCGTTAAATGTCAATTTATTTATTTGTCAAAACAAAAGTTTTTCTTTCGTTACCGGATGAGGAGGTTCTCAGTGATTTTGAAGAGGAAAAACTTTTTTACTTTTTCATGATGCAGGGTCGGTGGGTCCTTTCTCCGGTCTCCGTTTTCATTTGTTTTTTTCTGTGTCTTTAAGCAAAATTTCTGTGTTTTTTTATTCAAATATTTTTTTTGTGTACTCGTATTTTTGAAATGGAATTTTTTTAAGTCTTGTTTTCTTCACTCTAGACTCTAGATATTCATCATAAAATTTTATTGTGTCAAATTCTGTACATAAAGTGATTTTTTTATTGACTGATTGATTTAAGTGAACCATGGACGTTTTATTTCAAAAACGAAATCCAATTTTAGCAACGACAATGACAATAAATTGCTTCAAAATTTTATAGTTTCCTACCTTCATTCCTACCTTTCTTTTTTGCTCCCTTCTTTTCCTTTTTTTCCTTCCTGCTTTTCATCATTTTAATTTATTTTGAATTTTATTTCATTTCATTGTTCGTTCATTTTATTTTAAAATGTTACTACTTCTGTGGTTTTCCGCGGCATGCAATTGTTTCTTAACCCTTATATCACTGGCGAACTCTTCCTTCCATCTAGCCCTAACCTTTAGAGTAACACAAATTGTATTTTAGCATAATCAAAATGTCATTCTCTGATCATCAAACTATAAAGTTTCTGATTTTAGCGATTTGTTTTTCAAAAGTATAAGATTTTAAAAGTAATTCTACACTTTCAGACAGATGTCCACCACATTTTCTAAACGCTATTTAAAGTTTTTTTATGAAAATCATAGATAGTGACAATTTCAAGAAGTTTCAGAAATGTACCTTCTACCATTTTTTGTTATGCGCTTTCAAGAACTGGCAGGTAATCGGTTTATCTGACCACATCTGTTCGCTCTGAGAAGGGTTAAAATGTATAAAATATTTTCACCATTTCATTTTTATTTTATTTTCTTGCAGAATTGTTGGCCACTATTTTTCGGTGTTGTTGTAGCTGTTATCGCTCTTTCTCTGCCGTTCTTTTTCTTCTTGTTTGGTTGCAAACGGAAATTGCTCAATTTTCTGCAATGGCAAACTTTTATTTATTTTATTATTAAACATACTTTTCTTTCCTTTTTTCTTTGTGTCAATTTTCAATTTTTTTTTTTCGTTTTGAGTTTTTAATAATTTTTTTGGCAACACTAACGTTGGCGAGGCGAGAGTTAATGGTCAGGAAAACTTTAACTGAATCGAATGAGGCGATAAGAATGGTAGCATGAGTGGGAACCACTTCAGGGATGAATTGGCGCAGAAGGAGCAGGTGAAAACAGAAAAAGAAGCAATCGGAAAATCGCATAAAATTCGCAATATTTTGCGTTATACTCGTATTTATTTCATTCCTGGTTTCTTCTTTCATCGACAAAAATTGTAAATTTCCATGCAGAAAACTTTTCATTTTTACAATATATGTGCTCACTCGTGCGAATATTTCTTACGATATTGATATGATATTGTTTTTACTCTACGATTATAATATGCGGCCTATGAAAGGGTTTCACAATCATTTAAAGCGTACAGTTCAAGCGTTCAAGTGCAAACAATTGTACTTTTTATTATCTTTATTATCAATTAAGTGTTGCATACCTTTAGGCTGGTGCTTCTCTTTACACGTTTATGTCAATCCTGTTGAATGAATCGATGTTGTTGTGGTTGTTGTGGTTGTTGTTGCTGTTATTGCTTTTGCGATTGCTTTTCCAGCTGCTAACACCATCATGGTTACCGTTGCCAGTTAGTGCTTTGCTTTTTGTTGTCATCATGAGCAACAAATCGTTACGGATTGAATTACATTTTAATACAGGTAGTAAGTAATGATTACTTCCAATTACATGTAATTTCTGATAATTACGAAAAATATGACAGCACCGCCATATTCCGAGTATTCAAACAGAAACCAACAGTAGCATATTTGTTGGTACTGTCTTTAACCTACGCTTGGTCTCGGCCGACAATGAATGCTCTGTTGGCAAGCGGCCCAGCAGCTGAACCGGTTTATTGCCGCAGAGTATGAAATCAAATTATACTGAAGCATTTTCAAACAAATGCAAAATCATTGCGTATTAATCTCAACAATTTACGATGCGTAACGGGGACTGATAGTTGGGGGGAGGGGAGGGGAGGGAGAGGGTGTATTCCATGCAGTATATCAAACCAGACCAGACGCAATTATTTACTCCATTTATAAATGTATAAATTGGCGCATTGCGTTGATAAAAGCCTAGTTTTTGGCGTTTCGGTATTAAAAAATCAACCGGAATTGAATTATAGCCGGCCATTTTTTTGCGGAGCCGGTAAAGTTTTCGTAACAATTTTAAAGTCTTAATTTAGACACATTTCATTTATGTTGGAATTTGTCAAATGCTCGCAGCTCTCTCAATTATGCTAGATTATAATATTTTATTGCATACTTTTGAGAGCACGCTAGAATTCTTTTGCGTAAGAATTTGTTAGTCCTCGAAAATAATAACACATCAATTCATCTAAGCGCATCCTTGCAACACCTAAAAGGACCGAGCAAAAGACCGAGTTACGAAAAAACGGGTACGGTAAGGCCATTGTCAGTTACGAACATTTAAATTTTGATAGATTCTTTGTCTCTGTGAGAGGTACCTCTGATGCATCCACTAAAATATCTCGTACAATAAATCACAACATACATTCTTTTCTGCATTTAGCTGTGTCTCTGTCTGTCTGTCTGTCTTGCTTATCTTTTGCATATTTTCAGTCATTGCTACCTCTATGGGTATAAAGTGGCCGGCCTGTTGTTGTGGGAATGGAGGAAAGGGGGAGGCGGAGGGGGCGGGGAATATGAACTACATAAAAATAGCAATATTTAACTCAAACTAATCGTCTGAAACATTTTTTACAGCACAGTATAATTTTTTCCACAGACCAACGTGATCCCACATGAACGGTTAGAAATTACTCTCTCTCTGATAGAGAGAGAGAGAGAGTGGGAAAATGCTAAGAGGTTTTGCTGGGAACAGTGAGAGACAGAGAGAGAGAGAGAGTCTGGTGGTTGAGATCTTTACTGTATTCTTTATTTTCCATTTGCGCCCGAAATGCTGCCACAACATTTATCATCGCACATGAATGGAATTGCTTTGCTCTGCTGATTCATAACCTTTTATATCATAGTTTCGACTACAGCGTTAGTGCATTGTTGTTGTTGTCGTTGTCGTTGTTGCTGCTGCTACTGTTGTCATTTGTAATAAATCTTTTACTTTTTCTTGTCGTCAGTGTTGCTGTTCGTGTTGTTTTTGTTACTGCTGTTATTGCCGTCACTGCGGTTATTGTTTGTTACAACACTTTTCTTTCTCGTTTTTATTGTTGTTGTTGTTGTTGTTGTTGTTTTTATTGTAAGCACTTCATGCATTTGACTTGAAAAAATTTATGTTTTGCAATTACAAAATTTCGAAATTGAGATGTCAAACGTCTATCTGCGGTTAAATGTATGTACCTGGCGGACACTCGGCGCTCAAAATAATACCGCTAAAAGTACATTTTGTTGTTGTTGTTGTTGTTGTTGTTGAGAATATCCTTCGGGAAGTGTAATCGTAAGTCGAGATTTGATTTATGGACGATGAGTAAAGCGTATTTGATGGAAATTTGCATTTGAATTGTAAAATAAAAATATTGAAGCAATACTTATCTACTTTAAACAAAGCGAAAAAAGACAGCAGTTCTCAAATACTTGCATGACAAATCATTCATAAATCAGTAACGACCGTCATTGCAGGCGACTTTCGAAAGAAGACTATAATTTTACTATATAGTTGCTGATATAGTTGCTGGTTTTTTGAATTTTTCGCTTAACCCTTATGTCTACAGACAATTCAAGCTACTCTACTCAAGTGGTTCTGAGATAAAATATTTCTATGTGATTTTGGGTGGTGGTCAACTATTTTATATCTGTCGTATTGAAATACTGCCTTAGTGAGAATGACCCTCAATAAAAGTAAACATATTATTTTTAATCTGCAATTTTAAATTGTTTCTCCAAACAAGTACAAAAAAATTTCGATGCATGTTAGTTTAATCTTTTATGTTGCCCTTTTCGATTTTTTCCAATTTTTTCGAATGGTTTTGGTCTATTTTTTTTTTTAATTTCAGTAACGTTGTTGTCGGTCTTTTGGGAAATACTTAATAATTTTGTACAAACAAATTCGAATAGAACGTCCTACGTATTTATCGGTAAATCATAATCACTGTGTTGAACGCTTATACGCCCGAAACTATGCAATGAAATGTGCAACGTCTGGCGCAACAACGGAAACATACATAAGCAGTTACAACAGCAGTAACAGCAGCGACAGCAACCGACATCGGAAAGGACTATATTTTGCTGCTTCAACAACAACAACAGCAACAACAACAACAACCCACGTTTAAACCTTGTTCACAAAAGTGCACGCAGTGCGACGGGTACACTTTTGGCCAATGTTATTACAAAACGTTGAACGTGCATGCGTTAGAAAATGTCTATATATTATAACACTGTATGTGTCCTGTTGTGTGTGTGTGTGTGTGTGTGTGTGTGTGTGTGTAAATATATTTTAAAGTGATTTCCCCTGAGAACCGCAGGATCAAAGCGACGAGAAAAGGGCGTCTGTTTACACTGTCAACAGAGCGCATCCTTATGCGTCACCCGCATTTGAGTGTGTGTTAGTGGGGGTGGTGGTGTGTGTGTGTGGGGGGGGGGGGGGGGGTGAATGGGGGAGAGTATGTATGGTCACATCCAACAGCTTTAACTTTTAGAAGACGAGGTTTTATGTTTACGTAAGCCCAAAAGGCCACAACAAAAACAACAGCAACAACCAACAACAACCACAGACTATGACAACTCACCAACCGACAATTGCCAGACGATCAAGACGACGAAATAGCGTGAAGCGAGTCAATAGATCCAATGCGGCGACGCTGAAGACTATACAAATTTATTTTCTTAAAATCTTTGTATACTGTCGTTGTTGTTGTTGTTGTTGCTAAAATTCTAAGGTTGTCTCCGAAGCCCCAAATTGCTAAAAATGTATTTGCTTTTTGCCAGAACTCCATCAATCACAAAATTCGTTTTCTCTAATTTGGATTTTCTTTAACTCCAAAATGTTGGAAGTAAATAATGAAAATCCCTGAATAAGTGCGGAAGTCATAAGCCTTAATGGAAGGACATAAAGATTTTTCAATCGCCAACTTGATTTTATTTCATTAGAAAGCACCATTGGCGATTTCATTAAAGGTTCAAGGATTGAAGGTTATTATTGCTGCGTCTTATTAGGTTTATTTCATTTGGAAAATGAAATGAATTTTCTTTGCTATAGTCATTGAAGTGCACATTGCCATAATTTTTGCATAATGCTAAAGCGCGGACTGGGTTTTTTTACACAAAAACAAGCAACCTTAAATTATCTTTTCATTGAAATCGTTGATGAATCAGTAACGAAAAGATAGGCCTTTGCTTTTCAAAAAGACTTCGACGAGAATTTCGGTGTTTCTTTTAGTCACTGGATGACAATTGACTCTTCGCGATAACCACAAATCAAGTCATCGTTGAAAATCGATTGAAATTCTCGACCGGAGGAGAATTTCCTACAAATCAAAAGGAAATCCTCATCAACGATTTCTATGGGCCTAGTAAGCATGATTCATAAAAACATATTGCGTTTTGCTAGAAATCGATTTCTGTTAACCCTTCATATTCTTAAATTTTTCAATTTTAATAACATAAGATCTAAACTAAACTCATAAGAATTTATCGATCAAATAATTTAATTCTTTTTTTTTGTATTTTTCTCCTCTCCTCTCTTCTCGTCTTCTCTCCTCACTCCTCTAGACTTGCTATGAATTGGAACGTTATCTACGCGATGAGCCCAAACTACAATCGTACAAAAAAATCCACACCGAATTAGACTCCGCCTGGGAGCTGTTTTCGGCGCCTGCCCGCATTCTCGAAGAGTTGAAAATCAAAGAGCAAAATCTGGACTCGATTTCGACGACGAGCTCGGTGTCGTCCTCCTGTTCGGGCAGCATATCGTGGGACAGCAGCTCGTCGCAGTCGCTGAGCTGTTCCGTGGTCGTCAAGCAGGAGCGCATCGACGAGGACGAAGAGGAAGCTCTCAACTCGGACAGCTGCGAAGAGAAGCTGCTGTCCATGTCGCCGCTGGCGACGATATCGGCGGCCTCTGCTGGCGTATTAGCGAAAACATATCTGAATAATGCAGCAGGTGCCGGCGGCAGAGGGGCAACGCCGGCAGCAACGGCCGCCACTCAACATTGTCCGATATCGGAAAAGGCGATCAAGTTGCGTGTGATTGCCGCCAAAAGTAGTCACAGTAGCGGCGGCGGCAGCGGCAGCGGCAGCGGCAGCGGCAGCAGCAGTAGTAGTGGTAGCAATAACAACAACACTGGCATTCATATGACGAATAAAGGCAATAACAACAACAACAACAACAACCACCATCATCATCATCATCATCATCATGATTGCGTATTGCCAACACTGACGCCGCCCTCATCGCCGGAATCAGTTCGTAACAACAACAACAGCAACAGCAGCAATAACAACCATTGTTTATCGTCAGCTTCAGCACCGTCATCGTCTTCATCATCATCATTGTCATCATCAGCTTCATCAGTCATTATCGCTGGGGCCGGTGCCAATCAACAACAACAACAACATCATCAAATCGATGCCAACGCTTTGACTGCCAATGAATTGGCTGCTCTCATACAGCAACAGCAACAGCAACAACAACAACGGCTGAGTCAAACGCACATACAACGGCAGCAGCATTCGCCATCAACAACCGCCATACTGCGCTTCACTGCGGCCGCAGCAGCAGCAGCAACCTTGTCACCGACACTATCAACAACAGGCACTACGCTTGTCAGCAATCACAAGAACGCGGCGCTGTCATCGGCAGCTGCTGTTACCACCACAACAACTACAGTTCCTCAATTGCAACAAAAACAACAACAACAACAGCAACAGCCGCATTTAAAACATGCCAGCATACAAACAGCTTCCGCTGCCACCAAAACCGATCATTTACACTCGCAACACTCACAAACGCCAACGCAACAACAGCAGCAGCAGCAGCAGCAGCAGCAACAACAACAGCACCAGCACCAGCAACAACAACAGCATATCGGTAACATTCCGCGTAATGCTATCGTTCGCTTAACAGCGGCCGCCAAACAAAACGGCGGCATCAGTTTGGCGCGTGTCATCCAGGTACAAAGCGGCACGACGCCGGCAGCTGCAGCAGTTGTCAACAATGGCGGTCAGCAACAGCAACAGCAACAGCAGCAGCAACAAGTTGTTAGTGGTGTGACTGCCACGCAGATCGCGCAGCGTGGTACCGCACAGCAGAACCCACAAGTGACAGCATGTGAGTATCTCTGACAGCTGCCTTCTGACATACCGAACGTCATTCCGTAAAAAATTCATTGTTCGCAAACAATCTCGCACAAACTCGCAGAAATACGTACGAGTTTTATGACGTATGAGGAGAAAAATTAAAGCAGTCTGGAGAACACTTGGATTTTTTGAAAATTCAAGTTGAAAAATGTTGACAAATTTTAACAATTTTTCCACTTCATTCGTTCGTCATCGACGACGGGTTGAAATTGAAAACTGTAAATCTTACAATATTTTCTCTTTTTGTCTTTTCTTATAGTGACGACAAAACATCACCAGCGCCAGAATGATCATAGTCCGGATGCAAAACGCCGCATTCATAAATGCCAATTTATTGGCTGCAAAAAAGTCTACACAAAGAGCTCACATTTGAAAGCACATCAAAGAACGCACACAGGTAAAGTAACCATATACGATACCCAAAATTTATATAGAAAAAGTTTATACATATATGTACGTATCGTTTGTATAAGGAAAAAGTATTTATATAAACTTTATATATGAAACAGAATTTTTTTTTTAAATTGTCACGGCATTACCACAATTTTATGCCATCATAAAATACTGCTGAAATAAATATCATTTTTATTAATTTTATAATAATTAAATATTAATAATTAAATACTGAAATAAATCTTAATCCACAAAACAAAACAAAATAACAAAAAACCAATTAAAACAAAAAACCAATTAAACCGATTGGCAGAAATAGCAAAATGTTGCTCGTACAACATTATAAAGAGTTGAACAACAAAATGATTATAATCCATACGTCAGCAGACCCTTCGAACAGTTTATCCCATGAGAATTTATAGTGATAACATTGCGAATGATATGATTGAGGCTACGCAGTACTCACTAAAAGTCCTCACAACACACACTTCTTTTTTACCAAAACATTGTGATTTCCCAAAATGTCAATTGCATTGACAGACATTGGCAGTTGTTAAGTCAAGGGTAACATAAAGAGAACGATAGTTGGAGTAGAGAGTGAAATCGAAAAAATTTAAATTTAAATAAAATCGATTTGAAAGGAAGCCACAAGTTTATCAGCCATCACAAACATTTCTTGTTCGATTTTAATGCTCCATGAAATTTAATCTTTTATAATTTAACACCGTTAAGCGAGCCCCTTGAATAATATTACTCTCCTCAAATTATCGATATTTTTGTAGCGTATAAATAATTTTGTATAAAACTTTGTTGACTGTCGAACCATAACCAGCCAGACGGAGAGCTAGACGGACATGAACAAACAGGCGGGCCTGTCTTTCATTTTTGATTTCGGTAATCTTTTCTGGCAAAATTTTCTCTTATCTTATTTTGACAACACGCGAATAAACGAACAAATAAACAAACAAACAAATATTAAATCAAACGTTTTCGGTTCGCTTCACTTTTATTTAAAGTAAAAGCTGTGAAAATATTCTCTTTCGTTCCCGGACTCCTTACGGTTACAGCCTTAACCTGTGCCTGAAAGTTTAGGGTTCAGAGCTCACGTTTATTGCGTTTATTCAAACATGAAGTTAGGAAAAAAAAAAGGAAAATTAGTGCTTAGTATCATAAGTCTTTTTGTCTTTTCCTGCAAATATTTTAGTGTTGACGACGATTTCAAGTTGGCAAATTTTTTAAAAGAGTAAAATTGAAGACGTTGGCTATATTCGATTTTTGAAAATGTAGACACAAATTTGAAACAGAACATAAATGCTTCTCTTGTTTCAAGTTCAATTACACTGAATTTTTTGCAAAGATACGATAGAAATAGACTAGAATAATTTATTAGCGAATATAAATTGCATAAAAAAAATAATAATGAAGCAATGTCTGTGTAAATATGTATTATCAAGATAGCACAGAAATGTGCTTTTTTCTATAGTTTAATTTTTTTCTTTTTTTTTTTTCTTTTGCCATCCGTTTTTTTAGTCAGTCATTAGTGAGTCACAGTTTGATGTTGTTTGGCTAGTCGTTGTTGTTGTTTCCTTTGTTTTCTTGCGGTTGTATTTTACTGTACGGAGACTGTCGGATTCGTCGAGCAATCACTCACTGACTTGACTGACTGGTTTGTTGATTAATTGGCATGATCGATTGAATGAATGCCAACCAATTGTAATTTCGAACAAAATTGCAAAAGAAAATGCAATTGAAATTTTTATTAAAATACGTGAAGTTTATAAATTTGTAATAAAAAACGTAATCAAAGAATTGAGCTATTAAATTTTTGTTAAGTCATTCAATAAATAATAAAATAAACAGCAATAAAATTGTAATTGTAAATAAACAATAAAATTGTTTAACCCTTATCTGCTGTTTGGGTGTATTCTTCAACAAGTTTCGAAAATAAAACGCTATATTTTATTTAAATTTATTCTTTTTAAAGTCGTTCTGTGGTTATAAACCTAATTTTGAGGCATGACATATTTTGCAAATTTTTGGTTTTTAACGTTAACTTTTTCTTAGTTTCTAAAGTTAACATTATCATAGCGACTGCATTCGCTGTTGTTGTTTTTAAGAGTCCATACAAACTACTTCTTATTATTCCTCTCCATTCGAAAAACAAAAATTAATCTCTAAAAAATAAACAAAATAATTCATGTCTATATTACAATTTGTAAGTATTAATAGAAACTTTTCTTATAAATAATCATCATTTTTGCCTCAAAAAATCATCTCACGGAAACCATCTTCTATGATAACAAAAAATATAACGATTTAAGGCGCTTATTTTTCATAATTTTAATATGAAAAAATACTCAAATTAATTCTGCTTATTCGTCGTACATCAATAAAATTTAGGATAGTCCGTTGCCGCGACGGTACCAAAATCTGGCTTTTTCAGTTTACTTCAAACGAAAACAGGCAACATCTTACAATAGATACAAACTTTCTCTCTCTCTCTCTCTCTATCTCTCTCTGGCTTAAATCATTAAAAAGATTCTTATATAGTTATTTACATATTTTCTTCCTTCCTTACTTCGTTTTTCTGCCTAACGGAATAAGGAGGTAAAATTTTGTTTTGAGGTATTTTAAAAAAAAATCACTTTACGAGCATTTTGCCTTGAATTCACCAAAAAGACAGAAACAAATGAGTCTTTACCGTATTTTCGTAATGTAATAAGAAACGAAAGTGAGAGGATATGATTTAAATTTATATTCAGAAAGATTTGATAATATGAGCGAAGAGGGAAAAAGACGCATTTTTGCTTTAGCCTTAACCACTTGTCATATGATTCGTGAGTGGTTTGAGTTAAAAGTTTGCTTAAGGATCGTCATTTGATTAATGACTTTCAGGCTTTCGGACGTACCTAATAAGGCAGTCTTTAAGCTTGTTGAGCCTGTTCCTTGTTCTGATTTTTGTCGGTCTTCGGCAATCCTTACCTCTGCTGAGAGACTAACCACACTTTTTGTTCTATTTGTGTTCTGTTAAAAGATCTTCTGAAACCATTTGGAACTAATCTTAAGTCACAGTTTGGCAATATATGGATCGCTATGCTGCTATCGACAAACCTGTAAGCCCGTCACATCATTTCCTCAAATCAAATAGGTTCGATTGTTGAAATAACTGCCATTAATTCGATAATTCATTCATATATTTTGCTTATTTTCTTGTAAAGCACAGGCATATTAATTTCAATAACTCTCTACTGAAATAATTTCAAAGCCTTCACTTAATTTTAGTGCGTTCAATCTTAACCTCAAAGGGTTCGTTCATTCTTTAACATTCGATTCGTATCTCGATTCAGGCTGCAAGCAGCTGGAAACAGTAAATCCAATGCCCTGAAAATGCAATTGCCCGAAAGTGGAACGATTGAGCGGTGAAGGTGGGGTGGTGGGAGGGGGTGTCAAGAAGCAACAAAAACTGAAAATGAAGCGCGACATTAAAAGAATACAGAGAAGAAATTTAGACCAAAGAAAAAAAAATCAAGCAGTAGAATCAGCCAAATACAATAAATCAGAGAATAGCAGCAGCTTAAGCTTTGGCGGCTTCCATTGAAAAAGAAAATCTATTAAGTATTAAATATCTTGGCTCGATGATACTTGTCGTTCCACTCCTTTTACGCTTTCTCGCTTTCTCCACTTGCATTCTATGAGTCCGTGGGCATCATTCCTTTTCCTTTACTCGCTTACTTGCGATGGTCATTTTTTCTTCTTCTTCTACTTCTTTTTTTTCTTCTTCTTTTGCATTTTCTTCTTCCCATTCGATCACGCACTAGAAGCAAACGCACACAGTTCGCGTGGCGGATCGAAGACCGTCCGGGTGGTCGGGCACAGGATGTTAATGTGAGGTCCTGTGTGTGTGTGTGTGTGCCTTGACTTTATCAAAATCAAATAAATTCCAACGATTTAATGGCAACACTTTTAAGCAACCACGTCGGAAAACACCATCATGTTTGGGTCGTTGAGGATGCTGCCGCCGCTGCTGCTTCGACTATAATGTTACTTTATTTACTATTGTTATATACATAAATATCGTTTATACACTACTCCTCTTCCTCTTCTTCTTCCTCTTCTTCTTTATGGCTGCTCTATACTGATTTTTATTAACCACAATACTTTAATTTGCTCTTTTAAAATCCACATAATATTTTTTTTTCTCAGGGCCCTGAAGTCAACTTCCTCACTTCCTCTTCTTCTTCTGGTTCTTCTTCTTCTTCTTCTTCTGGTTTTCCGATTTCAATGAGTCTACTCGGTGAGTCCATGCTGTACAAGTCTACCGAAACTGGGCCCTGCCCATACTCAATCCGGGCCACTCTCTCTCACTCTTATTTGTTCCGAAGCCATTAAATTGAAAATTGCTGCTCCTTTGATTTTGTTGTTGTTGTTGTTGTTATTGTTGTCGCCAGTGCGGTAGACGTTCGGTCTGGTCTCGTTGTATTTTTTATGACCGAAACTGAACTCGTGTATCTCCTTTTTATGGTTTTAACCTGGCTTAAGATAGCGATTTTTCTAAAAGTTAAATGGATGTTCTGATTGTTAGTGTTGTTGTTGTTGTTGTCACTATGGCTATTGTTACTGCTTTTGCTTTAACTGCTGGCCATCGTCGTTGTTGCTGTTGCTGCCGCTGTCGCTATTAAATGCATTCAGCGGAAGTGAAAATCTCTTATTTCTTTGCTAAGAAGTACATAATTCTTGTAGCTTGCAGTTTCTCCTTTTTTCTTCTCCCTCTTCTGCTTGTTCTTTCTAGTATTTATTATACTCTGAACATAAAAGATTATAACCTACATTCGTGTATTCATTTTAATTTAATGAAAGGAAGAAAGAAAGAAACTTTATAGAAAAAAATAAAAATCAAGTTAAATTCAAAATTTAATCAAAGAAAATGCGACGGAGCGAAAAGTGGCCAATGAAAAAAAAATTGGAATTTTCGAATGAGAAGAAATCTTTAAATGCGTTCCAATTGCTCACTTCGAACCATCAACATGCCATACACTTAACCCTTATGCCTATAGACATTTTAAAGGTATTTTTCTAGAAGTCTGCATAGACCTAATCCGCAAAAAAGCGCCTTTGACGACATCTGTGGACAAAAGGGTTAACTTAAATGTTTTATAGCTCAATAAAATGGCATAATTAATTAAACTAAAAGCTAAATTTTATTGCCTTTAGAACAACAAAGCACAACAACAATGAACTTGGTAAAGAATCATATACATTTTTCTATCGTGGCTCGTTCGAAATTAAATTTCTCACATTGGCAACAACAATAACCAAAGTTTTATAGCCCCTGCTACCCACAGTCTTTCGCGCTCCTCTCCCTCTTCCTCTCTATTTGTCACTGACGTATGGGTTAGTATATAAAATGGCGAGGCTCTTCCACAAAATGGCCATACCAACGACAACAACAACAACAACAACAACAGCTACAATAGCAACAGAAACAGCAACAAAAGGAGAATGTCGACAAAATCGTTGCATTGTAACAAATTGTTGTGGCTTTGTCGTTAATTGCTAAAAATTCCTATTCGATCTAACCGACAACAACAACAACAACAACAACACCAACACCAATTACTATTAGTTGCACTGTAGTCACTAGTGGTATTTATTATTACAATAACAACAAAAACAGAAAAGGGCCTTTTGAGTGCTCGTTACAAAGAAATAATGGACAATTTTGCACCATTTTTTTTTTTTTTGGTCTGTAAAAAAAAACAGAAAAAAGCGATCAAAGAGTCTACGGTTTATTGAAATTTATACGCCTCTATCCTCCGTCAGTTCAGTCCGCCGCCGACAACAGCACACTCTACCACAGTTTTTCAATTGAAGTCTATGTAGATTTTCAGAAATGGTCATTACCGTACATCAAATGGAATTTGCAAATTAATATTGTATAATCGTGTAAATGAATTTGAATGAAAAATATATTTTTTTTTCAACAGTCTCTCTAAGAAGATGACGATAAACACAAGAGTAATGCTATAAATACATAGAAAGACGCTGAAAAAAGCAAAAGTGGATTAATGCAAAATATTACTTGTGTTATTTAGTATGAATAAAAATTAATGTTTATCAAGTTTATAACTTGTAACTCGTCTTTTTAACGGACCAAGCTGTTGGGCAGACTTTTTATTTTATGCCTCTGTTATTTTGACATTTCTCAGCGAAAGTCGTTGTCGTCGACGACATTTTATATGTTTTTATAGCATACATAGCTCTCTGAGCTTCAATATGATTCTCAGTCTCTCCGCAACTCTCACACACGAATTGACGTTAGCATCTTGTTGCCGTTCCTGCCATTTTCACCACCAAAATAATCTTTTCAATTATGAAAATATCATAAAATAAGTACATATTTTGAAAATAAAGCGCACAATTTCATCCCTTTCATTTTCTGAAGTGCGCTTAAGAGTACATTTAATGTTAACACTATTGCTTTAATCTTTTCACGATTATAATGTAATGCTTTAAGAAGCTGTGTGCTAAAAAAACTTACGAAAATCCTTACAAAAACAAAACATGCACATGAAATCGTAGTTGTCAACGTCTTGGTCTTTTGCTAACTTTTGAAATAGAAACAGCGTCCTTCTATAGAAGGTTATATAGAAGGTGTTACACATAAAGATCTTACACATCTAAAGAGTAAACAAGTTTAGACGATGTACAAGTAAAGCAAGAATTACGTGAGCTCAGTTCAATTTCTATCATCATTATCATTCTCATCATCATAATCATCATCATCATCCTCATCCTCATCCTCATCCTCATAATCATCGCGAACTTGTATTGATTCCATTCAGTCATCAGTGAAGTCATCGCAGCGAATGCTTGTGATAATGACTTTCTCAAAAGAATCCTGCTGTCACGTTTGTTAGTTTGTGGCCATGCCGCGCCACCTCCTTAATCTGCTGCCATGAAATCCGAAAGTGCTCCACCGAAATGTGTTGAAAGCGGAGCGAAAGCAAATGACGTGCCATCTCATGCCATCTCGTGGTTAAAGTAAAAGCATTGCTACAGCATTCGCATGTTTGTAACCACGAAAAAGTAAAATAAATCCATCGACAAGAAAAAGATTTAGAAATGGAAGGAAAATTGAAGGAATAATAAAAACAATAACAACAACAATAGCAAACCAGAGAAATGTGTGACAACAACCATAAACCAGGAAAATAATAAAACGAAATTGAACAAACGAAATCGGAATAAGAAAGCAAAATAATGACAGAGAGAGAGAGAGAGAGAGAATAACACACTGTGAACATGTTTGATGAACATGACCGAAATTGATGGCTTGACAAGGCTTTTTATTTTCTCTTAGAAACAGAAAAGGATGATGATGGGCGTGCTTGAAGAAGGGGGAGATGGTTGAGGGCGTATGTACGAGTTTGTGAACGAATTATAAAATAGTTCCTAACATTTGTGCTTCCTTCAACATTAAGCGCAATGTTTTGTTTGTCTTTAAAACGGCAAACAAAAGCCAAAGCCTTCGAAAGAAAGAAGAAATTTCGCAAGAGATACCTGAGGGTGCTCTCAAAATCAAGAGAGAGAAAGAGAATGAAAGAGATTGGGCGTAGTAAAAGAATAAAAGTACAACTCGTTTATAATTCAGTAAAGGATACTGATGCTGCAAAGAAACGGAAGAAAAACACAAAACATTTGAAACCGAAACCGGAAATTTCGCTCACTTCCGTTTGTTGTTTTCAACTAAAATAAGAAACAGACCGAATCAAGAGGAGCTTGTTTAAGCCTCATAAATTCTTGTCTGCCATAAATTAAAAATTATGCAATAAAACAAACTCGTTGCCTGGTTTTTTAGGCCTTTAGCTTTGTAACATAGTTCATAAAAAATGCAGTGCGTCATGTTTTCTTCGATCTATTGTCCTCAAAATTTTTGTTATATTGAAAGGTCCTTTGTAACTGCAAAATTTACAAAATAAAACCTTTTTGGATCACGATAAACGGTTTAAAATGGCCCAAAAGTACGCCACAATATTTTATACGATTGCCCGACTTATACGATTTTTTCATTTAACAAAAATGTATTAACAAAGAAATGGTGATTACGATAATTAATCATGTTCTTCTCACATTCATCTCAATATGACTAAGTTTTAACGGCACACTCTAAAAATTTCTGGGTATAAAATTTATTCGAAAATACAATACACACATACATTTATTAAATACATTTTTTTTCGATTTTTAAAACATTATACATACATAGTTTTAATAAAATCGAAATTTCGAAAAAAATGTCAATAAGTATAACTATTTCATTATTCATTTTTTTCAGGTGAGAAACCGTACAAATGTTCATGGGAAGGCTGCGAATGGCGTTTCGCACGCAGTGACGAACTGACGCGTCACTATCGCAAACATACTGGCGCCAAACCGTTCAAATGCCGCAATTGCGATCGTTGTTTCTCTCGATCCGATCATTTGGCGTTACACATGAAGAGACACGTTTAAACAGCAAGAGAGTGCAACAAGAGCAAGAGAGAAAGAAGAAGAAGAAGAAGAAGAAGAGCAACAACAACTACAGCTTCAGCAACTTCAACAACTTACAAGTACGAATTATGGATGGATTAAAAGAAGTGCAACCTAAAAAGAATTCCTGAAAAAGGAGTAGAAGCAGTAGAAATAGTAGTGATAGTAGTGAAGTAGTAATAGCGATAGTAGTGATAGTAGTAGAAGCAGGCGAGTCGGAAGCAAATTATGAAAAAGAGAAACTGTGCCATTATTCAACATGCGAAGAAAGTGACAAGAGTGACAACAACAACCACAACAAAAACAAATCATTTCCTATCATTTAGCAGAGTTCAACAAACACTTTGAGCAAAAACTTCCTATAAATAAATAAATAAATAAAGAATAAGTAAAAAATAGCAGCAAAACAACAACAACAACAAACGCAACCATACAGTAAGAAATGTATGTATAAATAAGCGAAGTTAAACCATTTTTTAATAATAAATAAAAATAGTTTTGAGCTACCTAATTTTTTGCTTTGCAAATTTTCTAATTCTAAGAAATACTTTATGTTTCGAATTTCTAAATAAATTTTATAAGGCATAATTTTTAAAATAAATTTGCTAAATTACGACGAAAAAGAAAAAAAAAAAAAACTAAATCAAACTCTCGCCAAAGTCAAGAAAAACAATACGACCTTTTAGTTGTTTTCCATTTTTTTTTTTTTTGCAAAAATTTGTGCATGTTTTTGAAGTTATGTTTACGATACTTTTTATGTATTTCATAAAAAACCATTTTGGTTTTGTAAATTATACAACAACGCAATTGTTTTTATTTTTATTTTCTAAGAATTGTTTTAAAATTTTAAGATTTTCTAAGTGCAAAAATATCGTATCGTCGTATTGTTTTTATTCATAATTTTTTTTTTGTATTCTAGTTTTTTTTTTAAGAAAATACCCGAGTACTCAAAAAATTGCAAACAAAAAAACCACGATAACAACAATAACAACAACAATAATACTAATACTCGTAGCAACAACAAACAAACAAACAACTTTGAACACTGCCAAAAACAGCATAAAAACTTGATGAAATCAATAACACAACAACAAAAGCAACAATAATTATAATTATTATAATAACAATAAAAGCAGAAGTCAAAAAGTGTTCAGTTTAGGCTCACTTCGCCGGAAAATATATGATTTTAGGGCGTTAAAAAAATATAATTTGTTTACTGAAATACGACGACAGAGGAATAAAAATTTCAAAAAAGCACAAGGACCAAAATACAATATAAACAATAAAAATAACGTGAAATACAAACACATACATACATACAAACACGCATACACCAACACGAACGATTTCATACCTCAATCCTACATACTACATATGAACAGACACTCATACCTACATACGTATGTATATATGTACGTCCATACATAGGTATGGTATACATACACAACAACACAAAGTGCAAATAATGTTTAAAAAACAAGTTTAGTAATATAATCGAAAAAAAAAATTATAAAATTACTTAAAAATAATTATTATTTAGCTTAGAATTTATTAAAATTAAGAACTCAGTTCGTTTGACGGAAAAGTCATGACGCACTAGTTTTGCCGTGATTTAAAAGCTGTATTATTTATTTATAAAATTACTTTTAACATTATACTGAAAGATACTTTATTCATTTTGAGCGTATATTTCAATGAACTGGATAATTTCTTGTTTCTGAAAGGGGCAGCGGCTCTAAACTTTATTATCGAAAACCTGAAGAAGGTACTAAACGTAACTCTTGTAACACGGAAATAAAATAACTCAATCTTCTACGCTCTTCAATGGGTTAAAAAACCCATAAAAATTTCAAATATATAAACTTTTCTTTTATTGATACGAACAATTTGAGTACTAGTAAAAATTAACAGCGTCGTTATCTGTTACGAAAATGCGTCGTGACTTTTCCGAACGAAATAATTTTTTATTTTATTGTTATTTAGGAGTATAATTCTTTTCCATTTTCAGCACTAACTAAAAATTTTAGTATTTTTTTTATAAAATAAAATTTTTTATTTTATTGTTATTTAGGAGTATAATTTTTTTCCATTTTCAACACTAACTAAAAATTTCAAATTTCTGTGCAATATTTAATATAAAATGGAATCTCTCAACGTCTCACTTTCACAGCAATAAATGCTTCTTTTTTATTTAGTCGACAAATATTAGACAGAAACAAAAAGTTATAAAAATAATAAAATTTCAAAGTCCCAAAAATCATTTTAGAACGAGAAAAAAAGAAAAAGTAAAGCGTAATCCTATTCCAGTTTCCTAACTTTTATTGAAGGAACAACACATATAATGTAATAATATTATTTTTTCTTCTAATTAATCGAATATTTGGTCTTATTCCTGAGTTATGGAAAATGATGTCAGGCTAATGGTCGCCACTGCACTTTTTGCCACGAATTTCCCCCGAATTGACCATAGTCCTCCCTTGTATCGACGTTACACAGATCGCACAAATTTGTTATCGCTGTCCGATGAAAGTTAAGCGATCCATTTCGTAACACAAAAATTTATATAAAAAATAACTATTATTATATAAAGAAAGGCTTCGGAAGGAAATCTTATTCGGAATCTTCTTTGAGTCATCGCTCTCTGTCCCTCTCTCTCTCTCTCTCTCTGAGTGGACCCCTTTCGTGCCTTAAAAGTTTTCTTTTTTCTTTTGCTTTTTGTTTGTTTATTTGCAACCGTTTTATTCTTTTTGTAATAACTTTTTTCTATTTCTTCTTATGCTTTTCATGCCCGGAGATATTGAGAAAGTGAGATGTCAATAATTGCTTATTGTAATATATACTCTTTGCTGCCTTATTTTTCTCGTTGTTGTTAACAAAAAGAAGCTTATAAAAATTGTAGAATTCTTTTTTACTATATTATAACATAATTATTTAACTTAAGCTTAGCTTATTTCAAGAGTTTAGTCTCGTTAATGGACGCATTATGGACGACATTTTATGCTTAGACAATTTCTGGTATTAAATTTTTTAATAGTTTTAAAATATTATAATTAATAAATAATCAAAAAAAGTTAAATATGATTAACAACTTTTAAAACAAATCTGTTCGGCTTTAAACAAATTTAAATCTTTAAATCTTTAGAGAACATAAATTAAGAAAAAAAATTATATTTTGAGAAGTCTTTTTTAACGTTTTGAGAGTTCAATTTTTTAATTAAATGAATAAAAAATTAAATTCAAATAAAAAAAACAATCAAGAAAGTTATAAAAAATTAAATTCAGAACATCTTTAAAGCAAACATTGTAAGGAATAATTTTTTTGGAATTTGAATTTTTTTGCAAATTGGAATTACAAAACAAATTTAAAATAATTTTAAAAATTCAATATTAATAAACTTCAAGTATTATTACGTGGTACATTGTTAAGTTTAGATTTTGGTTTTCTATTTAGAAAAACTTGCTTATTTCAGAATAGAAAAAAATAATTTTTTAAGATAGATTGTAATTAAAACACTTAAGGTTTTTAAATGTATAATTTTACCATGACTTTTTTTATGAATTCAAAAAGATATTTAGAAAACACATTCACACACACACAAACGGTAAGCGGTTGTGTTGCACTCTAAAATGATGAAGAAACACAAAACGAAAAGAAGCACTTAAGAGAAAAATCGAAGGGGAGGAAAATATAGAGAAAAATACTACTTTTTTTCGAAATATCAAAGGAATAAAAAAATAATATCAATATTTCTAGAATCGCAAGCAAAAACAAAACTTTAAAACACAAAACTTTTTCAACACAAAACGTTTAAAATGAAGGCTAACAAAATTTCATTAAAAAATGAACGTAAATTCATGGAAAAATATCTGTGTAAAAAGGTATTTAAAAAATTGGCTGTTTTGTAGCGTTATTTTAAAAATTTATTGTATAAAAATAGAGAAAAAATAAAATAATTTTTTTTTTAAATTAAAAAATGAAAGCACATAATTTTTATAATTAATACAATAAATATTTAAATACAGTAATACCATTAAAAGAAGATAATTCGTTTGAGACAAAAAATGATGAGATTTCTGTCATTAACAAAAACACTATAAACTACGATACAATTTAAATCAAAAAAAAAAATGTGCTAAGTGTAGTAAAGGATTCTTTAAGTATATGTGTGTATATGTCCAGCAAAATTTCCATCTCCCCTCCCCAAAAAACCTCTAAAAAAAATCAATAAATAAAAAATGTTAAAAATAAAACATAAGGAATAACTGACAAAATTAAGGCAATAGAAAATTTTCGAAATTCAAAGTGGTTTAAGTAAAAGGAAAAGACGAAAAGAAGGAAAGAGTAAAGTAAAAGATCAGAAAAGATAAATAAAAGGAGAGAAGAAAAAAGTAACGTAAAAAATCACAAGTTATCATCTTTCAGTGTGTTTTTTCTCACTTTACTCTTTAAATACATAAAATTATTACATAAAAACACAAAATACCAAAAACCATAAAAAATTTATTTAATTCTACTTCATCCATTCATTGTTTTATACAAAATCGAAAATAATGTAAGCAACATTTTCATATTCCAATGCATTATATAAGAAATTAATTAAAAATAATTATTTAAAATATGTAAAAATTATATACAAAATTAAAGAAGAAAATACTAAAAATTTAAAAAATAGATATAACAATTTTTATGAAAAAATAATAAAAATTACAAAAATAAAAGCCAAAAAAGTTTAAAAAAAATAATAGAAACAACAGAGAGAAAAAATGAACAGCATAAACTAATAAAAAAAAAATTAAGTTGAAAAACTAAAAAAGAATTCTTTGAAAAAATAGTTCTTAAAAATTAACCAAATACAAAGACAAATGATTATTTCAAAGAATAACGAAACAAAAATAAAAACAAATAAATTGTAAAAAGGAAAATAAAATATAAAGCAAACCAGTTTACAGAAAAATAAAAAAGAACTTAAAGCAAATTTTTAATTGTCAAAAACCTTCTTATGTTCTTACTTTTAAAGAATAAGTTATACATACATTGTATACAGTGTGTGTGTATGTATCGTATTGAAAAGAATTAATTAATCAATAAAACAAAACAAAACGGACAACAAGAAAGAAACCTTTTATGTATCTAAGAAATTGTTTTTAAAAAAATTTAAATTTAACAGTTTGTTTTTGTATAAGTATACTTTCTTGTACATTATCGATATCGATATTTTGCTATAAATATTTTTATAAATTGCTACATTTAAAATTAATTTACATTTACATTATTATTCTTATTGTTCATTTGTATGGTATTTTCATTATATAATATTTTATTATTATTATTATTATTATTATATTTTGTAAAATGACACTACATTGTTTATGCTTAATAAAAATTCACTTTTCACTCAAAGAATTTTTCCAAATGTTTTTTAAATCACAAAAAAGGAAAAGAAAAACCTGAACAAATGACAAGAACTTTCCTTCACATTAAACGTCCTTTTCCCTTTCACCTCCTTTAAACTCCTTTCACAGTAACCCATTGCATCGTTCTTTATAGTAATTATTCTTCGCTAATATACCATCATCATCAGGCTTGATGAGGACTTTATACCATTTCGATGATAATCTTTGAAAATCGCTTTCTTATAATTTATTATTAATAATAAATTTTTATAAATTTTATAGATTTACTAGATTTCATTTTAAGGACTTTTTTATTTTCTTCCATTAATTTGATTTTTTAGACTTCAATTGCATTTTTTGTTTTATCTTTTAATAAATGCAAAAGAAATAAATGAAATTAAATAGAAAACTAAAAGTATATACTATTCAGAAGTAGCAGAAATTTAGAGCTACCATGATGTGTGATGAAAAATTCTGTGATCCAGCATTTGAATAAAAACGAAAGATAACAAAAAAAAATTAAAAAAATTAAACGAGAGAACATACTTACTCGTAAAAAAAGAAATTTTGAAATTATGAAATTTTGATCAATTTCATCATTGAAGAAAACAAAAAATTTCAATTTCTTCTGTTTTTGTTTTTCCTTAAAATATTTTGCAAAAATAAGACAAACGAAGACTAAAATTATTTAAACATTTTTAGAGGGAAAACAATGGAAAGAAAAATTTTGGAAAAACTCTACACTAAAAAACCAAAAAAGAATATTGATCATAAAGAAAGGTTTAACACTTAAAACTAAACTTATATTTAAAAGCAAGGATTTTTAGGAGGCAGCACGAAGTTGAGAGGAATATTTAGCACATAGAAATGAAAAGAAAACTATGTAGAGTTAGAA
Organism: Conops quadrifasciatus; assembly: GCA_949752815.1. Classification (NCBI taxonomy): domain Eukaryota; kingdom Metazoa; phylum Arthropoda; class Insecta; order Diptera; family Conopidae; genus Conops; species Conops quadrifasciatus. Next base: position 7,875,046 of record OX457077.1, read on the forward strand.
CGAAGTATTTAAAAAAAGTAAGGAAATGAGTAGTGGTACACATAAATATATACACTTAAAAAATATATATATATATTTTTCATTTATATTGCTTTTCAAAAAAGAGCACAATTATTTGTTTAGTTAAATTTGAGCCCAACTTAAGAAAGAAAACTGTGAAATCTTGAGTAAATGTAAAAGCTTTTGAATTCTCGTCAAGTCAAGTCAAATCGTCGTTTGCCATTTTTTATTTTTTGATAGCATAATATTGAAATGTACATGTAAACTTAGCAAAAAAGTAAAAAACAAAAACAGAATAGAAAGATTTAGTATAAGAGGCTTTTTGTGCTTTATAATGAATTTAGATGTTATTTAATTTTTAACAAATATTCTGCTTCAAATAATAAAAGCAAGCGATAGAATAAAAATACGTATAAAAAAGTTAAAATACATTTTGTCCCATACTACTTTTTTCTAAACTTCTTTTGCGCATGTAAAAAGTGCAGAAAGGGTTAAGTTTTCACGCACACACACACACGCTCACACATAGCTGTAAAAAACTTTTTCTCTCATTCTTTTCGAAAAATTTATGCATGCATACGAACTTTTAGGAATTAAAAAAAATCAAAATCGAGAGAATAGTCCCTTGAAAGAGCAAAATTCAATCCACGATGTGTCAAAAGAATTAAAATTTAGCAGAAAACACAATAAAATAAATAAACATTTAAAAGAAAAGCCATATTTTTACTAGAGAGAGAGAGAAACGGATAGATTTAAAAACCCAAAAATCATCATTCAACAATCTTCAATATTAAAATATTTTAAATGAAACAAACAAGCAAAAAAAAACACTGAGGAATGTAAATCATACTGCAAATCATTGCAAAATTAGGTATACATTTTAAAAGATAGCAAATAATTAAATTAATATATCTTTTTTGTGGAATTTAGAGTGTAAAAATTAAGCAAAACCCAAGTAAACAATTCAAAGACTGGTCAACGAGGTGTTCCGCAACTACTGCAACAACAACAACAACAACAAGAAAAAATTTTTAAAAAACGAAACAATTCCAACAAAGAAAATCATCCTTTAACTATACATACATACATAGGTACATATATAGATTTATCGTATAAAACAAAAGCAACAAAAAACACAACCCGAACCAAAACAAAAACAAAGAAGTCAAACATTTTTTAAATATACATTAATGCATACAATGTCTTATAATATGGGAAAATTTGGTACTCTTTCGAAAAGGATTTGGTAAAACTCTGGAAAAATACTCATAAAAAATGTATAATCATTGAATTGAAGAAAAAAATGTCCCTTATCTTTTGTGTGTGTATTTTGCCATGTCTTTACCATTTTGCTTTTTTTACTCAGATCAATATTCATAAAATGTAATTTAAAAGAATTTGTTTTATATTTTTTTTTTTGGACAAAAATGTTTTTATCCAAACAATTCACTAAAAAACTTTCAAAAATTCTTATTGAGAAAGAGGAATTTCTACCCTTCTTTGAAAAATTCCAAAAGCTCTCTTCTCAACAACAGCTTTAAAATTGTTTGAAATTGTTTAGAAAAATTTCGCAAAGGATTAATTTAGGAAATTACCTTCCAAAAAATACAATTTTTTATGCCACCAAAAAAGTCTATGCCGTTTTATAGACTATATCTGCTATCATAGGGTCATCCAAAAAAAGGTGCCATTTTAAATTTCGCTGTATTGCCAAACTGTTATGACTCAGTTATCATTGTGGCGACATTTGAAAAGCAAAATTTGCACAAAGCAACATTTGCACATTTCTGTTTCATTTAAGATGACACCTCTTGTTGTCAGACTCTATATAATAATGTATTTATGATGATTTTCAAAAGAACCATAGATTTTTGTGATTTATTGTGTTTTCGTGATTTTTTGGGTTTTTTTTTTTCATTTTTTGTGACTGAGCTGAGAGAGACCATTTTGTATTCAAGATTCATGGTCAAAATGCGAAATATACAAAATTATACAAAATTGCAAAATAGTAAATGATTTATTATTCAAATATTCCCACAACAAGAAAAATACGTAAAATTAATTTAAACAAAAACTCTTAGAAAATGCGTTGAAAGAAATATACGAATTTGAAAAAAATTAATAAGCAGCAAAAAGAATCATAGAATCATTTTTTATAGAAAAAAATAAAATAAAAATCTAGAGAACTTGTACGTAGTATATATTAATTGAGAATATACATAAATCTCCAGAAATATAGAATATAATTTATAATGATATACCCCGAGAAGAGTTTAGAAGCAGATTCATATTTATTATATTCTATTTAGAAGAAAACCATAGGAAAAACTCACCACTGACGTATAGAAAAAAAATAGCATTAAGAAAGGAGAGAGAAAAAGAGGGAAGAAGACAGCAGCATCGACAAAGGGAGACGGCATAGTGCAAGTGCAAGTGCAAGCTGACAGCAGGCGGTTAAGAGACAGATTTCAGGATTTGTTCAACTAATAAAGAGTGAAAAGTAAACAAAAATCAGTAACAACCAGAAATAAAAGTAGAAGGAAAGAAGTGTTAGAAAGCAATGCTAAATAGAGATAAAGAGGTAACACTAAATACACTAAAGAGAAAGCAAGAAGCAAGCTACGATATACGAAGGGTGATATGCCTATTTTTTATAAAAGAGTAAATGGACAAAGAAAAAACATTTATGAACACGAAAAAGAAGAATAACAAAAAACAAAACGATAAAGTGAAAATAAATTTAAGCAGAAAAATTTTAATTAAGAAATTATGTGAAATTTATGAAATACGAGTACATAGTTTAAAATATATACGAAAAAAAACTAAGTAAAAGAGCAAGAACGGAAATAAAAAATAGCATTTAAGTTAAAGTTAAAAACTTAGATTTCGAAAATGTTTATGGAAGAATGAAATAAAAAAAGGACGAAAAAGTTTGTGTCAACCAAAAGAATCGACAAGAGACAGAATCGGTACTTTTACTGTTAAGCGAATATTTAAAATGAATTAAAATAAGCAGCAAAAAATTACAAAATATAAGAGAAAAATTATAACGAAACACTAACTGAAAAGGTTTAACAGAGAGACTAATGAAATTTCTGTGGGTTGAGAGGATGAAAGAAGGCGTAACGTTTTATGCTGTTAATGATCTATAATATATAAGAAAATTCTTAGAAATGCGATTAATTCTCTTAGGATTATTAGAAAAATAATGTCAAACGTAATTTGTTTTGATTAAAAATTTTCAAACTTATTTACGCACAAAAAATGAATGGCGCTGGTTTGAGGAAAATGGTACAGAATAAACGCAAGAAAAGAATTGCAAAAAATGATATCGTCAGCATCATTCATCGAGAGAGAAAGAAAGAAAAGTAAAGTGTCAAAAAAAGAAAGAAAAGTATCAAAGAAAGAAAGCGATAAAGCTATAAGAGAATGCAAAGAATCAAAATTTTGGAAAGATTAGTTATTTTCATACCAAAACAAAAAAAATGAATTAAATGTGTATAAAGACGAGATATAATGGGTTTGGTTAATCAACCAATCCGGCGATCTAGATGCTTCGTTCGATCGACGCAGGTAATTTTAGAGGGACAGGCTGAAAATTGAGAATTGCAGGTAAACAGTTCGAGGGCAACTGCATTTATAACTCGTTGGTTCAAGCATAGACTCAGCAAGATCTTACAGTTGCCCTCAAACGCCAATCATTTTAACATTCCCACAGCATTACATTGCTTTCACAGACGTGTGGGATCGGCGACACTGTTCTCCTGTCCCTCCACAACTATGTAAAATACTTGATGCCCAATATCTTCTTTGCCTGCTTTCCTTAAAATTCTATATCATCATCATCATTACTTACTTGACTTATTCAAATTTGTAAATGTAAAAAACAAAAAAAAACACAAAAAATATATTTAGTATGAAAACTACTTGAATTACTTAAAAAATACTTAAGAATTGCTCTATTCGCTAAATTTAGCTTAAATCTACAATTTTTCAGCAAACTTATTTTAGTTAATTTGTCTTTGCTTTTCCTTTCGATCCAATGATCATTGAAAGGGTTTATTAAAGGATTGTAAAAGCATTATAAAATAATTATATGAATATAAATTGAAAAAAAAAATTTGTGGGAACAGATAGAAGAGGATTTAGTAAAAATTGTGATTTTTTACTAATTTTGTTTTCCGAAATAGCTTAGTATTTATGTTTAATGCTAACTATGCGCTTGTTTGCTGCTGCTTTTTGTGAATAAATTTACTACAAACATATACGAGTAGTATACATATGTATATGTACGTATTTATGTATACATACGTTATCCATACCCATTTCATCAAGGATAAAAGTTACAAAAGCGGCATAACACCAAAAAAAAAAATAAATAAATAACAAACAGAACCAAAAAAAAACCTTAAAAAAGAGAAAAAAGGAAAAGACAAAAGCTTTTGTTAGCATATATTGTTTAATATTAATACTATAAGAATTATTAAAGATAATTCATATAATTCTTAAATCATATTATTATTATTATTATTGCTATTATTTTTATTAACATTATTATTGGTATAATATTTGATGAGATAGTATAAGAAATGTAAAATCGTTCAATAAAATAAAGAATAATTTTTTTATTTGAAATAAAAGGAAATAAAAATACTATAAAAACCACAAATGTACAATTTATTTACGATATTAAAAGAAATATTTTCGAGATAATATCTTGGGGAGATAATAAATATACTTAGGCATTTATTTCTTAGCACACAATTTAAAAATGCATTTCATTTTCCAAGTCACTGCGATTAATTCATTAGTGACTTTTTTAAAAAAATTACTTGCGTGTATCAGCGGAAAAAGAACAATTTTTTCATCCAACATCAAATAGCATGGGTTCTTCTTCCTCTTCTCGTTTTGAATCGAATGAAGTCAAGTGATGACTATACTTGTACATGCCTTGACAGGGACAGAGAAAAGTAATTAAACTGTATAAAATGGTTTGACAATTATGCATATTTCGTTTATCTTGATTTTTGCCATGTTAAACTGTTATATAACCTGATAAGCAGCAGGCTAATTTTCAGCCTGTAAACAACAAAAACAGCTGTCAAAACCGGCATACAAATATTTAATGAACATTTAAAGTGCTTTATGTATGGATAAATGAGATGCACAAATTGTCAGACACAAATTGGCCATACCAGTATAGAGCTTATGGTAGGATGTATTTGTGTGTGGGTGTGTGTGTGCGCATAAAATATAACGGTATGAGTGATAACAATATCTAGTATTTAATGAGGTACGAGTATGTTCGGAGTAGGTTTAAGTTTAATCATTACAAAATGTTGTCGAGGTCAAACCATGTAAAGTCATTTTAAAATGCATTATAACGACTAAAAAAAAAATTGTTATCACACACGCCAAAAAAAAAAACAATCTACACTTGTGTAATTTTTACAATTTATTGACATACGAACCTACATATAGTACATACCAATGCATATACCAGGAGTACAGTGCAGTATAATCTCGATAGTTTGAGCCTTAGAGTTCTCCTTGATTTGAGGAGGACTTAAGGCTTAGAAAAAGCCCAATAACCTCAAGAAGATTAAGCCTTTAGTGAAAAGGAATAATATTGTGGAAAAATTTTATTTAACCCAGAGTTAAACCTTACATTTTTGGCTTTCGTTACTAAGAAAATAAATAGTTTTCTAAATACGAATCATAGAAAAGTCATATTTTTGCTCGATGTGACGAATACAAGAAACCTGGTATTCGCTTAACCACTTTCGCCGGCAACTCTATGGAAGAATTATTTTTTTTTTTTTTAATAAGTGGTCGTGATTAAGTAAGTATTTACTAGAAGAACAAATGTACATAATTAAAGGGCGAAGAGTGTTCTTCAGCCACACCGTTACGATAGAAAAATCTAATCGGAATTATCCTAATCATGAGTCGTTTTGACAAGAAAAAACCTAAAGTCTTAAGGAATTTATTGTAATTTCTTTGATTTGATATGAAAATAAGTTATCATTGAGTAATGAAAATTCGGGAAAAAAGAATTAAAAAAACCCCTAAAAATGGCCCCCTAATTTTGCATTACTCTACATTATCATTACTGTTTTTCTCTCTCTCTCTCTCTCTCTCTCTCTGCCTGAGGCATCTCATTAGCCGATTAAAATCGGTTCATTGACCTTTTTCGTGACGACTCCTGCCTTCATTCTGAGCATTCAATTAATATGTAAATAAATAGAAAATGCTATTAATTGAGCACTTACAATACCTGTAAGTGGGCGACTGTGTGTGTGTATGTGTGTGCATTGGCATCACGTTCCTGATTAAACACATCATCTGCGCTTCTAGTCGTGTTGTTTAGTCAATGCTCTACTAACGTCAATTGTTGGTGCCTGCTGTGGAACACGCTAATTACTTAAGTAAACTTGTCCATTTCGACTACTCAAATTGTTGTACGATATATGCGTATATATGTATGTATATATAATTACATATACGAGTATATATTATATGTTAGTATATGCACATATATATTTACATGACGTTAGTATAGCATTGACTAAGCAACATGACTAGACTTAACACATACATATAGTGTACATATGTATGTATGCATACATGTATGTATACTTGTTTCGAATTTAACCCTTGTAAGTAACATTTTTTCACTTTTCTTCAGCAGACCTTTTTTTTTGGATGAAAGTCGAGCAGCAGGCAGCGAAATAAAAAATATTGTTAAAGGATCGTTGCTCATCAGTTTCCTGGACCATATAGCCTTGCATAAATATCCATCAAAAAAGTTACCTTTTAATCAAATATCTCTTTGTATTAAATTAACGTACAGAAGGTAATTAATTGAGAAAGCCAAAATTTGCAAAAAGGTCAGGCCAGACAGACCTATTTGCAAATAGAAGGATTAAGAGAATGGCTGAATATTCAGGAAGGAAAAAGGAGCGAAAAGCGATGGAAGAGGATAAATTTGTTTGAATACTTTGTTCAACTTGAAGCTCATCAGCACACAAAAACTAATTATAGACAAAGTTAAAGGTAAAATCGTGCACACATACCCGCAACACACACACACACACACACACACACACATAGAGATGCACAGGCAGACATACTCTCTGTAGGGTTCGTGTAACTTTGCCATTAATGGCGTATTTGTATATAGAAAAAGAGAGCCTTTCTGATGCCCATTCCAGAAACTTTTTCGAGAGTATCGATGAATTTTTAAGGAAATCATACTAAGGACCGGCATAAGGACCCAACAAGGAAATCAGTTGATCACTAATAATTTGCGTGACCAAAGGGACTTTTGGATTCGGGAATTTGTATGCCGGATTTCAATAAACTGATTAAACCTTTTGATTGCAAACACATCAAAATGCTGCTGCACAACCACAAGAAACGATTAGAAAACATTAATAAACCAACAGATTGATGATAACCAACAGACCAACAGATGTATAAATCAGCGATCAGATACAGTAGAGAATATATATACATACAAATCGCATTGCAAAAGATTAAAGGTATGTACTAGTATGTACGTACGAATTGGAAACGAGAAAGAGATAAAGGAAGGAAAACAGGAAAAGATGAAGGAAGATGAAGCTTATTCATTATTAATATTAACAAAATTAAGCAACCATCATCCATATAGGGTTTGTTGCCTTCACTATTTCCACTAAATGGAGTTAAAATGGATCAATAGTATCTAGATCAAGTTAATTTTAGTAAGTGTCTGCTATATTTAACCGAAATCAAGCAATATTCTTAGTGTAGGTATACACAAAAGCTATGTAATATGCACCCATATTCAAGAATTTGTCTTTTTTTTAAAAAGCCATAATATTCTCTTCAGAAATAGAACAAAAAAAATAAAAAGAGTAAAAAAGAATATTTCTCAAGCTCTTTTTTTATTTTTACATTTTAAGCAGCAGCATCATTTTGAGCAGCAGGCAGCATCCTCTAATGATTTATGAAAGAAGTATTTAAAAAAGTAACGGATGGGTTTCAAAACTTATTTGATGTGATTTATTTTAGAGATTGATTTTCGTCAAGATTTTATGTATGTCTGGCTCCGAGAAGAAATCGTCATTCTTAAATACTCAAGAATGACATGAAAATCACTTCGCGTAAAAAGATTAAAAACGAGTATTCAAAGTTGATTAAATCATTCGAACGTAAAAAATTATTGTTTATCATCATCAAAATGTTCATGATTCACGGTATATTTTTTAAAGAATAAAGAATAAAGAATGAAGAATGACAAAATGAGTGAAACTAAAGAAAGGAAAGAGAAAACAATTTTGATTATGAGGATGACGATGATGGAAATTCTGATGTTGAAGATGATGGTAAGAATGATGTTTGAATAATGATGTTGTTGATGATAATGATGGGAATGATGTGCAATCGATGTATGGTAATTTATCATAACTTTTCCAACAGATTTAGAATTACTTTGCATTCTAAATTTTTTGTGAATTAAAAAACGAGCGTGATAGCAAGTCATTCTGTGGAAATTTTGGCAAAAATCTCTTTGAATAAATTATCTCTATTGTCAAACAATTTTTAATTTTTTTCACCGCTTTCATTTAAAAAAATTTTTTTTTTTTTTTCATTTTCAACATTTATTATACAAATATTGTTCAAATACATTTAAATACGTTGGTTTGGTTAAACAATTATCTATTATAATAGTTCTTTTAATACTTGATTTTATATATATTTTTTAATTCTTACAAACAACACTTCGTGTCATCGCAATCGCCATCGTCACCGTCATCAACAACGTGCTCTGGTCTATTTTGCAGCTCAGCGCAGCTCTAAACGAAATGGAAATTAAACGGAGAACAAGTTTTGGCAACAACCGACGAGCTGACTGATGAGTTAACCAACCAACCAACTGCTTCTAACGATTTAATTAAGCCTGGTCGCTGAAGGACTGCAACAACAAACACACTCCTATATGTACAACAACACTCTATTTTATCATTTTGACCCTAACCATATCTGCTTTTAACCCTTTATGACCCAGAGCAGTGACTTAAGCCAGTGCTGATGATGTCTGTTGGGACTTTTTTTGGAACCTATCCACCGCGCGAAAAAACAAAAAACCCTTCGGCACAGTTCCGAGGCCATCACCGTGTAAAAATTCAACGAATCGGGTAATGCATAAAAATAAACGCGTTCAATTTCCTTCTGGGCTTGTACGAGTATGTACAAATCTGTGTCTGGGTGTGTGTTTGCGTGTAAATACGCGTCCATACACACATTTACCTCTGAGCCACTTGATGTGATGCAAAGTGACCATTTTTTATGGCAACAATTAGTCGCACGCAGCGTGGCATGTGGCGCCATTCAGCAGCATTCAATTACGTACGCTTACGTACGTTACGTACGTTACGTTATAAAGACGCGCATTGTTCCATGTTTATGCTATACCGAGTGTAAAAGAGTTCACGTTAGCGGCGTAATTTGACTAATTAATTTATCAACAATTACTATATCAAAGGAGGAGGGAGAGGCGTAGGGCGGCAGGGGGCGGCGGGAAATGGTTTATTTTTTATGTCTTCGTTCATAACGGTTTTTTGTGCCTTTTGACCACAATTGCGAACTTCAACAACAACCAATCATTTTGAAAATCGGCGACTTAAAAATATAAGTAATAAAATATGTGTTCTTTGCCTTCATAATTTTCTTATTAATTAAGTTTAAGTTTCGCTTTTTCCAGATAGTCGTTATTAAGTAAAAGGACATAGTTACTTAATTAATGAAAAATTAATAAGACTGAAGATGGATGGACAAATACAAAAAAAGCTGGGGATAAATATTTTAATTGAGGTCAAATCAAAGAAAAGTTTCAGGCAGGTTTTTCACTTCTTCATAAAAGCTATTAACTGGAGGCGTTACCGCCGCCCAGCCTACACGCCTTGCGCACGAAAGAACTGTTCACGGTGTTTGTTATCGAATAAGGCTGATTGTCTGGCTCTCTATAAACTCGATATCATTCAATTGCATTCGTGCAGCAGCCAATTTTCGATGTCTCGGTAGACTTATTGTGAAAATTCGTCGTGTAGAGATTCGGTGTTGTTGTTGTTGTTGTGGCTGCTGCAGGGCTGTTTATGCTGCTGTTGCTGGCAAATTGCCAAACACAGCCGAACATTTCCAAATTGACAAGTTTACACACACAGAAGCTATGCGAACGGCACACATATACGCGCGCCGGCAAAGATTCTCATGCACAGCAACAAAACTATATTCGCCGAAAAACAGTCTACCAAAAGCTCACACACACACATAGTATAACAGCGAGTAAACGAGAGACAGAGAGAGAGACTGGTTAAGAAACATCCGCAGGCAAGCATTATTTGTAAAAGAACTCAAAAGATTTCACCTGAGGTTACGCCAAACAACGAAAGGAACAAGGACGAAACGTAAAGCACGTTGTCGGAGGAACATGTTAAAGATGGTGGTGATCACGAAGATGCAGTTTGGTGGGCGGTTTGGGTACAAAAAAAATAAAAAAAACACTCGACAAGAGAGACTAAGTTTGACTATCAAAGGAATGGATGGAGGGAGGGCGGGCTTGGGTGAGTATGCAAGCATCTTGCAAATATACGAGAAATTGAGCAAATGCCAGAGAATAATGAAATCTGGTATGTTTAACGAAATAACTTCTAATGATTTAAAGAGATTTTAAAATGATGAAATCTCTAATCGAGATTTTAAACTGCAAAAAAAGTGTAATTATTTATAAAGTAAACTAGAATTTGACTTTTGCAGCTAAATGTTAATTAAAAAGTAGATCAAATACAACAAGTAAAATACCAAAAAATTCTATTCTATTCTATACTATTATTCTATAATACTATTATTCTATAATACTATTATTCACAAATTTATTTAATCTTATGGAACAATTAACATTCCAATTTTAATTATTATATGAACCGTTAATTTTGAAAATGTACCAAATGCATTTCAGGAAAACAATTTATTTAACAATAAGACAGCTTTTATATTGCTATGATTTTTTTTTTTAATTTTGTCCCATTTATTTAGATCTCTAACACTAACTTTTTCAAAATAATGAATAATTTTTTTAAAATAAAATATGCGTAGTTAAAAAATGTTGCTAAACTTTAATATGCCAAGCACTGTCAATATCAACAGTTTAATAAAGAAATAATATTTTATTTTGAATCTAGAGTATTTTGTCTCTAGTTTTAATTGGACCACATTCCGTAAAATTCGCTTGAAAGTTTCATAACAACAATAATAATATTATTAATAATATTAAAAGTAAAAATAATAAATATTTTTCAATTAAGAAAATCCGAAATTTGATACCACAAACTCGAACTAAGGTAAATAAACTGATTAACAGTATTTTAAAACAAAATTAAGAACAAGAAGAAACGACAAACGAATGAAAATAGCTTTGGCTTGCATTTGATTTATGTACAACAACTCGTATTTGGCTACATTTGCAGACACACACACACACACACACGTACACATGTTCACACATTCACATTAACCCATGCTAGCAAACTTTTCAGAGTTGAAACCGAATAACACTAAAAAAATAATTGCCATCACCATAAACAGCGTATAACACTTTGTAGCAACCACAAAATCTGACTGCGCGACGAACTGTATCTCCGGACAAGTATGTCTCGAGTATGTCGATTCGAGGAACACACCAACGCGAAAGTCGAATTAAGAGAACAGGCCAACAGACACCCGTAGCTTTAGGAAACGAAGGAGATTTTGACACGACGCGTCGATGTCTAAATTTAAATGTTATCACTTTAGAATATCTTTGGAGAATGAAGCAAATACCCTTCTGAGAGTATTATAGACTCTGGAGAAAACGACTATATGACTTTAGAATCTACAACTTTAGAATATGTTTAGGAAATAAGAGGAGAACCCTTTGCGAAGCATACTCTTCTGACAGGCCCTTGTAGCTTCTTCTTCAGAACACTTTCATAACTTTGACATTTTGACTTAAGAGAGACATGCTTGTAGATACTAACGAGTTAGCGCTAAACTATCATAATTAACGGTGAACTAAGAGCTCTGTTTTTAGTATGTAGATTTTAAGGAATGTTCTCTAAAATTTGGCCAACAGTTGCACGTATCTATGGACATATATGTATGAGTATATATATGTATATGTATGTATGAGTGTGTCTATATGTATGCTTTCATCTATGTTTGTCAACGAAAATCGTATTCGCACCGAAACGTACCATACAAATTGACTAAAATGACAGTCATACTCGTTGGTTTAAGGATACCCACACACACACACACCCACACACACATGCACCCACTGCAACCACGTTATGGCATTGTTTATGTTTATGTTTATTCCAAAATAGAAGGAAATGGAAATTAAAATTAAAAGTTTTTAATAAACTTTTCTGCAACCGTAATTAAACATTAAATCATATTCACACCGCTATGACCATATTGTCACACATACGCTGTAACACACATCTAACCACACACGTCTGTCTGTTCCAAACAACCATAAACACATTCAGACATTGTAAATATTTAAAGATTTATCACTACTAGCGCTGCTTATACTCGTAGTTAAAAGTTTTGCTTTCTGTGAAAGTCAACGAATCTGTCTGTTCATCGGTGTCAAAACATTTGAAAGTGTTACGATATATGTGCATACATTCATATGTACGAGTATTTGTATTATGGGTGGATATTTTAACGTTAACCTGTTGTACAACACACCATACTTTGGCATTAGCGCGCTTGGCGCTTGTTAAAAGGAGTAAAGGATAATTTGGATGAAATGAGCCAAAAGCAGGGCGATATCAATTAGAGACTGTGATTTCTTTTGTTTTGATTTTTGATTTTAATTTTGATTGAATTTTTTGTTTGTTTTTTATTCGAAATGTACACACGTAAATTATGACCTAATCGTTGATGCGTTTAGAAAAGATAATGATTTTTATAAATGATGGTCAAGATTTTTTTTTAAAAATAAAAAACGGCAATAAAAAATTGGCAAATCTACTCTATTCATACTTCGTTTTTGTTAAATTTGTTGCCAGATTTGTTGCCTAATTTACAAAATTGAGATAAGATGAGATGAGTTTGGGTATAGTGGACCGAATGAAAAGTGAGATGAGTGTGTTTATATTCACAAGCTGCACTTTCACGAAGCATATAAATCACTTTGTTTACAGTAAATACATTTTTAATTAAATAAACCACCGCGATTATGACTAAGTCATGCTGAAATATCCTTTCAATGGGTTTCACAGCCACCAGAGAGAGAGAGAGAGACGCAGAGTGAGAAAGACTTCCGTCCACTTGGCTTAAGTTTCTTAACACGAGAAGCCAAAAAGATGCACGCCTGTGTTGGATAGACACGAAGCGGCCAAGGACTAGCTGATGAAGACTAACAGCAACAACAAGAGCACAACCATTAAAAAACAGTAGGCGTTTGCTACATTGAAAAGCAAATGAGAAAAAGTGCAAAAAGAGACCAACAGAAAGAAAAAGAGAGAGAGCGCGCAAACGGGAAGTAGCAACAGCATCAGGCGATGAGTCGTTTCTTGACTTATTAATTGTGTGTAACGAAATTATGTGCAACACGATGTCAGCAACTCGTGATGACAACGACAACGACAACAACAAGAACAACAATAAAAATAATTTATGTGTCGACTAAGAGTATATTTCTAACCAGCAGCTAAACAACGATACTAACGACACAACGATAATGATAAGAGACTAATAAAGAGAGCTCTAGCTCTAGCAGCACAGAAGACGCAGACAACAAAAGCAGCAGAGAGCTGGGGGAGGGGAAAGAGATGGAGGATGAAGCTGCTCAAAATTTAAATATGATACCATGATGCTTTAGTTTAGATCGGTTAAGTTTAGTTTGGTTAGAACCGAAACCAAGCGAAGATAATACTTCATATAATGCTTGAAGTAGTCAAGCAATATCTTGAGAGACTGTGCTGCTGCTTTTGCTCTTCATCTCTCTCTCTCCCTCTCTCCTGCTTCTTCTTCTGGGTGAAGCCAGCTGTTCCAGACTCTGGTGTCTAGCGGTACCGATGCTGCATTCGACCACCGGATCGCAATCGGATTTCACTTGACTTCCTGCATCTCTCGCTACGTGCGGACGTTTGTTGTATTCGCTGTTGTTGTCGTTGTTGTTGTTGTCGTCGTTGTTGTTGTTGTTGTCGCTTTCCCTTCCCTTCAGCGAAAAGAGCTGGCAAACAAACGCAAGCCGCTTATCTTTCCAATCACTTGCTTTGTGCTCTTCGTCGAGTAATAACAACGGCAGCAGAGCATCCTGTGGTATGCAACGACCACCTACGTACCCCTCTGCCGCCTACCATCCCCCTTTTATCAGCTCGCTTGGCATCCGCTACTCTTTCAAGTGTAACACGACCAGAAGACGATAAAGAGAAGTATGTACTGGCGAAAGAGTAATGTTAACATTAGCGTTTCTCAAACTGTGGAGGAGGCGACCCACTGAGGGCGGGCTTTGAACATGAACCCCTTGGTGCAGGGTAAGGGGGGGTGGCAGCATTAAAATCCTTCTCATTGGCTTCCGATATTGCATTATGTCGAAATTTTAGCTTAAGCTTCAATTAGTCTAGACGTAACGTGATGAAACGAAACGAAACGTGACGAAGAGTGACCAAATTTCAATAGGTTCATACAATTCCGTCACGTTACGATTTGAATAATGAACCCCTCGCCACCCCTCTCGCCGTCATGTCCCTTCACGTTGCGTGTAGGCTAATTCAACCTTTATATATTCCAAGATAGAACACATTCTACCACACATTTTTGCTTCTAGGCGTTGATGATAGTTTTGAGTGAATTATGTTGGACGCATCTTTAAATTTTCTTCCTCTAGTATTTCATGTTATTTCGTTAAGAAACAAAGAACGTTCTCACAAACCCGTTTTCAGGCGAAAGGAGTACAGCATCGTGTCGTATATCAGCTGATCGTAACGCTTATAATACGAGTACAATAATATATTTGTGATATGAGGCGAAAAATTAAAAATTAGGCTCTAAACCTGAAGTTCGAGCCATCTCTTTTAAGATTGTATTTTCCAGAGATAAAAAATAGGTATATAGAAACTTTTTTAACTTTTATATCACTTCAATTTATGCAAAGTTTATTTTAATTAAGTTTGAGAACTGCTGACTTACATACGTATATCGTACATACATACATATGTACATGCGTATATCTCGAACAGGTACAGATGAGTTTGCCTGTTTGTGTGTGTTTGTGTTTGTGTGTGTGTGTGTGCAAGTGTAATTTTTACCCAAATTTACTCTGATTTCAGGAAGTATTGTACCTACATACAAACATATGTACGTTTACACTTATCACTTACATTGTTTCCTGCCGACTGCGATAAAATCTTCTCGAAATGTGCAAATACAATTTGTACAGCAACAAAAACAGGAGCCACATCTCAGTTGGCTTCACTTATAATTGCCAAATATGATGCCGAACAACTAATTGAACAAAAGGAGTTCAACTTGAAAGCCTTTTGAGATGTGGCAATGGTGGTAAAAGCAGCTTTGCGACATTGTACAATACGAAAATTGAACCACTAACTAAATATTGTATACTTTTAGAGAAGAGAAGAGTTGATTATCAATGTATAATACGTATATAATATCTAAACTTATCATATAATTGCATTCGTCATTCCAATAAGAACTGATTAACTGACAAGTAGATAAAACGTAATATTGAACCTACTGTAGTCAATATCTGCTAGCATCTTCCCCAAAAAGGTACCTCTTTTATAGTATCATAGTATAGCATCATATCATAGTATCATAATAAGGTGTACAATGAAAAATTTCTATAGAAAACAGGAGTTTTTAAATTTGTTTCAATTGTTTCAATTTTTTTTGTTATTGTCATGAAAAGAGTAGTTTATAGTTTTAAGTCTTCTTTTGTATGTTTTTAATATTTATGAATGCATATATAATTATGTTATTTAGTACAAAGACTCTAAGAGTGATTAATTATGCCATTCTTTTTTAATTTCGATTTTTTTACTCTTAATCTGAAACCATAAGAAACCATTTTTTCATGCAGCTTTAGAAATATAAAGGTAGAAATTTGTTTGTAAATTATTACATAGATGTTCAAACATATATTACTCGTATATGTATGTATATAGACTTATGGCTGTCTAATGGGTGGATGTTTGTTCTCATAGTATGTACGTATGAGCTCGAAATTTAAAAGTAAATTATTTCCGCTTAAAATCCTTTTAAATCAATTGTTTCAATTGTTTTTATTGCGTTTTAAACTTTTCATTTTAAATTACATTTATTTTATACATTTTTATATATTTATTTGAAGTTTTTGAGAATGAGCATTTGAATTTTCTTTTTCTTCTTCTTCTTCTTCTCCTTCCTATCCTTCTATGGATTACTAAAGTTCTAGAATTTTTTAACACTACTTTAGTTTTCTTTTGTTGTTAATTTGAAAGTTAGGTTCTACATATAAACCGTAAAACGACCCAACAGGAAAGTATGAATTGAATGCCAGAAGTAATCAATTAACCCTTTTGCCTACCGACGGTGTTGCTCTACGGATAGGTCTATGCAGGCCTATACAAAGTTACCGTGAAAACTTTCTGGTATTGAGATGAAAATTAAACATAACTTTGTTGTTGATCATTTTTCCTAAAACGTCTAATAAATTATTGGACTTTCAACATTAATTATCAAGCTGCAAATTATCAGGAGCAGACGCATGGAAAAGCCTTTTTGCAGTCGTAATGTTTATAGGTCTGCGCAGGCCTGGTCCTTCCATAACATAAAACATAATATACATAATATAAAACATATACGAGATGTTAACACTTTAATAACATTTTAAGATTGTTGTTTCTAAGATAAAGTATTAACAATCTGAGGCTTCTGCTTCTTATTATTTTACAGAATAAGTTTTTCTTATAAATAAATTGTTAATGGTAAATCAATGCAATTATAGATTGCATTTTATTTTCAGGTAATAAGTAATGAGAGAAATAATATATTGATGCGTACATATTCTTCGATTTTGAAAGCTTTAGCTTTCTGTTGGCCTACATTTTGGCCCAATTGGCTTTCACTGGCATTTCACTTTCTTACTGGGCTTGTATGTATAATGTCTGTGTGCGTGTGTGAGTGGGTGTGTGTGTGTGTGTGTGTAAAGCTAAAAGGAATCTCTATCTTCATGCACAATGTTGCAACTTGTTTTTTTTGTTACTTTGTGTGAATTTTTGTACTGTTTTGCAGCCTGCAACATTTTGTATCTGCGTATTTGATTTCAACTGTCTGTGTGGGTGTGTGTGTGTGTGTGTCTCATTGTGTGAGTAAGTATCGAAGATTGTATTTGAAAATTGTCCATTTCGGCATTTGTTCTGCTCCACTGAATTGTGCTTTTTCGAATGCACTTGAACTCTTCGTATGCATTTCATGTTATAATTTCGTGATAAGAAGCATTTTCCAAACTAATAATACAAATAAATGCTAGTGCAGAAATTTATATATGTATATACATATTTCTGTATGTACTATGTCAAAATTGCAAGGATGTTAACCAAAAAATGGCCAATAGAGTGAGATTCGTATAAATTTTTAAACAAAATATTGAAATGTTTATAGAGAAATACGATTTTTTTTTTGTTTTTCAATCAATTCTGCATTTTAATCAACTTCCTTTTTCAAATATATGTAACCGTAGTCTGAAGCTGATGGTCGGCCTCTCGCCGAAGGAACACATACGCGACGGTGCTAGGTGCTCCGACTTTAGCTCAGCTGGGCGGGGACTTGCACATGTTCCCTGGACGTGACTAGTTTGGCAGAAAAATTTAGTTCACCGTACCACCAAGACCAAGAACAAAAAAACCTATGGTAACCATTTGAGCTTCCTGGAAATTGCTTCCAAGGTCGGCCGGTCTATACCCTCCCTACCATGGGTGCTTGTCGGCCCGAATCTTAAGCACCCCCTTCGACCTTCATTATCCTGAAATGTTCCTCACCCCTTCATGCCCCACCCACTACATAAACGAACTTACTCCATTTTTAAATTAATTCATTCATTTAAATGTATTTAATAGATTATTCGTGTTGGTAATACCAAGAAACATTTCTTGGTATTTATTTAAATTTCTTTATATATATGCCAACTTGGCCCCTAAACTAAGTCATGCAACTGCTATTGCGTACCAAAGCCATCAAATAAGTTTAATTTTACAATTACGATTAATTTTACAATTTACTGGAATTTACGGGTGAATTTCGAAATTTCAAGGCTCAAATGTAAAATTAAAAATTAATAATTTCAATTACCATCAGCATCTCTCAACTAACTGTTCCCTCCGCGTCGAACTGTGCACACTTCCGCGGACTTGTAGGCTAAAGTATTGTGGACGAAATTAAGAAATGCTTAGGCATAATAAGAAATTCGAATAGAATTATAAGAAGTAGGATTACTTATATATATATTCACCAAATTATACAATATAAATTATTTAATCACTAATTTATCTATCAAAGAATTAAATTTAATCGTACCAATTTAAACGGGACCGGTAACTTACAATTATTCGAATTAATCAATCAATTTAAATTAGTTTAATTTATCCAAATTAATTAATTGAAATCACGTTCAATTATTCAAATTAATCCAATGAACACCACTGGCTTCGACTAAACCAATCACGGATAATTTATAATACTCTAAAATGAATCCTGCACACCAAACGTCCTGCACACAAGGAGGTCCTACGGCGAATCCCTCTGGGCAATCAGTCCTGGATTGATGATCAGCGGCTCAATAAAAATATATGTTTCCACTTTCTATGGTGACCTGTGTAGATGGCGAAGGAACCTGGATTGCAGCCGATATTTCACTCGTTTGCAGCACAAATTATATGGTCTGTCTTTAATATCCCGATATTCGATTTAATATTCTTTAATAATCGAATGCCAAACTACCATTGGTCGTCGCATTTCGGAAAAACACAATTTCTTTTTTGTTGCACAAATACGGCCACAACTTTATTTCTATCGTCCAGCTACCGCTCACACATTTTTTTAGCAGATCTTCTCTGCAGCGCAATTTAGAAGCGCTTATCACAACGCGTTTGTATAAAACGCTTATCAAACTTATCAAATCGACTATTGTGGTTTCAATATCGTTTTACTTCATTGTACCAAAACTCACTTGAGAATCACTTCGTTATTATTTTGCAAAGCTGTCTAGTTCTGTACTAGTGTAGGTATTTGTTATGTATATATAACTGGAGGTATTATATTTCTTAAAAAAAACAAAGAAATTTTTCAAACAAGAAATCCACAAACAACCGCTCAATCGCGCTATCCAAATCCAACTCCCGTTTTCTTCAAACGCATGAATTTATTTTGCCAAATCTCACAAAAAAAAATCCAGTCATCCAGGCAAGCTTTGATATTTTTCCCATATCATCAATGTCAAAAAAAAAAATCAAGGCCTACTACTAGGACGTCGCAGTCAAACACCTGCATATTTTATGTTATGTCACGAGTTTTTTTCTTGTCGTCGAAAGTTGGCCTTGTTCGCGGCTCGCTAGCTCAACAAAAAAAAAAGCAAGGCCTACTGCCGGAACTTAAAATTTTGAATTTCGTAATGAGTGGAAAAAAGTAGATTCGTATCGTAGTAGTTGCATCGTTACATATATTTCTTTCTCAATAATTTTTTTTCCACCAATTTTTTTTGTCAATAAATTTTTTAAAAATAAGTTTCTTTTTCAATGAATTTTTTAAAAATAATTTTTCTTTTTCAGTCAATTTTTTTCATTCAATAATTTTTTCAACCAATTTTTTCAATTCAATTTTTTTAATAAATTTTTTTTTAATCAAGTTTCTCTCAATCAATCAATCTCAATCGATTTTTTCAGTCAATTTTTGTTTCAATAATTTTTTTTCTCAATTTTTTGTAATAAATTTTTTTGTTTGTAGCGATTTTTTTTTTCAATTGGACGAATTAGTCGCTGAGGAAATAAAACAAAACACGAACATATATATTCGTATTGCTTCCACTGCTTCAGATAATCACACTTTTTCTTTTTAAGTTTACTTCCGTGTTTATAATTCATATAAGATTTTTCTTCTTTCTTGTTTCTTGATATGGAACGTTTTTTGTTTCAATTTCGTTGTTTTCTACATTTGGAGAGTACTTATATGACAATAATATATGACTATATATTATATAGCAGGAGCTCTTCTAGTTTTTGCGTATTAACTGTAACGACAACAGCTACAACAATGTATTAGACTTAAGTCTTTTGCCAGAAGGCTCATGCTCTTATCTATTTAAGCTCATTGAGAGTCGAAAGTGGTACGAAAATGGTACGAAAATGGTACGAAAATGGTACGAAAGTAGTGGTAATGATGGTGTGGGTGATAGAGGCTGTAATTCTCTGTTTAGGGTGATGCGGGGCGGTGTACGTGTTTCGTAATTAAAATTCTTATTAGCTCATCGCATTATAAAACGATGGCTAAACAAAATGAACAAGACGCAAACGACGAGAACCCAAAAGAAAAGCAACAAGTACAACAAAAATATAAATAGGTATGAATTTAAAAAACATTTTCCATTAAAAATTAAGACCGTGTTGTTGCTGCTGTTGATGTTGCTGCTGCTACTTCGAAAGAGTTGAAAGAACAAAAAATAGTAAGGAAAAAACGAAAAAAAATAAGGAAAACCGCAAACGCAATTATAAACACCAACAAAAAACAACGAAGAAGAGAACAAAAAACTTTGAAAACGTTTAAACAAAGGAACACGTGTGCACACACACACACACAGGCACACAAACACACTTATCCATGCCGAAGCCTGCAGTTTTCAAGGTGCAAGAAGTACCGACAGTCTATGACAGCGAGATAATCCGAGAAGAGACTTGAGAACAAAAGCTTAAGCGAAATCCTTCCTACTAAAAAGAAGAGACACACACACACACAGAGCTAGGGAGAGCGCGAAATAGAGGAAGGAAGAAAGGAAGGAAGGAAGGGAGACAGAAGCTCATACGAATAAATATGATACGGTTTAAAAACGCGTTACAATTCATAATTCATTTGAGCAGAACCGAATGTTGGTTGCTGGCAGCAAAGCTTGCACGTCGACGACGCCAACGTTGACAGCGTCGTAGGCGGACATTGTACGAACGAGCTTGTTAAAAGGAGAAAGGCGTAAAAATATGTTTCGTAGCCGGAAGGACGGAAAAGCGGACCCAAATGCGCGGATTGAAAAGTAAGGACCAGCAAGGAATAGCGGCAGCAAACTCTTGCGTGTCTGTCTATGCAAAAATGGTGCAGCATGAGTATGAAGCGAGAAAAAACGCCTACCCATAAATGACCATTTGCGAACGCGTCCTTACTTGCTAGCTTCCTTAAAGCTACTACGGATCCTTGCTGGATGGAAAACGAGTTCTAATGAGTTCTCAAGTTTCGCTGCATATTTTTTTTCTGCCATTGTATTTTATCCACGGGCAAGATGTGCACTGGATGTGCTTTACTGTCTGCGTTCGTATATCTACAAGTACTAGTTTTAGTAGTTGTTGTTGTTGTTGTTGTTGTTGTTGGCACTGTACCACTTACCCGCGGCTGTTCGAAATGAAGAACGCTTTGTGCATTGAAATGTAATTTAGACGCACCGAAATTGCACCCTCCACCAACAAAGTGGTGCTCACAGCGGGCATATGTTGAGGCGTTTCAGGGGCGCTCAATGCCCCCGCACGCCCCATACGAAGAAAAAGAGAAAAAACCGCTGTACTATATTTTCCTTCTTTTCATACCGAAACCTTTTAATTCATACAAACCGGCTTAACATTTATCAATTAAATAAAATTAATTTGGAACCCCCTTTGTCCCCTCCCCTCCCCCCCCCCTCTGTCCCTATGATTTTTTTAGCTTTCATTTGGTTTCGTGTATTTTTTCGTTCCTAAATTTTGTTTATAAATTCATTTGAGTTTAATTTCTTGTCAGTCAGATTTTAACCCTTATAAAAACCTTTCCCCCGAAAAAACTGACACCCCAACTTTTCTCATGCGAGAAAGATCTCAGATTCTTGTTATCATAGTTACAGAAAATACAACAAAATTACGATATCTTCAGGGAGGATTCCTCAAAAATTCTACTACTAAATAATAAAATTGAGCTTGATGCCGCCGACTTCATGGCAACATTCAAAAGGTTGTTTGTGGTGAAGATCTTAAAGTTATAAGCTTATTACTTAATTTGTTTATTTCAAAAATCTACAGCTAAGGAAAAATATTTTGTATTAAATTTTTTCAAAAAAAAACCATTCTGTCATCCTTTCTGGTTTTTTTTTTACGCATGTTATATCATCTCCGTTACCTAGCTGGTACATACCTTTCCGTTTTAATGCCTTGCGGCATAAGCACCGGCTTCATTTTACGAATTAAATACTGAATGCATGAAATTTCAGACCATGACCATTCATTCATCTCCGTCCCTCCACCCCTTTCTGGCTACGGTACTGTCATCAGCAACATTGAAATCTGCACTTCTTTTACGTCTCCCTTCTTCGTCCTCACGGAAGGTTATACCGCCGCATATACCGCCATTCCTTCACAAACTTAAAACCTTTGCCCGGCTTTCGCAACTTTCCTCTTGCGGTAGCAATAATTTCGCATTATCCTTAAGAGTCGTCAGTAACCAGAATATCTAGGTTTTGTTATGGCGACCAAATTAAGTTTAAAGTCAAATATCAACGACGACGACAATACGACAAAATAGTACGTAACAGCAACAATGACGACAATTATAACAGCTTTGGGTAGCTCTCGCTATGTGTGTGTGTGTGTGTGTCTGTGTGTGTGTGTGCTGGTCTGTCTGTGTGTTCGCCTATCTTTGTTGTGTCTGTCAACTGTTTGTTAAGCCTTAAAGCAGCCAAAGCGGCAGGCAGATAAGAAATGATGATGCGCTTCTGGCTGCTGCTTTGATTATTATATTGAGAAGCTTAGAGTAGAGGAAGAAGAGGAGGAAGAAGAGCAATGAAAAGGCGAAGAAGGAGGAACAATATGCTTGTAGCAATTAGATTTTAACGCAAATTTACACACGCACACATCCACTGTTGGTGCCCTCCGTCGCTCTAAAAATGTGAATTTTTTTCCAGTGCACGGAACGTCCAAGCGTTTGTATGCGACAATGTTGTCTACAAGGACATTACTCCACTCAACCGCCGATCGTTCGGTTGCTCGTTTGTTCCTTCGTCCATTTTACCGTTGCGTCAAGCGTTGTCTGATATATCTCTTAATGCTTCTGCTGCCAGCATAATATTCTTCCGCATTAATCCGTTTGTTGATTACAATCACAAACATGATTAACTTCTGCCGTAAGGCTAGCGAGAAGGAGGAAAGTTGAGTTAAGGCAAAAAGAAATAGCAAAGGATTTAAATATAAACGTATTCATATCTTAGACGGCTCGATAAAGAAGCTTAACAAATTAAATTGTAGAAATTCTGGAATTTGTTGCTGAACTGTACGGTTTTTGTTTATATTTATTCAGATTTTTGTTACATAAAAATTAAAATGAAAATTTAATTTCAAAATAAAAAATGCTGAAAATTTTGTTCTTATACATTTTATCGTTGTTGCGAATAAAATTTACTCTGTTAAGAAATTAACTCTATAAAACTCAAATGTTTCCTGAATTCTATTAAAAGATAAGAATGCAGGGCTCTTTAGGAAACTCTCTTTCACTCTCTCTCTCTCTCTCTTTGTCTCACACTGTCTTTTTTTCACTCTTTTGCTTTCCTATTAAACAAAGGAATAAAGCCTTAATTGAACACATGAAGATGTTAAAAGATTACATAAAACTTTTCCAAATATTCTTGCATACTTTTAGGAGCTCTCTTAGGTTTACAAGTTCACTACGGCCAGTTGCCAAGAATGCATTCATAATGCATTCTTAATGAATGCAACATTCATTGCATGACTTCATGTAGTCCACAAAATGCAGAATGAAATATTTTGCAAAATATTCTGCTCAATTCCTTTTAGATTTTGGCCAACTTCTGGGCTAAACAATTCCTGAATATTGTATGAAGTGATGAAGGCAAAGTTTAACTGAGTTTAAATACAGTGTCGAGAGAGAGAGAGAGAAAGAGAGGGAGAGGGAGCTGAACGGGAGAGAAAGAGAGAAATGGAAAGTCGAATGTATTAAGGTTTCAAGTTCCTGACCTAAAAACTTATTACTTATTGTTGTTGTTGCTGTGGTTTGTTCGCTATTAGTGTTTGTGCAATTTATTGAAAAATTTTGTGATAACAAAACAGTATAGAGTGAAAATTGAATAAGAACATATATGAGTATATACGATATTATACGTATATACTCGTACACAGTTATATGCATGCTTCTGCACAAAGCACGATAATATAAGTATATCTTTATGTCTTTTAAATATCATTTTACCTTAATTTAATGTCATTTAAATAAGTTTTGCTTTAATTAAAAAAAAATCCTAAAATCAAAGGACCTTTTTTTCAAATAATAACAATTTTCTATAACTGTCTTGCATTTATTACGTTTCAATTAATTAAAGGTTCAAGAATTAAAGGTTGTAAAAAAATTGATATAAGACGAAAAAAATTGTAAAAAAAACTGAAGTGAATATTTGTCGGCGGAGAAGCACAAAAAGAGAACAAGAAGCAACACTTGATCATATCCATCCTAGTTCGTACCTTGTCTGACTAAGGGCCAAAAATAATTTCATTTTTCTTCTTTATTTAAACACATTGTAAGCGCTAACGTAAGCTTGTATGTGTAATTACAAATTAAGCTCGTCTGCCTGTGTGTGCGTGTGCGTGCATGTTTTTATGTGACATGAAAAGAGCCCGTAAATTTAATTAACTTTTCATCAAGACAAAATGACCAGAGCAGCTGCAGCAGCGGTAAAAATCTCTTAACATTTCAACCAACAACACGCATGTGACACGCACACGCCCGCGCCCACACACATGCCCGGCGATGTCGCAGTCTCATTTAATGGTACCCAAACGGACAGACAAACAAGGAAGCAGTGTGTCCACCATACATGCATGCATACATTCATAACCATGCGACACAGGCTTGAGTAATCAACTTGAAATTGAGTAACCGAATATCCTTGATGACTTGACTTGACTCTACTCTCGACTCGCAAAGCCCACAAAAGAAGCACATACGAATAGCAGGAAAAAAGGCCAGGAAACCTTATCTGTTTTTTTTTTTTTGTGTGTCTTGCTTGTTGCTAAAATGTCCCTTTTGAGATCTGGTTCCATTCCATGAGGAATAAAATTATTACAATTTAATTAATAGAAACTGAACGTAAACTAGGTTAAGCCCACTGTACGTCATTCAGTGAGACGTAGTTAAAGAGACGTATTTTTCAAAAACTTCTAACACTTATAACTCCTTCTGGTGGCACTTGTGGCAGCGTGTTTGTTTCCGTATAAAGTGCAATTGACTTTAAGAATATTGCCGAAAGACTGTCCACGTCGCTTGTAATACGGTCAAACAGTCACATAACGACATAAAAGATGGCGCATATAACAAATTTTTTAGTTAGTTAGTAGCTTTAAAGTTAGTTAGTTAGTAGTACGCTTTAAAGAGTGCTATCAGCGTTGCAGTGCTATATACAAATGTGAAATTGGTAAAGAAAAAATGAGAGAACTTGAATGGATAACGCCATCGTCTATGGATATTATCTTAAAATGTATTAAGTTGTGAACACTTAAGTAATATCTACAAGACACAAACTTTTAAAGAGCGCATCTTCTCATAAAATCAAAAATAGGACCTTTAAAGTGGTAGATGCATTTACCCTTAAATGCATTGCTTTCCAAATTCGTTGAAATCGATCGTACCGAGCAAAACTTTTCTTTCTTCAAATTCTTGTTCGGTGTTTGGCTCTTTTTTTGGATATCTAAAGAAATTCTGTTCTTTTCTTTTCCATCTTTACGCTTTTCAACCTCCCTTAAGTTTTTCTCTTTTCTCTTTTATTCGTTTTTTTTAGCTTGTGTTGTTTATTTCGTTCAATGCTCTTTGGAAAATTAGGCGAGCGCTACGTGTCTAGAAACTTTTGTACATCGATTGCACTGGCTAAAGTAAACCAACACGTTGCACCGACAAACACACACCCACACACACACACGCCTTTGGCCAGTTGTACGATGTGCCAAAAGACATGCCACAAAATTAACTTAAAAGAGCTGCAAGCAATCCATTGCGTTGCCATCAAGTTTGTTGCCAGCAATAACTTGCAGACATCACTCAATCCTCGTCAACTGGTATTTGGTCTTGGGAGCATGACGATCAATGGTGCACGGTCGCCGGTCGCCGGTTGCCGGTTGCCGGTTGCCAGTCGTCCATCGCCGTTGTCTGTATCTACTCTTTCTTCGTTCTTCCCGGCCTTTGTGTTGTTCTCATTCACTCACTTCAATTTTGTCCCATTCCTGAAGGGACCTGAAGACCTGAGCTAACCTCTCAGCAAAGCAGAAACAACAATTTTTCTCTGCCCTCTAGTGATGCTGTAAAGTGCGAGTATACTCGTACACGTTACTTTGTTGCTGACTGCTGCCACTAGAGGGTGCTGCTCCCGCGTGTGCACATAATGAAGTAACGAATTGCAATTGCAATTTTGTGGTCTCCCCCGACACGTCAGAGGCGGTGCATGTTTAATAAGCTTCTTGGCAGAGGCTTTACGATCGTACTCGGCCAAAAACCAAGCCGACCGTTTGCAGCTCTCTGTTTCCCCGCCACCGGCCCGCAAACGCTAGTTTTTTACCCTTTTTCTTTCAAAATAAGCTAACTTATTTCTTTAAATAATAAACATGGTGAGTGCTCCTTAAAGCTTGTAAACGTATGGATAGAAAAAACAAAACCCTTCTATTAACTTTTGTTAAAAAAATCCGGGCCTGATTCACTTTAAATACAATATAATTAAGTTAAATCTAAGAAATGCTTTTCTAGCAAACAACACACGGATAGTATACAATAATAATATTGTAATAATAATAAAATAAAAGAAAAAACACGAAACTAATAGAGACTGTGACAGTAACAGATGAAGAAACATTGTAAATGAATGCAGAAAGCAACGCGGCGTATGAGTGACATTTATTTACAATTAAAACTAATGTTAATAAAGTGTTGGCAAGAGCTTAAGCGCCAGCCGGAAGACAAGCCGGCTGCTGGAAGTCTATTGCGCGCTGTTTGCTGACGCGCAAGTTCACGAACAATTCAGCTAAGGCTAAAGCGTGACGCAGCTGTCAAACGAAGCGTCTCCTTCTGCAGTAGAAACGAAAAACAAACGCCAGTAAACGAAGAACAGTTTGGCAGTGTCAAAGAGAAGAAGAAGAAGAAGAAGAAGAAAAGCAAGAAGAAAGCATATAGAAATGGGTTATATAAAGAAAAGAGAATAAAGAAAAGCGCGCTGAACCAAAAAGTTGACAGAAAGTCGCCTCCTTTCATTTAAAATTTTAATTATAACTTTTGCTGACATCATTACGGACGACGACATTTTGACGAATGCGAAGGAGAAGAAGAAGAAGACCAACAAGAGTTAAGAATAAGAAAAAAATTGTAACTATGCCGCCGCCGCTCGTGAAAGAGAAAGAAAATGGAAACAAGTACAGGTAAACCTCGATTTTCGGACGTAAAAATTATTGTAATATTTCCTCCTTCGTTCGGCAGAACGTTCGCAACGTTGACCTCAACGTTTTTCCTAAGAAACATTCAAGCGAACCGTTAAAAACACATTCTAAAGGATGAACGAATGCTTAACCAAACGAACGAACGCTCTAACGAATGAACGCTCCAACGAATGAGCGCTGTAACAAACGAATGCTCTAATGAACGAACACTTTAACGAATGACCGCTCTAATGAACAAACACTTAAACGAATGAACGCTCTAACGAATCAACGCTCTAACGAACAAACGCTTTAACAAACGAACACTCTAACGAATGAACTCTCTCCCGAACGAATGCTTTAACGAACGAACTCTCTAACGAATGAACGCTTTAACGAGTAAGCTCTCTAACGTACGAATTCTCTAACGAACGAACACCAATGAATGATCGCTCTAAAGAACAAACGGTCTAACGAATGAAGACTCTAACAAACGAACGGTCTAACGAATGAGCGATCTAACAAATGAACGCTCTAACGAATAAGCGATCTAACGAACAAACGCTCCAACGAATGAACGCTCTAACGAATGAACGCTCTAACGAAAGAACGAACGAAAAACGAGACGGTACTTCATTAGAACGTTCGAAACTCTGACCCAAATGAACGAAAAAAGGCACTGAAGATATTGTTTTTGTTTCTCAAATCGGTTCTGCGAAGATGCGCTAATTTTAGGATCCTTTTCCGCGTAAATTTCATGTTAATTTTGAAACCGAATACTCGAAATATTGGGAGCTTCAAATCGCCGTGTAAAACGAGTGTTAGGTGTTCGCATGCGAAGCGTAAAGAGGAAGAAAAGTTGCCAACACACTCAAGAACTTAACAAAACGTTTATGCGTCCTCAAACTTCTTTTTTAGAAACTAAAAAAATTGGGTGGAGGAGGGGGAAAGGAAGGAAGGATGGAAGGTAGAGAGGAAGGAAATAGAGGGAAGGTGAGTGCGCCAAAAACAAGTTAAAATTAATTTTATGCAAGAGTTCTCTAGAGAGAGAGCCAGTGTCTTTTTTAATTTGCGCTGTCGCTATTATAGTTGTTGCTATTTAATGTTGTTGTTGTTGGTTGTTATTGTTGTTGTTGTTGTTTGTTGTTGTTGTTAACAACATAGCAGCTACATATTGTAGTTACATCTTGGCACTTCTTAACGTGGCTGTAGCACTCACTGCACTTTGCAAGGATTAACTCTTGAAACGCACGCTTATTTCTGTGTTTGTTGTTGTTGCTGCTGCTGCTGCTGCTGCTGCTGTTGTCTCTCTACATTGCTTTTAAAGCAGCGGTAATAGTAGTTGCTGTTGTTGGAGTTGTTGTTGTTCTTACTGTTAGTATTCACCAGCTTCAACGTTGTCATTGTCGACCGTTGGCATTATATCTTGATAACGTACAACTAAAGTATACCCAAAAGGCCACTAAAACCGAAGTATTTATGTTTTCGTAAGAGCTCCGGCGACGCGTACGCTGAAAAGCGCGTTGCCGCGTTCACTTTACGGCAGAGTTACGGCAACGAAGCAGAAGCTTCCGTTCGTTCGAGCACGCGGATTTTGTCACACAATTTCTTACATACGACGAGTATATACGTAAATATTATACTTAGGTATATCCTGCTTTTGATTTCTAGCACGTTTATGGCTGCTTATGGTTTGAGAAGTTATTGGTTTCTGTGTTTTTTCGCAACTCTCCTTATCTTTCACTGACGCGCTGTGCCGCGCCGCGCCGCCTTTATGGCCGCCTGCGCCCTTTTTTAATGCTCTGGCACTTTGTTTTCAATATTGCCTGATGGATGGTGTGTTGGTGGTAATCACCCCTTCCTCCCCTCCCGCTACCACCCTCCAAGGACACCTTATTATGCTGAGTCAACACGAAATTTTATTGTCATTTCATGCCTTGCTAAATTACTTGGTATACACTAACTGTTATAGTTGTTGTTGTTGTTTTTTTGGTGACAAAAGAAAGACGCTTGTGTGACGCAGCAAATTCTCTTCGTTGTTGTCGCCTTAAGATTCCATTCGAAGAAGAAGAAGATGATGATGAAGAAGATATAATTAACATAACCGCGCTTAATAAAAATAATGTTCAAACAGCACAAAGACATTAAAAACATAGAGAGAGAGAGAGAGAGAGAGAGAGAGAGAGAGAGAAAGAGAGAGAAGAGCGTCAAAATTCAGAAGAAAAAAACGGGATAAAAATAGGCGAAAAATTAAAGAAAATTATGAAACGAAGATGAAACTAATACGACGACAACAATAACAATTAAGAACAATGCTACAAGGCATGACCTTAATTTAATACACTTTGCCATGAATACACTTCGCACTTGAATACAGGGTGCGTGTCACAATTGATGTTTACTCTTCCGCTCGCCGAAGTAGCTGCAAGATGTTGCAAAGAAAAAGAATAAGATGGTTGCCTATAATAGCCATCGTCTAGTGGGAGACCGACTTTCTATGTACGAAAGGACTAATACAGCAGCCTTATATTTCAGTAGCCTTCTGTTAAGTCCGGCATGCTGAATCTACCATTTTGTTTATTATAATGTCAGTAGCTTCAGTTTCAAAAGCAAGTACCACAAAAAAGCACCCAAAAATTCAATGGAAAAATATGTGTTAAACCGACTCGGGTTACTCGAAGAAAACTGTAAAAGTATTTAAACGATTTGTAAAAGATTTTAAAAAGAAAAAATTGGATTTTGAGATATCAGTTTTTTGTCAAAAAAATTACCTTATGATGCAGCATCATTTTAAATAAAACCAAAACAAAAACTAATGTTCGCACATTTTTTTTTTATTTAAAGAGAATGGAGATGTTTTAGAATATCTCGAAAACTTGATAATGTTGATGATGATGATATAATGAGAAATTCGGATTCTGTATAATTTTCTGCTTTTATAATTTTGTTGTGGTGTAGAGTATCCTGATTCAAAATGTTATCGGTATGAGGTACAACGTACGACATAACATATGTTACGAACAGCATAAAAACGTAACTCATAATTAAAATTTTGGCATTGAAAATGGATTTATTCCAACCGGCAACAGCCTGTACAACAGTTTTTAGGATTTACATTTTCTAGCTACCTATTCAGAAGCTTTTAGCTATTCCGAAGATGCCGAGCATCAGATGAAACGAAACGCAAACGGAAGGGAAAGAAAGAAAGGAAGTTCGGTGACAGTTGGCGAATAAAGGAAGATTTCAGTTGCATTTTTTTTTGCTTTATTCTTTGTGCAATAGTTCTACATTTATGGTTTTAAAACTCAGGTACTTAATACGATAGTTATAGACAGTAAGATACTAAATAATCAAAATAAACGTTATCTTTTCTGTCTGTAGTTGTTCGTTTTATTAAGGCGAGATCCAGTAAATCATTCTTCAATACCCAAAAAAACTCATCACCTGTTTTCTTCGACTAAAAAGGCTGTGCTTAATTTCTTCCCTTAAGCTGCGCCCTTAAGCTGCCCTTGGAGTACGAAATTTTTGGATTAGGTTGAAAATTATGTACACGGAAAACGAACTGCGAACTACGAACTATCAGAGAAAGAGAATGGCCAACGTTGCCATTTCGTGTCACTTTCACGTAATCCCTGAATTATTTTTATCAGCTGAATTTTCTCAATTTTTTGTTTTTTTTACTTCTGTCTCTGATCATCGGCTCTGGTTTGATGGAAAAGCAAGCAAAAAAGGCCAAAAAATAGCGCTAGTTATGCCAGCATGTCGCAAGACCATGAAGTATGCGGTTCACCGAAAATGTTCAATTGGAAGGCCCACAGGAAGAACAACAACAATGGTTATCAAACTAACGTCAGCATCTAAGCAACCCACCAACCAACCACCAACCAACCATTCGACTGGACCGACTGACGCCGACTGATGTCGAATGTCGAGCAAAGTGTAAGAAAACCTTAACGTGACGCTTAACATTTACGAAAATCCAAGCACGTAATTTTTAAATGGCATGTACCTACTGCTTCGGGGGGCGGAGAGAGTGTTGAGAGGGGGAGGGGAGGGGAGGGGAGGGGAGGGTGTCTAAAGAAACATCTGCGCTACGTCACACACCAGCTCAATCACACGCGCATACACTTGTGTTCCTTCCATACAATCAAAATGCAGTTTTGGCCATCTCAACGAACCTTTTGCTAACGTACACTCACCCCGTGAGTACTCAAAAAGATACCCCGTAAGAAAGAGTGCATAAAATAGTACCACATAAAAATAATAAGACCTCCTTATTGAGCCATTTTACCCTGAAATCTTATTAAAACATACAATTAATATGCTTTTTCATATTTTTTATAGAGAAGTCTTATTATATTATTAAAAAAATCTTATTGTCTTGAAACAAAGATCTAATGTTATTCATATATTTTCCTCTGAGTAAATCATGACAACAATACGTCTCAATGAAAGTATGAAGAATTCTCATTATTTACTTCTTTTAGTCAGAAAAACTTTTTATAAAATATCGTCTGTCTGGCCGAAATTTTGATAGTAATATTTTTGCTCTCAGGTTTACTTTAGATATATAATTCATATTAATTTTTTTACATTGGCATTGTTTATAATGGACGATCTTTGCTTCTCAATTGTGAGTACTTTCCGTCTTTATATATATACAATACAATATACTTTGCAAACAAATAACAAATAATAATAATCTTCTTGGTTTTCTTCTATTTTATGCATAAAATAGTACCACATAAATTCTTCTTGGTTTTCTTCTATTTTATGCGGTGTTTTGGCTTTGTGTAGTAATATCATGCGCGACACTTTCCTACCGGGCTTATGTTTGTGTGTCTGTGTATGTATGTGTGTTTGTTTGTTTGTATGTTTAATAATGTGAAAGTGTACAGCTGTTAGCTGTGTCGCTACTGGTGCCACCCACAGAAACCACAGGCAATGCGACTTTGACCGCACTGCATTATTATACTGATATGCCTTCATCGTCGTCGTCGTCGTGGTCGTTGTCGTCGTCGCGACGCGTCGGTTTGTTTTATTTTGCTTTTCGTTGATTTCTTTTCGTCCTTTTTTTGGTAATTTTTTTCGGTATTCGCCTGCAGCGAGTGACTTATGCTGACAGTTGCTGCGCTTTGGCTATGATTGTATAAATCATCTTTTGCGCGCAGCATTTTCGTGTCTTGCGACAAGAGCACTCACTCTGGCGTTCGGCGCTGGTCGTTCGTAACGCGCCGTAGCCTGACGGTAAGTAACCAGCATAGTATTGGCATTGGCATTAATGACCACGCCTAATACGGTGCTGTTGTTTCGACCCTCTTACAGGTTGTTGTTGTTGTTGTTGTTGTTATTCATTATAAATATATAAAAAATGTATCAATGCTATTAATTTCTTCTCGATATCATTCTTCACATAGCAACTAACACTTTCCTTAGACGCGGAAGAAGGAGCAAGGGACAAACCATAAGAAGAGACAGAGTTACAGAGTGATGGACGGCAATTTGATGACAGCAGAAAGAGACGAGATGGACCCTGTATTTGTCCACTTAAAACTTCACTGCAATGTAGACGTTTTACTCTCTAAAAAGGAAGGTTGTTAGGTACCAGAAAACGAAAACACTAAAGAAGCTGCAAAATACATTTCACTATAGTCAAAATAGTCGTTCTAGTCGTTCAACGACTAGACAATGCGAATTACGTGACTGCGGCGAATGAACCGAATGACCGCATCGCATCATGATGCAAATTCTTTTGGCAAAAAGATCTTAAAGAAATTCAAATAAAACATCAGGGCGTGCTTTTTACAAGTATTTATTCAAATAAAAATTCACATCAGAGAAGGAAAGAAATAAGGAAAATTAAAAGAATTACAAAAGAAACAGAGAGCAACAAAATGAATTGGTAAAAGTTAATTTGAATAATTTTAAGGCCCTCAAAAAGGAAGAGATGGCTGTTATAGTATATTTACATAGGTTCAATCTATTTCAATACAACTACATACGAAGAGCGATAGGTTCACCCTTATTTTTGAACCCATAATTCTAACACTGTCGACGACGCTCTTGCTTTTTGCCTCTTTTTGTGGGTGTCAAAGGGCCAATGGCCAGTTATTAAAGGATAATTAATCGGTTGTGTGTGTTTTGCTTTCCTTTATGTGCTCCATCATTTGAATACAGTTAAGTCTTCACCACATTATCAATATTTTTCGTTACTTTTTACTTTTAAACTGTGGCCAACATTTCGCTTAGGAAGGTTCCCGTCTTGGATACTTCCTAAGTTTTACCATTTCTCTTTGAACGGTGCAGCCTAAACGTATGCAAGCATACGAGAATTGTGAACATTGTTACCGACCTTAAATTGAGCACAAACAATTTTACTTAAGAAAGTGAAAAAATACTCTTTGAAATTTACAATATCCGAAGCGTGAATTTATGTACTTTTTACGTTTGAATTTCCTGCAAATAAAAAACAACATCCAACCGACTCTAAATTGAATTGTTTAAGGAAAAGTGTTGCTGGCCATCGGCGAAGCAAAAGCAAAAATATTGTAACACAAGAAAAGAAAAATATTGTAATGGAAAAGCAGAAAAATGTTGTAAAGCGAGAGAAGAAAAATTTTGTAATTAAGGAAAAGGAAAACATTGAAACTGGCGCTTTGAACTTTCTCGACAAAACTAATTACGCATCAAATTATAATGAGGTTCTATATTAGAACAACAAAAAAAAAATAATATACAATACTTTTGCGAAGTTCAAATTCAAGCCATGAGGATGACGATGAAAAAATGTTTATATAATTTTACTTTCTTCATCGTCGTCAACACCTTCTCTGTGAATAATCATTAACATTATACTCCTTATCACTATAAAAAACACTTCATTATCATAATGTGCAATCATCATAATCACCATCACAACGACCATCACATACACCGCCATATCATCAACATCACTATCGTCATTATTAGCCAAGTTGAAACTTTCAAAGTGGCCGCTTTAAAACTTTTGCGTGCCATCTCTTTTACACTCCGACTATATCACTGTTATTGCAGCAGTTGTTCCGGTTAGTCCTTAATTGGCAGTATTATGGCAATGATACACGCTACAACAACAACAACAACAACAACAACAACAACAACAACAACAACAACAACAACGAACAACAACAACAACAACAACAGTAACAACAACAGTAACATGAAAACTAGAAGAGGTAGGAAAGACGAAAAAATACTTATAAGTTTTTTTACAAAAAAAAGAGAGAGAGAGAATGCAATATACGAATACAATAACAAAGTAAATTAAACACATTTCAAAAAAAAAATGTGAAACTTTTCCGGCTTTCGAGTCAGACGGCTTTTTTTGTGTTGTGTTGTTGTCTTTTAATAACTTCATTTCGTCTGTGAACGATAGACGCAATTCCGTTGTAAGGAAGAAAGGGGAGAGGGCGAGCAGGTGGATAAATTAAATTAACTTGAAGATTGAAGCCAATTTCGTATATTCCTTTATTTTTTTTTTCGAAGTATGTATTTAACTTTAAATTTAAATTAAAGATGTTTCTTAAGGATGTTTTATTTTTTGAAAACTGTATAGATTTTGAGAAGATTGGTCTCCAAATTGAATGAAAATATAAAGATTATAACAGAATAAAAGTTTTCTTATCATTAACTGAATTTTTTCACGAAGTGGACTTATCCCCTTTCAAAGAAAACGGCTCCACTTATTTGTTTAAGCATGTGCATTTACACATTTTTAAAATTAATTTTTCGATACTCCGAAAAATATGCAACATTTTCTTCTCATCGCAAGTTATAAACCAAATTAAGTATTTTCGTATTCCTTTTTCTAGGATTAAATATACATATGTACAATCTTGTGCTCGTAGAAAATTCATTTATATTCATCAGGCACAAACATTTTGCTATGTGTGCTGCCCAAAAGTATGCAGCCTGTTTTTCTCTCCCTCACCATTTGATTAAAGAAGTCACGTTGAACAAATAATTTGGCTTGCAAACTGATTTTGTTACTAAACAGGTAAAAAGAAGGAAAGGCGTGTGAATTCCATATGAATTTTTTTTTATAAAATTTATTAAAACATAGCCCGCCCACTCTTACCGCAGCCATGGCTTCGGCACATTCGCCATGCTCTTTCGGAAGCCAAAGAGAAGGGACGTTATTCAAGTACGTTTGATGTTTGAAGGAAGCCAACATTTTGCGCTTCAGCTGCTAACGCGCTTAACGAATTTTGATGCACCACATGTCGTTTTCTCTTTGGCCTTCTTCTTCTTCTTCTTGTTCTTTTCTTATTTCTTTTGGAAGGGGGCGTGCAGGTCAGCGTGCGAACCTTTTGCGGTTATTTAAAAGTAAGCTTTTGGGCTGGCTCCGTGACTGAGAGAGCACGTGGTTTACTGTACACATGCTGCAAATACAAGACTTGTTTGTATTCGTATTCGGTTGTATGTATTTGTGGAAGGGCGCCGACATTTTTGAATACCAATGCGCGCCGACATGAAATGTTGCGGCACAGCTGTAGATATTTATGCGAAGCGTACGCGATGCAGCCAAAAACTGGCATGTCAAAATGTACCACGTGCATTAAGTGAGAGCAATGGAATGGAGACGGTTCAAGTTAAGGTTGAGGTTGAGGTTGAGTTTGAAGTTGAGTAGAAAAGAACGAAAATTATTTTGCCTTTAAAGAGATTTTTCTGTTTAATCTTGAGCGCAGATCTAAAATCGTAACGCGCAGTTTGATTCTTCTGATTTTACAGAACGAATTTATTTAATTGTTAAATATTAAAATATTTAAACTATTAAAATCGTTTTAAAATATTAAAACAGCGACCAATTTCTTCATTTCAACAATTTACAAAATTGGTAGTATCATCTTTTATTACTTTCATTTCTCATTCTTTGCTGACAAATTAACTGCTGAAGGAGCATCAGTTTGGCATAATTTACGATAATCCGCTTTCTTCATAAAATCTTTTCAAACAAAGAGAATGATCTGGAATAATAGCATTTTTACATAATTTACAAAAAAGCTCTCTTGTATGCTTAATGCCAGCGGGAAGAAAACGGGAGCGCAAACAAAGAGCTCTTTGCCGAATGAAATGCGGCCCAAATTTTGCCAACATACGCAGTCAACTGCAGCCATTCCTTCTCTACTGCTCTTCCTCTCTCTCACTCTGTGTGTTGCTATGATTGTAATATACTCCGCCTTCTGCCCCACCCTTTTTGGCTTTTTATCTACAGCTTTCACTGCGTTCTTCCAATTACTCCACGCTTCGTAGAGTTTCTGGATCAAATCTAAATCGAATGCAAATTAATTCAAGTGCAAAGAAAAGCACTCGAACAATGTTTTTCTGTTTTCATACTCTCGGATTACGGCCGACTTCTTGAGTGTATATACTCGTACTGGTAAAAATATGGAGAGAGCGAGAAGTTAAGAGCTAGAGAAAGTGTATCAGTGTTAGCATTTGTGTCAATAATTTTCTAAAGTGTGTATGTTTATTCGACATTTGAGTCGATTGCAATCAATGCCTCACAATCATTTAACCCTAGTACTCCCGAAAAGGTACATGCGACCGCGTGTTAAATTAAAAAAACATCGTGTGAAAAGAGAAAAATAGACTTGAATGTACCATAAACAGATTGTTGGCAGATAATAATAATATAACAATTTTTCCTCAATTTTCCTCAACAATTTTTTTGTAACTTAAAAGAAAACTTACGTTACTTAAAGACAAAATATCATTCTCAGTATTTGTGTGCTCTCAACGGAAACTGCTTTCATTAATTGTTTGGAGACAAATCGGTTTCGACGTTGTGCCATCTTCGGTAGCTTTTTTCGTTGAAGAAATAATCCTAAAACCTAACGAACATCAAAAAACAATACAGGTATTTCTTTTCAATTTTCAAACATTATTTAATGAATTGCGTACAAAAATATGCAAGCTCCACATACGTTTATACGTTTTTGGATGGCGAAGGGTTAAGAGACAAAGAGTCCTACGTTGACCCAGAAACGCTTTAGTCTCTTTGGTATTGAGTT
The DNA here is from genome assembly GCA_949752815.1 of Conops quadrifasciatus. Lineage (NCBI taxonomy): Eukaryota > Metazoa > Arthropoda > Insecta > Diptera > Conopidae > Conops > Conops quadrifasciatus. The sequence continues at coordinate 7,912,817 of OX457077.1, forward strand.
GTGCAAAAAAAAAAACGGGAGGCTGTGCTGTGTCTTTCTGCTTGAACTCTCCGGACAGTTGCAATAATTTTCATGGCAGGAAGGAATAGAAAACTCATACGAAATTATTTCAAAGAAAGCGACAGATTATTTATAGTAAAAGAAGAAAAAAAAACCACCAAAAAAATCAAACAAAAATAAGTATTATTTTTTTTTTTAACTTATTTTTGGTTGATTTTTTTGGATTTTTTTTAATAAACTGAACTTTGTATTATTATATGAGTATGATATGTATATATGTGTGTATGTATGCATATATATTTAAAAATAATTTTTCAAACTTTTTCGCGGTGTTAAAATGTTGTAAATATTTGATAATGCGTTACAGACAAAGTATCGTCATAAAGCCTTTTCGCGATTGACTTTGCGCTAAGAAACCGCAGTAAAACAGAATGTACATATCGTATATATAGTATTGAGTATAAACACTTACGAGTACACACACACATATACACATCCACATCTTCCTTTTGGCGCGGAATTATACATAGTTATGTACATTTAATGTAAATACATAACGACTGTCAAAACTTGGTTGATGAAAGTGTGCCGGTCGCCAATAACAACAGCATCAACGTTGAAAACAACCCAACACAACACAACACAAAATGACACTGAGAGTGTTAAGTAACCGGAAGTGAAACTTTAACAGGCGGATATGCGGTTGGAAACGGCTAAAGTGAGTAACTTTCATGCTGAAAATGACATTACGTTGACGAATACGTATGTATGTATGTACGTACGCACAAACAACATACACGCAAACACAAACACAAATGCATACACATCCGCAAATTACAAGAATGTACCACAGCTGACACAGCAACAACAAAACCAACAACAACAACAACAACAACAACAACAACAGCACCAGCAACAAAACCACCACCACCCACCGGATTTATGCAAAATCACAGCCACCCTTTGGCTGGTTTGTTCGCTGTTGTTGTTGTTGTTGTTGTTGTTGTTGTTGTTGTTGTTGTTGTGGCTGTGTCAGCTGTCAGCCGCATATTTGTAGTTTCGGATTTTGCTGGAGACGTTTTGGTTTTTGTTGTTGTTGTTGTTGTTGTTATTTCTGTTTGTCAGTACCTGCTTCACAGAGACCAAAGAATGGCCTGGCCTGTACGAGTATGCACGATATTAGTATAAACTTACGCTTGTGTTTTTCTCTTTAACCCTTATACGAAGAGCGGGATAAATTTTAGCCCCGCCTATAAATAAAATTTTATAAAAAATATAAATGACCCTAAACATTGGCATATATAAATACTTTGCTGGAGTATTTTTTTTTTGGAGCATCATGTAAGGGTTAATGCTATTAATAGTTTAATTGTAATAATGGTTACTGTTGTTTGTTGTATTTATATGTTTGCGGTTGCCTTTAAGCATTTAAGTCATTTGCTTCGTATCATTTTGGGACATATACGAGTACATACATACATGCATACATACTCTATGTACGTGTGAGTAAATGTGGTCATTTTGGTGGGCCTTAGAATCGAAAGCTATACTCTGACATTAACGTCGCGTCGGATGTGGGCTACACCAACACAGGAGCAGGCGTCCTTGTGGTCGTTATCAGTTTTGTTAGATTGGTTTGTTGCTGTTGTTTTCCTTCGAAATGTCAATTAGACGAGAAGGCTTCCTTAGTATGGAAGTATACGTGCAGGGATAAGCGTCAACAAGTGTTTGTATGTATGTACATACATACACTTACGAAATATCCATAGAAGATTAGCAATGCGTGTGCATGTGTGATTATGTGTGCTTGTGTGCAGCGAAATGACATTGTAACATTGTAATACGTTTTGTAACGATAAGAGATCATTTCGGATTCTTGTAATCTATTCGTCTAAGCCGATTTTATTACGATTTTCTCTTAATACTGATGGTATGGACATGAAAGAATGAATGAATGAATGAATGAATGAATGAACGAGAGATCCGTTCTTGTGATGAACGGACTCTTTAAAGTTCTTAGTTTAACAATAATTTGTAAAAGCTGTATTTTAATTTTTAATTTAAATTAATTTTAAATAATAATTTCAAATTTTTATTAAATTATTTATTTAAATAAAAAATATTTTTTTTATACATATTAAATTTTTTTTATTTGTATTTAATTTTTTTTTCTATTTGTATTTTATTTATTTTCTTTATTATATTAAAATATTGTTTATATATTGTTTATATATTGTTTATATATTTAATAAATTATTTATAACTATAACGAGTAAAGTAATGCGACTTGTTAGAAATAAACGAGTAATATTTAATAAGCCTTTCACTTTAGTTTACTTTGCTTTACTTAACGCGCTAAAACTGTTCATAAATGGCTTACTTTCACGAGCAAATTTTGCCGCATAAAAAAAATAAACCATCAAAGAATTGAAAGCGTTTTCAATCCGTCCCTGCGCGACTTCAGGAAATAAACTAAATAAACGATTTATGTACAATGAGAAATTTCATTTTTCGAAGCGAAATTTTTTCAATACTAAACATTTCTCGCTTTTCCATTTTTTCATATTTCTAAACTATAAAGAATGTATTAGAAGGAATGGATTGAAAAGCAATGGGTTGCAACCGCTTCCAATCATCATAAAATCCTCAGAAAAAAAGGAAACAATTGTATTTATCATGATGTACATTTGTATATATATACACTTATGACTGCACATACTTGTACCTAAACAAGTATATACGATAAAAGTAAAAATTTCCACCATCAACCCCGAAACTGCACACGAAATTGGATTCAGCAACCAACAATTCTCGCACCTTTTAGGATAAAAACCATAAAATGTTCATTCTACGCAATGCCAACACTCGGACTGTTGGTGTTATTTTGCGGTTGCCCAAAACTGAGCATAAATGCCTCAGCGAACACACTAAAATGACAACAACAACAACAACAGCAACAAGGCTTTATACGCTTTACCAATCATGATACAAAAATAACAACCATAATGTTATATGACGTTATACACTACATATAGCGACCACCAGCCACCAACGACCGACCACCGACCACCAACGACCAACCACCAACGGCCAACGACGATCGACCGTCGACCACCGACCATAGATTCATCCATTCGATACGGTACCATCGCAATTATAGATTGCCATCAAATGTTAAATAAAATGGCGTGCGTTTTGTGGACAGTTTTGTGAAATTGAGCAAAAAAAAGAAACACCAAAACTGCAAAGGTTTGTTGGAGTATGTTTCGCTATCGGCATCGATGCTGTCAAGCTGGGCGAACTGTTGTTATGTCGAAATGTCAAAGATTGCCATTTTGTAATATGAGTGTATACTCTTCAGTTCGATAACAAATACGTTTGAAGTGTGTCAGTGTGAATAATTATTGCAACCTGTTCAAAGTCAAGTAAGTATGCATATATTTCGTATCTCGATCAACCAATTAAAGGCTGATTTATTTCATTTCTAAAAGCAAAATAAGCGTTGCGTAAACATTTCATTACGACAAGATACTCTTTCGGCGTTTTCAAGTCTTCGTAATTTTTACTAAATTAAATATAATTTGATATTTAAAATTTCATATAGAAGCCGGAACACTTTTTAAATATAATTGATTCTTTCGCTCTTTGGAGCGAAAATCTGGAAATTTGGATGCAAAAGGCGTTTTGCATAATAATGAAAATCCTGGAAATAGTAACGGATTGAGACGATTTAACATGCATGAAAGTATGAACTATTTTCAAAATATTTGCTCTATGCGGCAAAACTTATTTAATGAAGAAAATTATGTACTTTAATTTATATATTTTTGAGCTCTTGAGCAATTTCTTGTAGCTGCTGTGGGTGTGCCTGATCTTATTGATTTCGGCTTTTGTTGTGGATTTTTTTCTCTATATCACGCACACATATTTGTGTACTTTCAGTCAGGCACACCGTCAGTAAGTGTGTGTTTGTGGGCATCCATTTGCAAATGTTTATTTTTTGATTTTGTTGTCAAACGTCGTCAATTTCTTCAATTGATTGCGAGAGTCGGTTTTTCTGTATGTTAGTGTGTGCATGTGAGTGTGTGTTTGTGTGTGTGTGTTGGTTATTCCATCTTCCACACTCTTTTTGTTGCTGTTGTTGTTTTCTATTTTTTGCTATTTTTGTTTTGCAAACAGTCTTTGAAAGTTGTCCACTTTCGCAATTTTTTCCTGCTTTTCTTTTTTCGCTGCTTCTGTTTTTTTTTCTATTCTTCTTCTTCGTTTTCTTCTCTCTCTTCCATTTTATTTTTCAACTCCGGATGAAAGGCAATGGTTCATTTTGTTTATTTTAAATTCAACTTCGTCGGCTTCATTCCTTCCTTCCTTCTTTCTTTCTTTCTTCAATTTCCTTTCGAGAACCAACAAAAAGCAGTAACATTTCACGATACATATATCGTTGTTGGACCGTTGTGTTTATTGTTATTTGTTTGTGCGTGTGTGTGTGTGTGGCCTTATATGTTTGTTTCTTTGTTTGTATTTGCGTCTGTTGAATCGAGTTCCGGTCCAGATAAACATTGCTTTGCTTTTTCTTGTCCTTGTCTTTGTCCTTGTCTTGGTTAGCATTGCATTAGACTTGAATTCGCAGCCGATAGTTAAGTTTTTCATAAACGAAACATAAACGCTTCATGCCTGACGTGTCATGCATCAACGTGTTCTTACAAATCATTCGCTGCTAACTTTAAGCAAACGATCAGATTGCCGTCAATCATACAAACTTAAAGTCAAAGTCGTCGTGTGGGCCCAACAAGACGGACACATGTTAAGAAAAGTGTCATCGATGAATGCAAACTGATGAAAACTGACAAAAATTGTTAATTTTTTCTTTGTCTGAAAAATGAATTTATATGAAAACTCAAGTTTAATTTAATGTTGTTTTCCCAAAAAAAAGTTTTTAACATTAACCAAGAAAGATAATGAGGCTGAAAATGAACTAAAATCATAGTCTTTCGACAAGACTACTGCATGCGTTTTCGTCACTGATTCATGAACGATTTGTCATAAATGAATTATTGGGCGATTGATCTGTGTAAGCGTTTTTCTGTTAACTAAACCAATGCACCGCTATTACAGGCAAAAAAAAAACAAAAAACAAACCAATCAATGAATGAATGAAAGACTGAGCGATTGAATGTATGTGTGTGTGTGTGTTACATTCGATTTTCAATGCGATGTAAATTTCTTGACTCAACAAGAACATTAAAAAAATTCCAAAATACACAAACTTGCATCCGGACATTCTTCAAACTTTCAATCAACACTCACTCTCCGCCCGTCTACCTCTATCTCTCTCTCTATCTCTCTTCCCACCTTTCTGCCACTGTCTCCTTAACGCTTTCATTTTATAGTCTCCAAATATCGGTCTTGGATGCAGTGTGTGAGTGTGACGGACACACAAGAAGTGTGTAAGTGTGTACTCGTTAGTGTGTATTCGTCGGGCAGTATATACTTTTCACATAATATTTCACTGTTTGTAATTCTCAATCTTCCGAATTGGATTCGGTTTTTTAGTACTTATTTGTTCTCTTTTTACTAAAAGAGAAGCCTTTTTTGGGAAAAGAGAAGCCTTATTTCGTAATAGCTATTACGAAATATGTACGCATGTCTATCTAAAATGGATTTTTCATAAAATTATTAAAATTTGATAACAAAATTTTAAGTTTTTCATTAATTTCTTCGCCTAAATTTTTGTTAAGCGCGCAGTGAAAAATGCATAAATCTTTTTTTCAAACTATTTTCATGATCTACAATATTTTCGCTCAGTTTCGTAAGATTTTTTTTGTGCGGCTGACCTACACTGACCTACCGGCCCTGCCTGCCCTCTACACGTCAGGTTTTAACAACTTTGTTTTCGTTGTGTTCTCATTCATTCAATATCATCCATTTATTCAGCACGTTGCCTGCTATAGGAAAGAGCGAAAGACGGAGAGAGGGAGAAAGAGAGAAAGATAGAAAGAGAGAGGGAGGGAGAGGTAGAGTGAGTAAATCGCTTTCCACATTGTCGATGCTGTTAAATACAATAAATCTTGGTTGGCTGAGACTTGGTCCTTTCGACTCGACTTATAGATACCTTAAAACTGTTGTTGTTGTTGTTGTAGTTGTAGGCGATTTCATTGATTTCATTTTTCTAAAATCGCCAAAAGCAACGACATAAAAAAGAGTCCACAAAAATCTGTATTTTTGGCAACCGAGACCAAAAAAAAAAAAATGGGCAAGCTCTAGCGAAGGAATCTCTCCCTGAGTAGGAACATAAGGTCTTTCATAAGCGGAGAGTGAAAGGGACGGAACCAGACGGGACGGGACGGTATTGTATGGTATCACGTGGAATACTGTGGTAATGATGTGTGTATATCCAGAATCCATTACATTTTTGATTATGAAAACGTCAATTTTTTATTTGTTCTTCACAAGAAAAATATTTTGGCACTGAAGAAAATTTATTCTGCTTACCCACAAATACAAACGTACACACACACACACAAGCACATTAGAATTTGATTATAGTCACCCTTTCCCGTTTATGTCCTAACGACAAACAACATCGTGTACGAATCGTGTACGATTTATTTTCATTTATTTAAATTTAATTCGATTTAGTAAATAATTAATTAATAATAATAATAATAAAATAATAATAGCTACCAAATAATTATAGCTAATTAATAACTAATAATTAATACATAATTAATAGCTACCGACAAATACAATGAGCGTGAAAACTAAATAACGATTTGTCATGAACGATTTGTCATGCATGCATTTCGGGATTGCTGGATATACTCAAATGTTTATACGATAGATAGATACATGGCTTCGTATGAACCGATGACCAACAGCGTGCTGCGCACTGGTTCGAGTTTACCGGTTCGCCTTTTTTGGCCACTGGACAAAAAGGACAAAAAGGAAAAAGGAAATGAAGTATTGACCATCTTGTGAAAAGTGAACAGCGCAGCACACTTTGGAATGCTATTATTTTCCAAACCTGATAGTGATGACGATGATAATTATGATAACCATAATGGAGATAGTGACAATGGGAACGCTGATGATAATGATATTGATAACGACAATGATGATGATGGTGATTTCGTTTATGTTGTTCTTTTTTAAAATTTTTTTTATGTAAGTAAAAAAGTTTTTTTTTAAATAAAAATTTATGTTTCCTTTTTGTTGTTGTTATTGTTGTATTATTGACTCGATTCAGTTTGAATGTTAGAAATGATGAATAAATTTTGGGATTTTCATCACAACCGAAAGCAATTTGTGTTTTTTCGATTTCGAAGAATGTCCATTTTATTTATTTTCCTATCTTCTGCAACATTTTCTAAATCTAAATTTATTTCTCAGAGATAGAGAAACATATGATGGTCACGCTGCGACCTTGATATGCCCCTGATAGAAATATGTACATATTTTAAATACATATTATCATGTCAGGACATTTGTTGAAATTGTGTTAAGAATGCGAAGACCATGAAAAGGCGAGGAAAGATAAAAGGAAGGCAGAAAGGAAGACTAGATATGAAGAATAGTAGAAGGAAAGGAGCTTTATTCTCCATTCAGTTGGAATTACGTGGATTAGAAAGCAATTTTGTAAAGCCTTCTTTGAAAAGAAGTTTAAGATGGAAAACCTTAAAGGTCTTACCTTTTGCGTTAACGCCAGAAAAGCTTTATTGAAGGCACTTATTTATCTTATTATAGCTTATTTTTAGCAAAGAGAAGGCAAAACAAGAAGATAAAGACATTCTCTGATTATTCACACATTTTGATATTCTTGTTGTTTTTGTATTTATGACCATGAATCTTGAGAGATGCCCGAGATCCGATCTTGCGGGAGTTTTGCAACAAATTAACAACTATTTACGAAACGCTTCACATCTACGAAGATTTGCGTTGAGAATTAATCATGATTCAACGCTCTGAATTGCCTTCGAAATCAAGTTTTGATTGTTTCGGCTTCAAAATCGTGTATATACAAGGTGTGCCATCTTTTAGGTCGGTATGTTAGGTCGCTTTGGCCGTATTCCAAGTGACGTGAACGGTCTGTCAGCAATATTCTTTGAGTCAGGTGTACAAACTCACACCGGCACTTAGGCACACACACACACACACACGCAAACTTTTTCATCTAAACCTTTAGACCATCACCAGCGAGAGCTCATCTTTTAACGTACTCATTTTTACGTTTTAATGTTCGAAAAGTTATTAAAAAAGAAACAATTTCATTTCATACTTCTTCGCCCTTTTGAAGTAGCCACACACACACACAAACACACGTTAGAACACATACGTGAAAAACGTTCTCAACTTGCTTCCGTTTGTTGGCAGCGACGGAAGCGGGCTGCTGCATACTATCGTATATGTTCCTTTTTTAGCTGACAGACAACAGCATTAACATTAACGGTGGAATGTTGTGAACAACAACAACAACAACACAACAACAACGACAACACTCATGCTGAAGAGTTCAAAGTGTAAAAGAAGTCAGCAGAAATGCACGCGCACTTTTGACGTCGCTCACTCCACTCACACTAACACAACAACACGAACACACAGAGCTTGCACGCATGCAGCATAACATTGCGTTTCGTTGTCTCTTGAGAGAAAAGGAGCGAGAGAGGGAGAGAGTGAGGGAGAGGAAAGAAATTAAGTGAAGAGTACGTGCATGTCGGAGCGAAGGTGAACACGATGGCGATGATGTTACCAAAACTTTATCCTTGCAACACATGGCAGCCGCAGCAGTAAGACCGACAGAGTCTGAAGAGACCGCATTTACTAGCGCTAGCGGTAGCAGCAGCAGCAGCAGCAACTGCAGTAGCGGTAAGAGTGGTTCCGAGGCAAGACGTTGTTAGAACGAAAGCAAAAGAGGTCGTACGTAATATCTTGCCTCCGTCTATCGAACATCGAAGGAAAGTGACCCTGCTGCCGTGACGAAAGGTCATACACGGTGGCACGAAAGTTGGGTGGCGAGGTCGCAAAGTTTGTGCGACAAACGAAAGAGTTGCTTGAATTGAAAAACTAAAGAAAAAAACAACATAATTTCGAAAAATTATAACACACACTTTTTAATGAAATATTTAAGTATTAAGTATTTGAACTGTAAAGAATTTCTTTGCTATACGATAGAGTAAAGAGGTTTTTTTGGAGGTTTGTTTTTCGTTAATTGACAACACGTTGATTATTTATTTATTTATTTATTTAACCAGACTTAAACTATGCACATTGCTTTATAGTTTATCCAAAATTTTTAAAAATTCAAAAACCTAAAAAGATTCAAGAATTAGACAAAAAGTTTACAATTTTCCGTTTAGTTAACCAAAATGAATCAGAAAAATTAATTACATCATATTAATTTTATCATATTTTGGTTGATTTTTCTTAAAATTTTCAATCACAGGAACCATCATGACGCTTTCGTATAGAAATGCCCAAGTTTTCCAATTCCAATTTTGCACAGTTTAGCACACACTCGTTGGGATACGTCACGCGATAACTGCCGCAGACGGGAGTAAGGCCGTATTCACTGCATTGACCTTGGCAAGACTCTATCAATCTCTGTATGTCCACCGTAGTGGTACTAACAACGCTCACAAGACACAGCAGACCGAAGATTCCGAAAAATTTCATGGTTTTAAATTTCACAAAAGATGCGGCCAAAATATTGGAATCAACTTAGCACTAAAGATCGATCTTAAATACTCACAAAACTGTAATATACCCACTCTTTTATACTGTGTTCGGTCATGCTTTGGTCATGCCAAGGCTGTGTGGCCGCTTACTATAAGACAGAGATAAGAATCTCGCTGACTGCGTACTATTTCCCGAATTATAGTAAATTTATTTATAATCTATTCAAATTTCAAGGTTCAACAATGAAACTTAATATGTTGAGCCTTAAAACTCAACTGATATTACAAAAATCAAATCAATGTATATTTAAAAGATCAGTTTAGTTTTTGAATTTTTGAACCTTATCAGTCTTAACGAGTTGAATCGATAAGATGAAGTATAAAACGAAGAACTTAGTATAGACTTCGCTATATTTCTAGATATGTTTGTTTATGTCTGATAAGAGCGACTAATGCTTAAACAGAAAAATGATGTAAAATCCTATAAATAGAAAAAATCTCTGATTATAACAATTCTATTGCAAAATAACACGTCTTCTGGTTAAATACGAGAATCTCTGTTACTAAAAGAAATAAAAGTAGTTTCACGTTTTTGAAACGACAATTCAGTACAATTGTAACCATAATTCACTTCACACCGAAGCAACGCGCCGAAACAGTGACGCTGTAAATTGAAAACAGCCGTGGATATCGTCGAAAATGGATAGTGGCCAAGAAGCACCGCTTGACAACACTATTCTTTGCTCCCGTCTGCCTCTTTTATATTGTGTATTATTATAACTCTTTTATACTGTGTTCGCTGTGAAAAGATCTCTACAAAATCCACAAAATCAACAAATTCTGAGAGATTCAAGCACACGCGCTCATCATGCCCAGACAGAGAGAGGTCACAGCGGCCTCTGACTCTGACGAAAGAGATAAGAATCTCGTTGGTTGTGTACTATCCACGAATTTTTGTAAATTTCTTAACGATCCATGGAAGTTTCAAGGCTAAACAACGTTAAAATTGATATTACAAAAGACAAATCTAAATACTTAGAAATATAGGCAGTGGCCTCTTACTGTAAGTAAGAATTTATGTAAATTTCTTTACAATCTATTAAAAATATTTTTGAAGAATATCAAATTCTTGCAAAATAATTTTCTTAAAACATTCCAATAACGATTATTAAAGTTATTATATGTAAATAATGGTAATAGCTATTGGTCACTAGCTGTCGTGTGCATGTTGTTGGTAAATGCAATTTTCCTGAAATTGAAACTCTGTTTAAAGAGAGACGAACAAATTAAGTCGTCGAAAATTTAAATCGAAGAAATTAAATTGTAAAATTGAGATAAAAGTTCTTCGAAGATCGAGAATGGTTTAACGTTTGCTACCGGCAACTTAATTACATGTAGGTAGCAGCAGCAGCAATATCAGCGACAGTATTAAAATGAATTCTCTACAGAGAACAATGAGAACCACAACAACAATAAAAAAGCGTAACAACCAACAGCAAAACGATAAAAAGAATTTTATTGTCTCTCGTATTCGCATGATGTTAACCAACAGCTGTTGTTGTTATTGCGGTTGTTGCTATTGCTGCCGTTGCTGCTACTACTGCTGCTTGTGCTACTACTACTACTACAAGAAAACAGCGATAGCAAAGCCGACGACGCGTCGTTCGCCTCATTCTAACGCTCTCGTAAAACAAGGCAGCACGAGAACCGTTAGATCTATAACGTTTTCTATTACGTAACTGTATCGCAAGCAGGATGATTTGATAAACAATTGAAGCGGAATCGGTACCAGTCGGCACTTGAAGCGCAACAACGCGCAACCGATTTTAATTACTTTGATGAAAAGCAAAGTGCGCCTGCAGTCGCAGTGTGTGTGTGTGTGGACGTATTCGTGAATATGTCAAACACACCACACCGGCGACATGTCTTTACGACGTCTCCCCGCCCGTTTACGAGTATGTTGCGTCGCATCCACGAGAGAGCGCATGCAAACGCGTGTCGTACGCCGCTGGAATAACGGAAGCCGGTGAGCGCAATATTTGCTAACCTCGTTACGTTTCGTTTGCGTGGTGCACCGCATTACGTTGTTTAGCTCTGCTTGGGACGGTGCGTTCCGTTCCGTTCCGTTCCGTTCCGTTCGTTTATTATGAGTCTCGTTGTAAGCGAGCAATATGTTGTGCGTGTTTGAGCGGTGGCAGTCTTGCATGCGTAAAATGCTTAGCTGCTGATTCGTAGTAATTTACAAGCTGCATCCGCTGTGCAGCTGTCGATCTATGTATGTGTATTTAGGGCGGATGTATGTATGGAGAATTGAGTGGGTGTGCGTGCGTTTGAGTCGTGTTTATCTGTCACACGTAATCGAAGGCATTTAAAACTTCGAAATTATTCCGTGCGCTGTCATGTTTTTAAAGTTCTTACGTAACTAAGCAACAATAAATACATTCAATGCTTCAAACGTGAAATCAATATTTTAATAAGCCCAAAACTAAAATTAAAAACTTTCGGCAACGCTTCCAAACGTCACCGCTTAATTTGAAAGCAATACAAGCATTTTAGATAACCCCTGAAACTTTCAAGACGTCTTGAACAAGCCTTTGAGACGTCTCATGCAGTCCTCTAATGTAAACATATGAACAGCTGTTTCCGTACGGAAAGTGCGATTGGTTTCGTTCCTTGCTTAAGCAAGGAAAAGAGAGAAAAACTTAACGAAATTTAACGAAACGTCGTTAAGCACAAATGGTTGGTTGCGAGATGCAAATCGGGCGCTTGCTGAAGTTGGCAGAAGGCTCGATATTCATATTATAGTTCCGGCTTTAAGCATGTATAATTTAACAAATTATATCTCTCTCTTTCTCTCCTCTCTCATCTTCTTCCATCATCTGCCTCTTTTAACTATCATACAATCTACATATGTAGGTATGTCGGTATAAACGTCATTTTCTATTTCGTTGAATTCAAGCTCTTCAACCGGTCAGTGACATTGGGTTGATATATACGATAGTAGCTAACTGTCATTATTGTTGTTGTTGTTGTTAGTTTGGGATTTGTTGTAATACATTTCGTCTACTCTCTTGCTCACGGTCTGTCATCCATAGCTCACACATTGATACACTTTTAGTTTAGGACAAAGTGCCCGCCTTTTCATCGAATGTCGTTTTCTTCGTCCCGACGAACAATTTCAATTTGAGTTGTCGGCACTGTTTGCTGCTGTTAAACAACTGTTAAACGTAAATAAACTTGGGAGAAATTAATTGAAAGGCATTCGTTCAAAACCTAATAGATCATTACTTAGAAGGCCTTCTACCAACATGGGACGTATGGACGTATGTATGTATATTATATGTACGAGTATGTCTATAATGATTTCATTTGTTATTATCCGAATTAATCAACGCTTGAGAACTGTTTCATTCATTAGCTTTTTGTGGCTAAGAAGAATAAGTGAGGGACCTTCTCTTAACTTGTTTCTATTTACCGATTTCCGCTGCGGATTTATGATTTATGTAACTCATATTCTTTGTATATATGTATTTGAGGGAGGAAATAGCATTTGATGAAAAACTTTTGGCAATAATTTGAAAAAAGATTTTTTCCCCGACAAATTGAATTTCCGAAAAACCTAAAACAAAAGCGGAAAATTATGTTTGAAGTTAGCAGCAGCAGCATTCAAGCTAAAACGTGTTACCCATTTTTTTTGCGAAGCTTAGAAGATAAGGCGCTGGTGCGTATGAGTTAAACGAATGCCATGAATTTCATAAAACTACAGGAAATTTTTATGCCATATTTTTTATTTCTATCAGTTTTGGTCTCTCAAAATAAAGAAAGAAAGAAAGAGAGAAAGAAAGACACAGTATTTTAATGAAATGATTGCAGAAACATTTCAAGGCAACTCAGCAACTTTGAAAGCCAACCAACCCAGACTGCCTGCCGCTCAGTCAGTCGGTCAGTCAGTCATTTGAATAGTCGGTAAGTCCAGCAGATGGGCGGTCGTTCGCTCTGCGTCTCTCAGCAACGCAGTTTTACGCGTATTATTTCGCATGACTGCGTGCATTCTCTGGCGTGAAGGATTAAAATTGTTCACTGCTGGAGTTAGTGCTACTGCTGCCACAGCCGCTGCTGCCACAGCTACTGTTGCTGTTGCTTTTACTGTTACTGTTGTTGCTTTTGCCATGTTACAAGTGCAAAGAAATGCCACGAAAGAGGCATTTACTGCTCCGGCTCTTTGGCATGGCGGCTGGAGCCGGAATGCGCAGCAGCACTTCTGTTGATCCACTTTGTGCTGCTTATCGTGTGCGGAATGCATCTCTTCTGTTTCCGAGCATCAAAAACAGCAGGAGCGACCGCAGCAGCAGCAGCAGCAGCAGTAGTGGGCGTACCGTTGGCTGAGTTGTTGTCATGGTTGTTAAATGTAATGGTTGAGAGAAGGCGTCAGGTAGACAACTTCACGTTGTTGGAAGCTGCTCAGGAATTCATTTGTTGCTGCGTTGCGTCAACGCTGCAGCGAGTTGAAATGTTCTTTGACAGGCGGAAATTAAAGTCCTTTTCATGCGATTAAAATTGAAATGCAATTTAACGGTACATGAATTACATTCACTTCACTCACACTGGCCACATTCTGCTTCGAGCCGAGTCGAGCCGCGCCGCACCACTCCGGCCACAACGTCCGAAAGGTATTCAGTAACAGAGCTGATGTTCTTGGGATTGATTGTTGTTGTAGTTGTTGTCACTTGTAGCGAATGCAACAGCCGGAAGTGAGCAGCTACAATGTATGAAAGATTGTGAACATTACGAATGAAAGTCCACGAAAAATTTTCGACCACTGGCAGGGAGATCACTTTTGTTGTACTTTTATGTTGCCACGATAAAATTTTTCAAAGATTTTAAAATATATAATTTTTTAAAACACTAAACATTTTCTTCTCCAAGTAATTCGCTTAAGAAAAATCCGCCGTTTTGTGCCGCGAAATAAAAATTAACGATTAATGCTTCCGCGTTAAGCCAAAGTGACGTCTGGGGTCTACTCGCTGGCAAAACAGCTGTTTTGCTTTGAAGGCTACATCATTTTAAATCGTTTTGTTTTTTTTTCTTCAGAAAGATTTTATTTTTATTTCTCTGAAACAAACAAATGTTTAAAGTAATTTCAAAATTAGAAATTATCTAAAAAACTGTTTTTTTTCAAATTTCTTATCATGACAAACTCACTTTGGGTGTCATTTAATTATATTTTTTAACAATTCCGCGTACATAGAGTCAACGACACGACTATAAAATTTCAATATTTCTTTGCATTTTATGTACATATGTACGTATTTAATTTATTTCCAATCACTTCAGTTTTCATTCAATTAAATTCAACTTCTTTGGCATAACCCGCAGAAGTTACGCGGTCACTCACCGCTCATCGCTCACCAGCCAGCAGCAGCCGCAGTCGGCAGACACTTAAGCCTTCTTGCCCTTTTCGGGTGTTCATTTTCTTCTTCAAGGCCTTGGGTTCATCATCGGCATCTTTATCATCATCATCATCTCAGTGAAGAAATTCCTTTGATCGTCTGGTGATTGTTCGAACAAAACGAAACCAAGCTTCCGTCAAATCAATAAAATTCACCTCAAAATTGCCAGAAGACTCGCTTTACTCAGTTGCTTTTCTCTGTCAGCGCGAACGCCACCATCAACCAACGCCAGCACTCACCAACACTACTACCAAACATCTCAATAAACCAAGTAAACGCAATCAGTTGCAGTAATTCGTTGCAACAGCAAAGAAAAAGCAGCCACCACTCAATGGCACAAATGCAAACTCAAACACACACAGACAGTTCGTAGCACCAAAGAATATACAATATATAGAAGGCGCATCACTCAAAATTTTCAATTTTCGGCAACAGATGCGGTCGGTCGGTAGGCGAAGGGGTATTAGCAACATGTATTCTTTGAGTATAGGCACACACTCGACGAATATCATGACCCGAGCTCGGGACATGATGTTTCCATGAAACATCATGTCCCGAGCTCTTGCCACTCTTGCCGACAAGTGAATTGCTTCCCCTCTCTCTTCTTTTCGCTCTACAAACGCATTGCTTATTAACAATTTATATGGTGCTTCTATTGCAACATACACACAAAACACATGATAAGCAAAAAGAAGGCGATTTGAACGACTTATTTCTTCGTTCATGGCCCGAGTAGAATGCATTTCAAGTGAATTTCTTGCCCTTTCGTTTCGTCGCTTTTGACAACGAACAGTTGTTTGCTGCTTGTGTTGGGTAAATTTATACGTCTGTGTATGTTTTGGTCGTGTGTTGGTCATAGGCAAGGTTGTCGGCGCTTGCGCCCGCAACTAGAAATTTTTGGAACTTTCAATTTTGCAAATTGAAAAGATATTCGAAGATTTTTGTATGTTACGTGATTTGAGAAATTGGGATTACAAAAAATTGTAAAATTTTATAAGGATTAACGAGATCATATTTTACGAAAATATTTGTTACAAGCAGTAAATACTCGTATTTATTAATTTTTGGAATTTAATTTTACAAAGTAATTTTTTAATTCTTTTTAATAAATACTACAAATATTTTAATATTTTAAAAATATTTTAATATAAAATTATATTAAAATTTTAATATTTTTAAAATATTTGTAGTATGTATGTATTTATTAAAAAGAATTAAAAAATTATTTTGAAAAATTAAATTCCAAAAATTAATAAATACAAGTATTTATTGCTCATAATCTTTTAAATATTTTCCTAAAATATTATCTCGTTAATCCTTATTAAAAGCTTAAATATTAAAAATTTGTAAGCTTACTTTCTTAAATTTGAACTATTTCTGTATGTATAGACATGAATTAGTTTATCGTTATCCCAAATGTCCACTAATTTAAAAAAAAAGGTGAATAACTAGGATTAAATTCGGTTACGTTTAACAAAAAATTATATTAATTCATTGTACCGGATAAAATGCACTGAACATACCGACATTTTGTCCTAATATTTCAATAAGAAAAAACCCAGTTGCGCTACGTTCTTCTTATTGCTAAAAAGGCATTCTTCTCTGTCGTTTTCATTTATTTTCGACGTCGTCAACTCAGCGTCGTCAACTCTGAGAACTCAAGAATAGCCACGCAAAGCTTATTCTACATGCGATGACACACAGACGCTAAATGATACAAACGCATGCATTCCAAATTATTGTACACATCGTTACCCAAAAAAAGAACACCTGGCATGGAGACGAGAATAACAAGAAAAATGTAAAAAATTGAAAATGCCTTAAATTGAAAAAATAAATATTACAAAGACATTTTTAAAAACATTCCCGCATCCAGGTTCGAACTCAGGCCTTTCTACTCGTCAGTAACCTACTCTATCCACTAGGCTACCAAGCCTTATAAACGATTGCTGGTTTTTCAGTTAGAAGTTCACTGCGGCCATCGTTTGCCGAAAAACGAGAAAATACGACAGCAATGGAAAGTTAACATGACCACAAGAAATTGAGTAAAAATTGAGCGAAAAAGACAATGTGTAGAAACAATGTTTATAAACTTGGGTCGTACCGGTACGACCCACAGAACAAAATTTTTCGTTCGAAAATTTGTATGAGATGCGCCTTCTATACAATACATATTCTTTGGTAGCACTTTGCAAACACGTCATCATATGGTATACATACATACAATTCAGCACACAAAGCTTTTGCAATCAGGCGGAAAATTTGGCGAATTGAGGTTAGCTGCAGCGTGAAATTTGAAAAATCCGAAAAAAAAACAACACGAAATCAATGAGATTCAATTTTGTTGGTTTGGATTACTTTGTTGTTGTTGTTGTTGTGTCTGGTGGTGGTGCAGCTTTGTTTGTATTGTCGAACGCAACAAATCGATTCGATTATAATAACTTTCAAGAATTATGATAATGCAATAACAAACAAAAAAGAGAAAAAAAAAATAGTGTGTACATAATAAAAATAACAAGTTTAAATTTAATAAATTAAAAGCCAAGTTCATCCACAAGAGCAGCGACTCTGGAAAAAAGAGGGCAACTAAACCTAAGTAATATTGATAAAGGTATTTACGAGAAATCTGCAGCGAGCACTTTGTGTGCGAATATACGAATGTTTAGAGAATATATTTACGAGCAGAAAAGAGAAAAACTTAATCGAAAAAATTAATCGGAATTGTAAACAAAAAATAAAACAAAATTTTCTTACAGAAACAACTGAAGTCTGTCGCGTACTCAACTCTGATTTCAACTTAAAAGAAGTAAACTCAGAGAAAAAAAGAGAAAGAGTTTGCCTTATTCTAAAAAAAATTGAAAACCGCGGAAATTCAAAATTCGCGATACTTTTTGACCTCGACCTCGTTCATATATGTATGTATATTTTGTTTAGTTTTGTTCCTATCGAGAAGTGCAAAAACAATTTCTTTAAAATTGCTTTTAAACTACACGACATTTACAACTTTTAAAATGTTTGTAGGCAAAAAACCAAATTTTATCATTCGTCGAACATGTGCCGCGTCTAGACAGTTTACAAGACGGAAAAACATGATCCTCTAACAATGAGAACAATAAAAGCACGACGAAATCTTTAGGGGCCGCGCATCGATTTGTACAGAAGAAATTTTTTTAAAGGGACCAGGGACCATGTACAAAACAGGTTAAAGAGTGAATGAACTTTTTGAAAGATGCAAAAAGAAAGAAGAAGTAGACGCGGAAGAAGATGGAGAAAAGGGAAATAAAAACAAAAGAAGCGAATCGTGAATGATCGAAAAAAACTTGAGGAAGGAAAGACAGAAAAAGTTGGAAAAATAATTAAAAGCTCCTTTCTAAGATTCTGTAAATGAAATGGAAACAACACTTAAACAAAACAAAATGCTGTTGTTACAGAAAAATGGAGTTTTAAAATAAAACAAATTTAAAGCGTCATTCAGTTTTCTTTACTATCATTTAATTACTGAAGTTTAAACAACATGACGGTAACTTAAAATCAATTTTATTGATGTTGATGATGTTACTGTTTTGTGCATCAAAAGCAGGATTCGCCCCAACCAACAAACCATCCTGGCAGTTACAGCACATTCATAGGCAAAAAGCATTCACATATTTTTTTTGCAAAAGAGACGCACACCAACACAGCTGCACAAAGCAGGCATCAGTAGTATCAGGCTTTCATGCATTCAAAGATTCATTTGTTTATGGAACGATTCGTACTCTCTGTATTTTATATAATTAAGAAAACGTTAACGCATCATGCACGACAAGTCATCATTGTGCAGGCATTGTATTAGCGTTGTGTTGAGATTGTCTGCGATCGGTCAAATATAGACCAGACCGTTGAGGGAGTTGTCATCAATGATTGAGAGACGGACGGATGCAAGAACTATAGTTAATAACTCGAAAACAGACTGTTGAAGAAATTGTCATCAACAATAGAAGCCTGACCGTTGAGAATAGTATAGTAAGGAATACATTTAAACTTTTATCTAAAGTTAAAAATTAAATTATAAGAAAATTGCATTATTTTGTGTCTCTTTTTAAACAAAAAGGACATAAAAACTAAAAAGTAAGCAAAAAAGCAAAGAAAAATTATAGTCTTTCGCAAGCCGAATGTAGAAGTTTCGTCACTGATTCATAAATGATTGGATCATGAATGAAATTTGGGACTGCAAACATACACACATACAATTTCCGAAGTGACCGGTAATTCAATGAAGTCTCCCATGAGATATGAGACGGATGTCCTTTTGCTGATTGAATGTCGACACAGTCGAACTGAACTGACGAATCAACGGTCGGCCAACCGGCCAACCAACCAAACAAGCAAACAAATAAACAAACTTACAAACAAATCTGCACACATACTCGTATCGACAGACAAATACATTTGGCATGCTGCCGCATGACGAGGTACAAAAAAAAGTATGCGGACTCTTTCCATCTGCACCTGAGAGGAGAGAGAGCGAGAGAGAGAGAACGTGCATCAGACGAAGCGTAAAGGATATCATCTCATCTCATGGTAACTGAAACCGAAAGGAAATGCACGATTCCACATTTTGAATTGATTTTAAATTGAATTGGTTATCAATATCAATGCAACCGGCGCGAGTACGTAACCATTAGAGGACATGGCCACGGCAAGGATTCCCGCAAGTTGTATGAGCAGCCAACTTTCTGGGCAGCAACTCAGCCTAATGAATTTATTCGAGTTCAATTCCGTCAATTCGGGTCAGGCTCTGGCCAAAGCCAAAGCCAAAGCCAGCCATGGACTTACGGACCCAGACAATTTCACAGAACTTCCATTAAAATGAAAGCCACAAATAAATACATACTTTCATTATGCGCTTGTTGTCGTTGTTGTTGCAATTTCAGCTTAAAATTTAACACTTTAACGGAACAGCCGCCCCCTTCTTTTTCTTCTTCAACTTTTCCGCTCTGCTGCTCTGCTTCTATCCTTTCCGGTTCTTCTCTATCCGTCTTATTTGCCATCCATTCATTATTCGTTGCACTTCGTAGACGCAAAAAGTTTTACAATCGAAAATTATGGCTTCAGGACTCGATTCATTCGTTCGTTAGGGCTTCAGTCAATGAGAACCACCACCACCGAGTGTTCGCCGGTCGTCGCTGCAATTCATTTGGAAATGTTTAATTTGAAAGTTTCTTCAAGTGTATACGCCGCATCCATATCCGCCATTAAACCGGAAGCGCAACCGTTACAACCGCAACAACGAAATTATTCGCCATATTGTTCACGAACCATCAATACACAGACGTGCACATACACACACATACACCCATTTATACCGTCACATGGTCTGGCTTGGTCAAACCTACCTACGAATGAAAACTAAAGCCCTTCATAGACAAAGTGAGCAAAATTTCTTTTTAAGGCCAGCGAAAATTTCCTAAAATGTTCCTTAAAAAACATAATTTATATAGTATATTTCACATCATTTAACATTATTTAATGATCCAATAATTAAAAAATAATAAAGACAATGAGTTTGATCAATTAAAAGAAAAGTTACATAAATAAATGTGAATTCATTGTACAGTGTGCGCCATATTTTATGTCGGTATGTGACTGTTTGGCCGTATTCCAAGCGACGTGGACGTTCGGTCTGTCGGCAAAATTTTTTGAGTCAATTGCACTTTATACGGAAACAAATGCAAATCATTCTTCAAAATTCGTCGCAAGGTGGTTCCGCTGACGCCAAATACGACACATGTGGATTTTCGGCAACACTCTCTCTCTCTTAGCGCTTCAACCATTTCATTGAAACGTCTTGGACTCTGATGAACGGCATGTCGACGATCTCCCATTGTCCTGTGCTCAATAAAATTCGCCACCAAACAATAAATAGTGTTGTCAGACGGTGCTTCTTGGATACGATCGATTTTTTACGATATGCACGACTATTTTCCGTGTACAGCGTCACTATTTAGGCGCATTGTTTCGGTGTGATGCTATTCTTGATTAAAATTGTACAAAATTTAAGTTTCAAACACATGTTTACTTACATCAGCTGATAAATGTTTAAGTTATTCAATGCTTACATACCGACATAAAAGATGGCGCATCCGTTGCATATGTAAAATATATGTTGATTTTCTGGTTGTCTTGGTTTTTTTACTTCAAACTATAATATCTCTTTATTATGTATGTTAAAAAAAAAAAAATTAAATAAAATAAAATTCACAACTATCTTCGGAACCTCAAAAATGATAAAATGATGTCGTAACTCGTCGAAGAAATTCACAATAAATTACAAGATGCCACAATTCTACTCCCTTTTTTCTCTTTTTTATGTTTTATTATATGGCGGGGGTTTCACTGATTTTTTCTGTATGGCAAGTTTAAAACACAAACCACTACAAAAAACCCCGAAAAATTTTAAAATGGAGGGATTTGGGGTGAATCATTTATTTATGACCTTTGTCCCAAACGCTATGAGAACTTAAATAGTAAAAAAAATGCTTAAAAAAATTAGGCAGTGAAAAATAAACCACGTTCATTATACAAACAATTTAAATAAAAATTATAATAATATTTGAAGAAATCTAAAAATTGTGACTTCACTTTCTCACTCCAGTACTTTAAATTTATCCACTTTTCGGCGTAAGTAAAAAGTTCTACAAAGTTTTCATTCGCTGCACTTTCTTCTCAATTTTGCACTTCTTATTTGTCACATCCGTTGTGCCTTCTATTCCTTCTAATCCCCTTTCCAACACCTCTCTTCCTCTCTTTCTATCCCACTCTTTGGGTGTTTTTGAAAGTTTCAATTGAAAGCTTTGTTGAATTTTCGATTCCGGAAGTGGGTGAGAATGGCCTGAGATTGTAAATATTCCATTTTGTGTATGTTGTTAGTGTGTCAGTGTTCGAAAATCTCAGTATAGTTTGTTGTTGTGCTGTACGAGCTGTTCTCTCTCTTTATTTGTAATATCCAATAATTCTATAAGATTTTATAGAATTATTGTATCGTCCTCGGACGGACGCTTTTTGTAGAGTTAATAAACACAAATATTCTGAAAAGTATTTTGCCTGAAGCTATTTCAAATTGTTTCTTGAAATAGTTTCCAATTTTGCAATTTCATAGCATAAACGTCCATCCGTAACTAATTTCTAAAGCTTCAATAAATTCTAACAATAGGACACGATTTAAAGAAGAAGAAGAAGAGCGTTTGTGTGGCCATTTATATCGTGCAATATATGTACATAATTTGAAGCAATTAAACGTATGTACTTGAATTTATAAATTTATTTTAAAAACCTTCGGGCAGCATGAAATTACTGAAATTCTGAGTTTATTAAGCGTAATAGAGAAGAAGAAGAGGACCACTTGGATACTTTAGGCAAGAGAGAGAAAACAATACTTTTGTAATAATGATCTATCAAAGTCAATCTGAGCTTTATTATAACCTTTTAAAGTCTTAATTTGATGACTAAATTTCTCCATTTTCAATAAAACATAATCATCAAGTTCATAAACTTTATCTAACTCTCTCTCTCTCTCTCTCTCTCTCTCTTTTCCTATTTTCCACAGAAATTAAAATATATCAGAGAAACGTTTTTTATTATAATCTCTTGAAGAAAAGAATTCGTTGTCTTGAAAATCTTGTCTTTAAAATGATTTAAAGCTACCGGAAAAAGCTTAAGCAATAAATATTATCGGTATTGATAACACTGTCATTAATATTGGTGTAGCGCTATTAAGCTTAAGCTTCATCAATATCATCATTAGCACAATAATTATCAGCATCATTATCATCAGTTTTATTAACAGCCATAAGACTGACAGACTGAATCGCCATCACAATCACGCCATCAGCTTGGCCTTTCTTAACCATCATTGAAATAACATCCGTAGAATCTATTCGTCCTCCATCTCTTTCTAATTGCAGCCAGGAGCATCCACCCCACCCACTGACTAATTATCGTAGTCAGTGAAAGTTCATTTAAATCCTGCGGCAAGCTTTAGCAAAGTGGATTACGTAGATGCTGCCGCCGCTGCTGCTGCTGCTGCTGCTGCTGCTGCTAGTGCTGCTGCTGGTGTCATTGCACAATGAAGAAGCAACGACAAATGAAGCATTCTCTATCTTTTATTGGATTCTGTTGGAATTTAATTGATTCAGATTGCCAGTTACTATAGTAGACTTGTATAATTTTAAGTAGATATGAAAATATATTGATGCTACGAGTATCGATAACATTGTGATAATTGTGAGTAATATACGTATCATTTCTACTATACATACATATGTACATATATAAAAATATATATATATCGATATTCATATGTGTCTGTGTTTATTTTTTTAAAATTCATTATACTAAAGTTTCCTTTGCAAATAATTTCGGCTTTTAACCGTATCTCTCTCATGAATAAGAGAATAAGAATGATGGATAAAAAAATAAATGATAAAGTAAGTATACTTAATTATAATCTTTATATAAAGTAACGAATAATCTAACTAATGAAAATTAATAGTGCAATAACAACTATAAACTAATCGCTCGGTACGCTCTACCACTCTTTATTCGCTCTAATTCTGCACTCGCTTTCGTTATTAACTCGCTCTAATTCTGCACTCGCTTTCGTTCTTTACTCGCTCTCATATTTTACTCCCTTTCATTCTTTACTCGCAATCGTTCTTTTACTCGCTTGTGTTGCTTAATCTTTCTAATTTTTTACTCACTTTCATTCTTTACTCGCTGTCGTTCTTTAGTCACTCTCTTTCCTCACTCGCTCAGCTTCTTTTGTTCGCTATAATCATTTACTCGCTCCTGTCCGCTGCTTTTGATTCAGGCGTATTTACTCGTAATCTGTTTAATCTTTGACTACGATTTCGACTTTTCTCCTATTTTATAATTCTTATCATCTTTTTCGGCACAATGTTCTCATGGTTGTTTTTGTTGTCATCGTCATCTTCTCTGGATTTGTTTGTCATCATGCAATTGCCTGTCGTTTCCTTTAAATCCGTTTTCTAACTGTTGTGTTTGTAGTATTTTATGGACTATTTGCACACAAGAGTACATATCCGCAGTTACTATCATTTTGTTGTTGTCACATTCTGATGTTGTCTCTATTGTAGTGCTTCTGCTGCTACTACTCGTGCCAATGATGCCCCGATATCGGCAAGATTAATTCCGGCGACGATATCGAAGAATGCGAGTAACTTGGTTTAGTCCAGACAAGAACCAAAAATGAAGCAGAGGCGGAATAGCGAGAACAAGGCAGGCGCAAGCCGACTATTTCAGTCTAGAAAGGACCCTGAGAACGAGAAAACTGGTTTTCCAAGAACGGGACCCCGAAACAAACACACTTGTTTCAGTCGCGATGATGTCCAGAGAATGAAACAGACTTTTTCAGTTGAGACGACATTTTAAGAGCGAGTAAGGACGAGAACGAGAGCGCTGAAACCTCAGCAAATCTCTCCCATGTAAACCACTAACTGCTACTCTACTACTGCTGCTGTTGTTGTTGTTGTTGTTGTTGTTGTTATTGTTGCTGTTGTTGTCGTTTTTTCTGCTCTCTTGTTTCTGCTTTTATCGTTGCTGCAGCTGATACTGCTGCTGTCACAATCAGCTTATCATGTCTGTGCACTTTTAAAGCAACAGCGACAGCAATAACAACACCAACAACAACAACAACAACAACAATTACAACACTAGCAATGATAGCAATAAAAAAGAAGCAATTTGTTACTTTTGGCCTTAAAAGCATTTCTTTTTTATAATGGCTTTATTCTTTATTTATGTTGATAATAAAGCAACAACAACAACAACAAAATGAAACACCAGCAACAGCAATGTGAAATAATAACAACAATAATAATAGCGCTAACAAAAACAAACTATAGATAGCACAACAGCAGCGGCATCTCCATCAACAGCAACAACAAAAACAACTGTTGTCAATTTGTTAAATTCATCGATGAATTTGTTGTCACAGCTGTTGCAACTTCTGCAGCTGCTGCAACTTGCCGTTAGTCTTATTGTACTTTTTTAAGTGTTGTTGTTGTTGTGGTGGTTGTTGTTGTTGTTGCTTTGGCTACTGTTGCTGCCGCTACCTCAGTCTCATTGCAGCTGTCGTAGCCTTTTGGCTTGCTCGGCATCGTCTCTTATCTTGATTGCTGTCAGTCCCACAAACTGCTCTTTGGTCTCCAGCCTTCAGTCTCCAATTCCAACACTCCAAGCCTCTCACCTTCGTTCGTTCCTACGCTCATTCGTCCATCCGTCGCCCCATCCCGCTCCCTTCCACCAAGAGCAAGCAATTCATTGCTGGCCAACGTTACCGAAGTTATCGTTGTTTTTTGGGTCTTTATCGTTTTACTGCTATTGCTGCTGCTGCTGTTACCGTTCTTTTTATTGTTGTTGTTCCTGTTGTTGTTGTTGTTGTTGTTGTTGTTGGTTTTGTTATAGTTGGTTTTGTTTTACTACAGCCGTTACCAATCGACTCGCCTGAGACTTAAAGCGGCCGCTTTGTGGGTACATCAAGCAATATTTGGTTATCTTTCGTTTGTTGTTCATTTGTCCAGCAATAATTTGCTGTCACTGATAGGAACAGCAACAGTGGCAACAACAAAAACAACAAGCCAATAACAGCAATAGCATCAGCAACTGGACAAAGATATTTTCATAATATTGGTAACATTTTGTAATTCCTTTATGATACTCTTGATATTGACAGCAACTTTATTGACTTTTATTTTATTGTTTTATCTATTTTACTACGTAGCAACTATCATTCTTGTTCTTTTTGTGTTCCGGTTGAAAAATATTACTTAATTAAAATGGTTTTTCCTCTTTTTCTGAACAATTTCAAAAATTAAATTCAATTTTTTATTCATTGGATTAAATACTCTAAAGATTATAATTTCTCCTTTTACAAATAAATATTTTAAAACTTTTTTCCTCTTTAAGGCTCTAATTTGCAGCTTAATAACTATTCTTAAATGTGTCCATAATTATTCTCAAGAGTAATGGCCGTATTCTGGCTGATTAACTAAGCTAACCACATTAACAAGCACATAAGAATAATAGATAATAGATAATAGATAATAGATAATAGATAATAGAAATAGATAATAGAATTAACAGCTGTTAAGATTTCGTATTCTGGTGAAAAATTGACACATGATTTCTGTACTATTTTGTCAATCAACGAGTAGGTCTTAACAGCGAATTTTGTTTGTTGTCAAAACCTACTCGTTGATTAACAAAATAGCTGCCCAATTAGGCAAATATCAAAAAATGGAAGAATATTTACTTATTTTCTTAATTTGTGAAGATAAACGAAACCAAAAAATTAAAACAGGCTTTATTATTTTATCTTAAATGCTAAAATTCTTAAAACATTTACATACATCTTCGTGTCTTCCATTTTGCTATTTGATAAAGAGTAAATGTCACTCAGATTTTTCACCTTTGGTGGTGAATTTATACACGTTGTTAGTTGTTAATGTATTTTTGTATTATAACTTTTGTATTATAAAACTCTGTGCTGTTAGCGCCCATAACTCGTAAGAACAATATCAGAATTTAATATTTGTAAAAGCGATTCTTTCGCCATAAGAACTTTTGAAATTTAAAATTAAATATATGTACATATTAGCACGTTCGTAATCTTGTATAGTGTAGAATATATATGTATATTGAATGAAATACATACACACTTTTATATGTAAAGAAAGAAAAAGGAACGCAACGAAAAGTTATTTGAATTTGAGCCATTTTTAAAGCGAATGTTTTTGACTTAACCGTTATAAATCACTTATTCTTTGATTTAGATTGCCAAAAGGCAAACATCTTGCTTCTTCTTCTTCTTCTTTTTTCTGTTTACCTCGCCCTTCTTCTCTCCATTTAAAACCATTCATCAAGTTTGTGAAAAAAGAAAATTTAAATTCAATTTCAGATCAAATCAAATTTCCATTTACTTACGCTGCAACAGAAACAAACACGACAGCCCTAAACAGGTATTTGTGTCTTCCTTACCACCACCACTGCCCGCCCCTCCCCGCCGCCCCTCGCAAGTATTCACCACACATACTCCTTACAATAATACAAAAGAATAACATTTTTCTACAAATTTTCCAAACAGTTCGATGCACTAAAGAGACATGAACGAAGAAGCATTTCATTCAAAAGATTTCAATTACTTGATGATGATTTTGAGCAGAGAGGTTAAGCGAAGGGTAAGCGTAGCAACAAATCTCTACAACCATCATACGATACGGCACAACATACTCGTAAGCGTAACTATTGTAAAACGTGGCGCAACATGAAACAGACGAGTACAATATAAATTATATGCTTGATGTGAAATTTTATCGCGAAGACGGTGGAACATTCGGCAGAGTATCATCGACAACGGAGTGGCGGTAGTCGAAAATGGGCGGTAGCGGAGGATCGCGAAAAATGGAGGAAGATGACGGAAGATGATGGAAGACATGTGAGACATGTCAGCAGATGGTGGAAGATAGTGCAAGATGTCATAGTAAGATTGCAAAAGAAGTGAAAGACATGCACGGAGAGGACCATGGTATTGGCATAAAAGCATCTCGCAGATGTTAATATATAAAAAAGTCTCGAAAGTCAATGACTCCGTGACTTTTCTGAAGCGTAGACTGAGGAGGGATTTCAAGACGCCTTGATAAAGGCGTTATTTTGAAAAAGTCATTATTTTTCAGTACACCCAAGTCTCTTTTTACACGTCAGATACGTTCGGTATGTAAAAAAACTTTTATTTTTCCACAAGTGGAGTCTACATTGTGGTCATAACTGCCCACAATTTTATTTGGCCAAGAAATGTTTTTATTAAAACTTTATCTTGATCGTGTTAGCTCAAACCGAACCGTGTAAAAAGAAAATTATTGTAAAAACAATTCGAATTTCACAGAAGTTTCTCATTTGTAAAAAACTGAAAATAAACTATAAAAATCTGGAGATTTTTTAAAAAATTACTACAACAAATTTAGTTTACATAGATTTTCGCAATCCGATTTCTTTTATCTTCTCTGTGTCATCACATCGCAAGAGTCTTTCCGCTAATGAAAGACTAGTCTCGTCTTTCGAATCAAAATTTTGAGAATGAGTACGAGTGCATTCTAGTTATTTACAAAGAGTTTCTATAGAAAATAACGAAGGATTTGCTCTTAAAAAACCATTTTGATTCTAAAAAGAATCTCTCACCAGAACTGTTCTGTATACCGACTTTTCAAAAAAAAACTCTGATTAGTAAACGGTGTAACCTTATCTAGTGTAACCTTATCCGGTGTAACTCTTATTCCTCTTATCATTCTTTATTAACTCTAGTCTAGTCAACATTAGCGATGATCTGGTTACACGCCACAAGGAAATTTTGTAACTTCACAATGGATGGAAATGAAGTGGATGGAGCTATAGTGCACACATATATGCTATTTTATCTTTCTAGCAGTGAATGTAGATGCATAACTGAATTCACCTCTTCCTCTAATTTCCTCCACTCCTTTTTCAACCTCTTCGATCTCTTTACCAAAGCATACCGTGACTCCTGTCACACTAAGCATCGACATTCTATCTCCGTATTCTATTCTATTCTTCTCCCCTGATGTTTTTTCTTCCTTTTACTTTTTCGTTTTCCTTTCTTTTTCCTTTCGTTTTTCTTACTTATTCGTTTACCTTTCTTTGCTTTTTGATATTTTTTTTTCTCCTTTTGAGTAGCTAATTTGTAAGCATTATCGTTGTACGACGTTGCTTTCGTTACAATGTTGCTTATTTTTTTTTTGTAACAATGAAACAAAATATAAATATGTACATACATACATACATACATACATACATACATATAATAAGAACGTATGTAGTATAATCGTGCAGCTTTTTATTTACACCAAAGTCATTAACTTGTCAGTGATTTCTTCCTTTTTATCCTCGTATTTCTCTATGTATGTTACATACAAGTATAAATCGCTCTCCCTCCGTCTCTCCTCTGCGCCTTTGCCTTTCGCTGCTTCTCTTAAATATATCTTGCTTTTTTTTTATTAATTCAGAGTTCATTTAGTGCTAGTGTTAATTAAGTAAGGATTCCGCTTTATCACACCACATCCTTTTCGCAGCTAAAGTGTATACGCGTTTATATATTGTATGACACTTACCAACAGTGGAATATATGTATGTATTTTCTCAGAACGAATCGCTCATGAATCAGTGATGAAAATTCATGTATTCGAATTTGGAATGATTTTGACTTTTGGAAAATTGTTACACTGTTATTAGCCTCATTCTCTTTGTTGAAAGTTGCTTTTAAAAAAACCGATATTAAATATCACAATTTTTGGTCAATCTTTATCTTCGCCTTCTCTCTAGTTCATATTAAATTTAACCTTTGTATTTAAAGATAGGTCTGGTCAGATCTGAGGTCTGCTCAGCTACATTCAAAATGATTTTTAACATAGAAATATTGTACTGAAGACCATGAAACTCTAGATTATCCTGAAGTAATATATTCTTAAGCAATTTCAATTAAAAAATATACATCTATGCTTTAGTTTAGGTTAGTTGTAGATGTTTTTCTATTTACAAAGCATACAAAAAGTAAATTTTTCAAGCCTTTTAGATTGTCTCTTTACGCAATTTCTCAATGCAATGATGGAAATATGTTAAGAAATTGTCTGCAGCTTACTTTAAAGAAAGAAGCATTGATTGTATTCTTTTAAGAAGATTTTTTTGGGGTACAAAAGAGAAAATTTCAAAAACACACAACCAGATGTATAAAGTATGTATGTGTCTACATATACGAACCAAAGCCGAGAATATTAATATCGTATAAACAAAAATGATCAACTGAACAATAGAATAATTCCAGAATATTAAATTTCTCTTATATAAAATCATAAGAAAATACAAACAATTAAAACCTAAGAAATCCGAAAAAGCACATGAATTCTATATGTTACGTACTCTACGGCAAGTCATTAGAGACCACGTTAGTAGACAAGTTTAAAGTTAGTCATAAAAATAAAAATTAGAAAGTTAAAAATGAGCTACTCGTTGCGTAAATATGATTCCTAGTCTCTCCAATGCCTCAAATACTTGCTCCCCATTCCGTCCTTCACGCGCTGTCCGTGTGAGAACTTGAGACTGGCTCGTAAAGTCAAATAGCGGGCACTTGAAAAGTGCCCCCTGTCAGATATAACCGACTATAGCTCATCACTTTATCATATACATAAATAACATAAACAACAGAAACAAACAAAAATAACATAAGCTAAGCTATGTTTTGTGTTATGTTTTGTTTTAACATTTCATTTCAATTTATTGCTTTTGTTATCCTTTTCCAAGAAAACAAAGGCCACCTTGTTCTTGTCATTTTACGAGTACGAGATATTGTAATAACTCTCGAATACTGAAACGAATATCTGCAGTTGAAATTCAATGATTGAATAATATTTAACTGCTGAATAACGGGATTACGTAAGGTTTTGATGAAAACTGAGACGAAAATATGCAGAAAATTTATATTCACAGAGAATCTCTTTATTGTCAAATAAAATATGAAACACGAATAAAAGAGCATTTTCATATATCGATGCATGAATAGATTTCTATTTTCCTGCTTTACACGTAGTTAGTTATCAATTAACTCGTAATTAAAGTTGTTACGAAATGCCAACAATATTTTCAATAGATATACTATGTACATATATTGTATAATAATCTAGAGAATTATTTATTGAATAACAAACTCTTTAGTATTTTTCACTTGAAACAAAACCCATTAAAAAGAAGCAAATATTTCTAAATTGTATGCTAACTAACTTACTTTTAAGGTTGATTAGGTCAATATTACTTATTTCAATATACATATTGTCAATATATTGTACATACATCCATATTGTATAGTTGAAATATAAATTGCTTTAAAATTAAAAATTTTTGAAGAAATTTTCGAATAGAGAAAATCTCTGTTTTAAATTGTTTTCCGTTTGCAAAACTTTGAAGTCAGATAATTTTAATGAAAATCTAATTTTCTGAGTTAAACAATTGTATATTCTTTAGTCAAATATATTGTCTGTACTTTATAGTCGTAGACAATGTATACTATTAGCTGTAGGGTCCTTCAACATTTCAACCATGATCAATAGACAATGTTTAATAAACCAATAAAAAACCACTTAGGTATTTATACAATATTATAGAGCAAACCGAAAAAATGTCGATGGACTGAGAAATCGAAGAAAGTTTTCATTGGTTCTTATAAATATTTGCACGACCTCTAGATGAACCCCGTCCGAAGTGTCTTATACTTACACAAATAATAACGAATGTATACACATTTGTATATATGTACGTATGTATGTGTACATTTATCAAATGACTATAAATCTGTCAAGGTAGTGGTTAACAGCACCAACTCGCTATATTAATCAACAATTCATATCAGACGCATAATTCAAAATCGGTCCCACACAAGAGGCCTTCAGGGCTTCAGAGTTGCCACTGCTCTTACTAGCAACTAACTCTTACAAACACACACACACACACTCACATACACACACAGTCTCCTCTATTTCTTATAACCTGCCTTCTGGTCATTATTGCGTAAAAAAATATGTATATGCTGCCTGCATTTGTGCGCTCGTGCCGTGACCGTGCTTCCGTTATTGTTTGTCTGTGTAGCGAAAATGTTTGTTTAATGTGACAAATATGTTTACTTACACACACATATATACATACCTATACATATGTAGGTATATGTGTTGTTGTCTTACTTGTTTGTGGTTGTGTTCGGCGTTCGGTATCTATGAATCAAATTACGTATCTGATTTATGCTTATTAACGCTTCGAGCTATTCCACGAGAATACTCGTAGGCCAAGTTCCATGATTCGATTCATCACGTATTCTGTGATTTAAGAGATTTCCAAGAAGAGGCCAAAAAAAAAGGACGCAGTAAGATTTAATGAGAACGTGCTAAATTTTTTTCTTTCAATATACAAATCAACCAACCAGACTGTAAAATGCGTAAATATTTTGATGAGCAATGTATGAACAAATTATATATCGCAGCTAACATATATAGAAAATCAGTATGACCAAACTTGTACCTATATCAACAAAGATTTGAATTGGGTAAAGAATTTCGGTTTCTTTTTTCGGTTTTGTGTTTTTTATTCATAACTCTTTAAACCAACTTTTTTCTATAGAGTATCACAGTCCTCATTGATTGCTTGTCCTTAAGAATGCCTGAAAGATGGTTCAGTACGACTTTAATTATTGAATTATAGAATTTGCTTTCACATTTCCGTTGTGGAAAAATTGCAAAATTGCAAAAAAAAAAAAATTCAGAATTGCAAACCAACAAATAAATAAGACCAAAAAAATACATTATCAATATCAACAACTTCATAAAAGAAACCTTTACAAAAATCGGCACGTGACAAATGCTGGCATCCGGAGTTGATACCAACTTTTCGTTACTTCACCCCCCCCCCTCCCGTTTCGTGACGCTTCCTACTTTCTTCTTCCTTCTTTACCCTTCAAATTGTCGATATCTATCAATGATGGAGGAGAAGGCTCGCCATTAGGTGCAGCCACGAGAAGCCATCTCCTATCCTTTGCCACCATCTAATAATTTTCAATGGCAAATAATTGAGGTTAGTTTAGTTTTCGTTTGAGACGTTTCGTTTGCTACGTGCTGGAGCGTCATGTCTTCTGGAATGAGCGCCCGCAACGCAACGTCTTATGGCGTATGTACCAGCGCACCAGGCCAACGTCGCGTCGTCGAATTGCTTCACAGGCTTCAACATAAAAGAGAGAAGGTTTTTAAAGAAAAAATGTATGCTGTGCGAAAAGTTTTCGCTCACTTAACCCCCCCCTTCCCCCTCCTTTCCCAATAACTTCTCATTCAACTGATTTATGATGATCTCGTGAGGTTGAAGATGAAGGTGAGAGGGTTAGAAGAGGGTGAGAGGGTTAGAAGAGGCTAAGTTTCAGGTTGCTGGAGGGCGGCAAAGTAGTTGGATAGTTGCAAGTTTTCTCAGCTGAATTTATTATCTATGAGAAATAGCTGATTATGTTGAAATTGGAAAAACGCTGAGCTGGATGAGCTTAATTTTGCTGGCACGATGCGGGCAAATCTCGTTACGATGTGGCAGCACTTGCCCGCTCCTACTGCCATCATTACCGCTGCTGCCATTGAATTGTGCAAATTTTGTGTGCCGCAAAAAAATGCTGAAAATAAATTTTATTGTGCAATTTTCAATAGCTTCACTGTGAGTTATGTCTTTCTCTACTGGCGTTTCAGTGATTTTGCCGGATCTCTCTCTTGCACTCTCTCTCTCTCTCTCTCCTTCTCCTTCCTTTGCTTGCTTTTCTCTTTTCTTCTTTCTTTCTATACTTCTCCTCAAATGCTTCCTTTTCCTTTCCTTCGTCCCTTCTTCTTTTCCATCAGCTTTAATTGAAATTTCCTTGCACCGGAAACCGCAAGCGTGACTCTCGCATCCTTTGCCATTCGTTAAAGCTTCATTTCCGGTGCAGCCATGCGTGGCCGGCAGCACTGACCGACGAGCCCAACATTTCCTCAACATTTTCCACAAATTTCCAAATTCTCTTCATCTCTTTTAAACTTCTAAAATTTGGCTGCTAGCGCTCGCTCATCGTTAGCCGTTTTCGTTGTTGTTGTTGTTGTTGTTGTTGTTGTTGTTGTCATTCTGGCTGTTGCTGTTGACGCCTGATGAGCAGAACCGACATCATTGCCTTTGTCCGCCTCATTTCTATTCATTCTGTCCGTCCAACCGTGTGTTCATCCGTCCGTCTGTACGTCTCATTTTGTGCATATACATACATACATACATACATACATACATACATACATATATCAATGCTTTAAAGAAATTTAGCATAGTTTTTTTCTTCTACCTCCCCCCATCATCTCTTCTGTTTTACCCTCTCTCTTTCTCTCTCTCTCTCTCTCTCTCTCTGTGTTTCTCTTTATACTTGGCATAAAATGTTGTCTTTCCTGAACAGCTTTCCTGTAGGTTGACCGCGCCCATAAAAATTTGCGGTTTCACTTTACAGTTTTGTGTCAGCTCAGATCCTTTTTGTCTTTTTATGTTAAATTATCGTACAATAGAATCAGGTGCCAGTATTGTAGCGCCACGCTGAAGGTTCTCTGTCTAGCGGGAGACCATACCGTCGTCGTCTTTATTGAATTCATACTGCAGATTATTTTCCTGGAATTTTTTCAATTCGTTTTCGTTTAAAGAAAAAGAAAGGTCTTTCAACAAGAGGTGTCATTTTAATTCAGCAGAAAAACGAAATATCTTTGGCGAAAAGTGATGATATTATCTATCGTTTAGTCCAAAGTACAAACTTTGAGTTTAATAATGAAACACTATATTTTTTAATCGATTTTTAAATCAAATAAACCTTTTGAGTCTAGTTATGCTAATGCTAATCTTCATTTTGGTAGACTTTATTGCATCCAAAAATTGTACGCATTAAAGAATTTAATCATTTAAATTTTTAATCTCTTCTGTTTTTTTAATCCTTTGACTGAGCGGACAGACGATAACTTCAAGAGTTGATGAAACTGATTGAAACTCATCGTGACAGCTTTTTAATCTTTTTATGCCATCGTCCTGCTTCCCGTAGATTCTCTTTGGATAGATTTTAAGCCATGCCAACATCATCCACGAGTATCCTTCTTCGAAGTTACGAGTCTCACGCATTTCAAGAGTATCACTCTACAAAATACTCTTGATCTTCACTAATTCGACTCTTATTTTTTATCATCATCCTCCTTTTCTTATTCTGCTTCTTATTCTGCTTCTTCTTCTGCTTCTTCTTCTTCTTCTTCTTAATTTAACTTCGCCGTAAATTGCCCGATTTAACGTAATGAGTTGAAATTAAAAATTGTTTTCCAACAAAAACAAAAAAAACTATTACAAAAAATAAAAGCATTTTAAAGCTTCTTATTTTTTTTTAACTTATTGAAGGTAATTAAAATACGATATAAAAGAGAATAATCGGAGTGAATAGAGTCAGTGCTCTCTCTCGACGTTCCGATGAAATTAGCGTTTGTTGGTGTATTTTTAAAATGTTTTGTCACGAATATAAGAACAAAAGAACAAGAAGATTTAAAAAATTATCATTTTACAAAATCACAAAAAAATTGAATTTTCACAAACGAAATTGTAACAAACAAAAAAAACCATCAAACTAACCAAAAACTAAAAGTCTTACGACTTTTTACATTGTATTTTGTGCGTTCTTCGTGTGTACGTTGTTCGTGTGTAAGTGTATATGGATACATATACATATATAATTTTGTCATATTTTTAACATTTCGCGTTAACACGCGTTAACAGGCGTTAACACACTCTCAAAGACTAAAGAGAGTGCAAAAAAATTTCTGAGCGTTGACACATTCTCGATTCAACAAACTTCAAACAAAATTTAATGACCTTCATTTGTCACTGCATCCTTACCACACACTCACTACCAGCTACTCTGTTTCGCTGCTTTGCTGCCACCGTACGCGCACTCCTTCTGTCGTCATCATCATCATCATCATCATCATTATCACCAAATAATTTTTACACGACTTTTACAAGCACTTCAAAACAATCTTAAGTGCCAGAAAATGAAATAAAGAAAAATTATTTTACTCTGCGTCTTGAGTATGGGTTCTTTTTTTATCACTATTATTATTATGATTTTCATCGTTATTATCATTATATTACAAATTGCACAGTAAAGCCTTTTTTAAGAAATTTTTTTAACAAAATAAACGACAATAATAACCGATACTTTTTTTCAAATTAGTTAGAATTTTTTATTATTTCCAATTTAAAAACAAATTCAAATGGTGTTAATTAAGAACTGCAACGATCTATATAATCGATCGATTTGTCGAAGTATGTTTGCCCGCTTGTTTGTTTGTTGGATTGACGCCTAGTTTGATCAGCAGCCGTATTCTGGCTATTGGCCACATTAACAAGCACACAATAAAATATTTAAGCATTAACAGCTGTTAAGCTTTAATTTTTTTTTGTCATAATTTAGTAATTATTTACATATATTCCAAACGATCAAATTAACCAAAAATAATAGTTAAAATTTTGCTCTAAATTTTTGCAAACTAAAGGAAAATAATTTTCTCGCATTTTCCTATAGAATCTCAATCCACCCACCGTGCAATTATAAAGTGTTAAAAAAACAAATTGAATTTAAGAGAGTGTAAAAAGTTAAGTGAACGTGTATGTGTGCGGGTGTATGTAGGTATGTACGTTTGCGTGTCTTCTACTTTTGTAAATTATTTAGTTTTTACGGAATACTCTACAAATAATGCATTAAAAGCTACAAAATCAGCGTCATTTCAATCACTTTGCGCCAACACTAGCAAAGCTTTACATACATACGTACTTGCTGCAATGCCGCCCGCTTGTTCTCTCCGCATCCTCTCCTTCACAAAAAGCCGCTTTTCGTCGATCTTGTAACGCTCGGCAGTTTTCACATCAGTTTTCTGTATCCATCAAAAGCATTTTGTCCTTTGCTCGACACCAGATGGTCGTCTCTGCATTGACTTAACACGGAATGAATGAAGGAAGGAATGACTAACTGACTGACAGACTGATTGACTGCTAGTCTTGGTTGCTTTGACTTTAAACGAACAAGCGAACGCTACTAACGCGCGCGCACGCACACACGCACACTCACAAAAATGCATATTGTCACGCTTCGCCACACCGTCATCACTCACTTACTTCACACATTCTTGCATAATAATTTCTTGAGACTTGCAGAATTTTTTAACACGCATCCTTGCGAAGAAGCAACGATCCTGCAAAGAAGAGCAAGACCCAGAGAAGTTGCCATCAGATGAGGCCGCTTCCGCTGCTGCGATGGTGATGATGTCTTCATCTTCATGTTCACCCTCGCCGTTTTCTTTCTCTTTTGAGGCACGGACGGAAAAACTCTTTCTACGAATTTTTAGTATGCTCTTCCGCATTCTTGTTGTTTTTTTAGAAATTTCTTGCTTAGTTTTCCTTTTTTTAGTTTCTTTTTTATTGTATTATATGTAAGTTTTTTATTTTTGTAAGTTTCTTTTTAACACTTATACGAACTTTTTAAGCTGTCTTCAACTCTGTCGTGGGGCAGAATGTTAACGCTCTCTCACCTGCCTCGCATAGAGAAGTGTGAACTCAGCGAAGGTACCCGGTAGGAAAAGTATGACAATGCATGTCTTTTATTTTTTCGATGTAATCGTCATACGTCGACCAACCATTTAATAACTTTCCAATTAAATTGTTGGTCGCGTATGGTCCAGTGAGAACGACGGTGTGATCTGTACCTGCGAATTTGGTAGTATTTGGTACTCTCAATGCTTTTCGCAGACGTTGACTTTTCGTGTGCGTTATTTCGTTTAAAAACATAAGCGTACGATAGGTTTGTTATTCGATTTTATTTTAATGGAGTTAATATATGTATATTATTCGATTCGATTCGATATGTATATTATTCCAAGAGCAGAAGGTTGCTTATAGGTTCTGTATATCTTCTATATGTACATACACATAGTACAGTTGTATGTACATATATAAAATTTAATAAAGATTAGTTTTTTCAATTTTCTGAATTTAAACAGCGACTTATATAAAACGTAATCGACAATAGCCGATGCTAGGAGACAAAATTATAGAAATTTATCACAGCAATGTCCTAGAAAATTCTTAAATTCTTCGTCTTCCTGATGCAGAATACTTTTTTCCATGACACTGTCAAGTAAAAAAGATGCCTGTCTTTTCTAGAACATCACTGCGTTAAATTCTATTGACACTATCGTCTATAGATGCCCACAATCATCCAACGTGATCCATAACCTAACTTACCATACATGAACTTTTTCCTACAGGGGTAGTAGCGAATATGTTTTGGCGTGTGCGTGTTTTTGTACGTATGACATATTGAACAAAACTCTTTTTGCAATCCATCATCATCATCATCGTTGCGCTCATGTTAAGCGCGCTCATGTTAAGCGCGAGAAAAATTCTCGAAAGCACTTCAAACTAAGTTTGCGCGCGTTAGATTGATGTAAGTCATCTTTTTTTTCAAAGCTTAGTAAAAAGAGAGTTGAAAGTTGAAAGATGGTTGATTGGTTGGTTGGTTGACTGCCCGAGCGCGTTAGGTCTTGTAATGATAAAATACCGAAAACTGAATCTGAAGGAAGAGCTGAGCTAATTGTCTTACGCTCTTGTGGAAACAATGAACGAGAGAAAATGCTGGAGAAGTTTGATATAAAATCTGATTATAGCCCCGCAGCAGAGGCCCCTTCTCCACTGACCCAATAAACGCTATTGTACTGTTCCATTAATAAAGAATGTGACCGTATACAAAAGTACAACAAGTTTAAAAGTGTTGAACAAACGAAATACCAACAACCCTTAACCCTATTCTCTGCCTCTCCCTTCTTAACCCTTTTCCAACCAATCCACTGCTGGTTGTCGGAAAGAGTTGAGCAAAGAAAAGTTTTAATTGAACTTTGGTTGTTTTCATTGTAGTTGCTCGAAGTTGCGGTAATGATGGTTATGATGGTGCCGATGGTGGTGGTGGTGATGCTAATGATGGTTATGGTGAAAGCAGTAGGTTGATTCTGGACTCCTTTTCGACGACTTGGTTTCATCTGGCGATTCTGCTCCTCTGTTGTTACTGCTGTTGCTATTCTTGCAATTTCTGTTGCAATTTACAACAAAAACTAACTTAATGGAATAATTAAGTCTGTTTATAGATGTTTGAATGGACGCCTAGATGGTCTACGTTGAGTGCTATAATGTGCGGAAACCTCGACAGGTCGTTAAAAACCATTATATCGTATGTTCGTCTGGTAATGTTGCGTTTTTGATGCCTTCGCCCGAAGTGGTCGTTCATGTCAGCTGTTAGTTGTTGGTTGTTGGTAGCTGGAAGCTGTTGGATCGCTGTCTGCCTGTCTGGTTGTCTGGCCCTTTATTGTTCCGTAGGCCATTCTTAAGACCGAAGCTTAACAGATGCTTCGAAATTGCTATAAAATGTTAAGATACCTAAAGAAGCCGGTAACACATTGCGGCAAAATGTCTTTACTTTAGAAGTTTTTGTCACCATACCATAAAAACTTATCGTACAAGTTTATTAGAGATTGGCATTTTTACTCATAAGCGAAAATAGAAATTTAATTAATCGGTATGTTCGAGTATACTTTAGAGTAGAGTAAAGGTCCACAAATTTAATGAGCCAGGCTATTTTCGATTAGCGTTAAACGAGGAGTACAACATACGCGCCAAATGTAAAGAGAGTGAGAATCAAGTTATGCTCAAAGAGTTGCTTTTCATGAAAAGAAATTACGCTCTCGCTCTCTCGCTTTATCTTAATATTAACCCGCAAACTCCGCGACAATTCCATACAGACTGTGTTGTACATTTTTTATGATACGAATGGCATCATCATACAATTCTTTTGCCGCTGCAGGGCCTAATTTCTTACTCGCACTCTCTAAGGGTAAAAGAAATCCCTTTTTTACCCGACGAAATTTTTTTTAATCTGCATCGTGGAAATAAAATTTTTTGAAAAATCTCAATTGGCAACTTTTTGTAACACTTTTTTTAACAAATTGTGTAAAAATTTTAAACACGTGTAGTACCCATTTAGTACAAATGTAGTACAAATTTAGTACAAATTTAGTACATATTTAGTACACATTTAGTACACATTTAGTACACATTTAGTACACATTTAGTACACATTTAGTACACATTTAGTACACATTTAGTACACATTTAGTACACATTTAGTACACATTTAGTATACATTTGTGCCAATTTTGAATACATTTTGCTTCTAATTTCTTATATGAATTGCTTTCGTCGTGACCAAAGTCTCTTGCTCTCGATAACTTTTAAATTGTTTATCCACTTTCTTGTCCTTTTCCAACCAACCATTTTACTCTACTTTTTTTCTATTTCTCCTTCTCCTTCTTTCCTTTTGTACATTGTTCATCAAAATGAGGCTGCATTATTTTGAACGGATTTAATGAATACTCGTACAAACGGTTGACGAAAACAGTAGACCAAAATTCAATTATTGAAAAAGAAAAAAAATTTGAAAACGGATTGTGTGGATTTGCAAAAGATATAGGAGTATGTATGTATGTATATGTGTTGTGTGTGTGTGTGTGTGTGTGTGTGTGTGTGTGTGTGTGTGTATGTATGTATACACAATATGTTTGTATACCGTCATATATCTTCGTAATCTGTGTCTCGGTGGGCAATCGGTAGGTATAAGGCCGAAGCAAGATTTTAATTTATGCAGACAACAATTCATGGCTGGCATGCAAATTGGGTTAATCGGAACCAGTGCTGCCAGCTCGCTCTGCTCACAAATAAAAGGACACAAACGGCAACTGACAACTCTACAAAAACAACAATTATGCCAACATGTAAAAGATAAGAAAAAAGAGAATAAAATAAATTAAAATAAAATGCTTTAATTTGAAACAAAAGAATATCTAGACAATAAAAATAAAAATAAAAATATCGTAGTAAAAAAAAATAAAAAAATTAAAATAGTAGAAATAAAAATGAAAAGAAACTTTTCAAATGAAAATCTCGAAAAAGTAGGGAAAATGTTTATTAAATAAAACTATAGTGCAACGACTTTAGGAAGAAAGAGAGCAAACTGTTAGCATTTTTAACTAAAAATTTAAGCAAATTTTTACTTTGAAGTCCTTTTAACTTCAAAGTAAACCATAATCATAACTTAACTATAACTTTTACATTTTGGGACAGGTGTCAAAAATTGAGGTAACAAATAAGCTCCGATCGAGAGCTTATTATTATAATTATAAGAATTAGATACGAAGAAGTCAGTCGCTCACCAGCGGTAACTTAAATTCATTATAAAATCGCTGAAAAATCAATTCTAATAAAATTGTTGTCGGTTGTACGTAATAAAATCATCCAATCAATAATATTGATCACCTAAATTTATGACTATTATTAAAGTTTATTTTTTAATTGTTATGAATAAACTTAAATTAAGGCGCTAACAACTAAAGGTCTTCAGTCTATTGAGCACCTGAAATCCATTATATTTTAAGGATCAATCAAATCAATTAAAAGATTTGGAATTCTCTACGCAAACTCATTAAAATTTAATCTTTTCATTAATCCTTTCTTTTCAATATAATATATGTACTTAAATCGTTTACTATATCAGACTTCTTTCTACTGCCTTCCTTTTTTTCTTCCTCTTCTTCCTCTTCTTCTTCTTCTTCCTCTTCTTCTTCTTCTTCAACATCTTCATTTTGCATTGATTCTAATTAGAACTCTTTTCCCAAACATCATCATTCTCGTCGTCGTCGTCGTCGTCGTCGTTGTTTTTGTTTTTTTTTTTCTTTGTGATTCATTTTGATTTTCGTTTTATTTCCGTTTCCTTTCATTTCCGTTTTATTCATTCATTTGCACACACACACGCACACACCATGCAGCACGTTCCATTGCGGTTTCCGGTTGCCAACACTTCTTTCATCTGCGCCACGCTGCGAACTATCTTTACTCTATGGATTTTGTATTACCACCATCCATAGTAACCCATAGCAGCACCATATAGTAACACCGCCTTAGTCATGACCCAAACGCCCAAAACGAGACGGAACGCGTTTTGTCCCGGCCCGCCCAGACTGCTGCTATTCTATCATCTCTATCCATCCGGTGCAGCATCCTGTCCTTTACACTTCTTGTTCGTCTTCTTGTTCTTTCTCTGTTTGGTTCGTTCTCTTGTTCGTCTTTTCGTGCTGCTGCTTTTTCTTCTTCTTGTTCTTGTGTCGTGTCAGAAAACTACAGCAGCTCTAAACTTCCGAGGGTAATTAATTCAAGGACTCGTCTGTTTTAAACGACTTACAGCAGGATTACAATTACACCAGTTACACCCAGCATCCGCTCTGCGAGTCCACTCCCCCCCCCCCCCTCCCTCCGTCTACGCTTCCTCGCTCCATCCTTCCAACATCACCCGTTGACTCTTTCATACCAATTTTATTCCATTCGTTCTCAAAATTTACAAGTAGATGGCACCGATATTGTGGGTTCCTCTCCTTCTCTCTCTCTCTCTCTCTCTCTCTCTCTCTCTCTTTATCGATCTTGTGGTTTGTCCTCATATACATATTACTCGTATGAGTGTATACAGAAACGTGTGAGTGTGTGTGTTTCATAGTTTTAGTGAAAAAAAATTGAAATAATAAATAATAAACGCGCATAAATTGTATGAAGGCTTCAGACATTTTTATACTCTCCATAAAAACACTCTCTTTTCTGTGTTTTTAGAGGATCTAACCGTAACGTAGTGAACCTGCCCACCCTTTAATAGACACTTATGAGAGATATTGGTAGGAGACATGATTGTAGTATTTCTTTGAACAAAGATTTAATGCCTGAATCCATCACAAGAGACCAAAAAATCATCTAAGATTACACACGCACCGTCCAAATTATAAACCAGGAATCAGATAATGTTATGTAAACCATGCTCTCTAAAATGGTCGGTCATTCCGAATGCCTTCTAAAACATGAATCCGCCTAAAAACCCATATTTCAGATTTTTGAACCATTAAGTCAGATTTTTGCAATATACTACGGTCAATTTGTGGAAAACCATGTTTCTGTTAAGCCTCGTTATAAATTCCGGAATTATACTATTCGCTCCCTTCCAATCCTTCCCTTCCAAATCCAATTATGTGAACTACATACAAAGCATGTACTATCTCAAACAAACCCAAATGCCGTATTTCCCGCACTTCGTCTGGATATCTCGAAAACCGGATGTAATATAATTCGTTCGCATAATTCTGAGTTCAAAATCATGCGTATAATCATCAAAATCCTTCTTATAAGTATAATTTTTTTGGTAGTTTAGAAGATATCGATGATGATGATGCACAATAAAACGACACTTAAATGTGATGAAAAGAGAGTTGTCGTAGTTAGCTAGAAGGTTAGTATTTTCCGCGATCAGAGTATAATTATTTTCAAGTGATCTCATGCGATCCACAACAACAGATTGCATCCCTATCATTCGATAGATGGTATATATCCTATCCTATATATCCTATATCATTCAATAGATAGAAAGTATATGTATATAGTATATATATTTCAGTCAAAATGAAAATAATCACAATTTATTCGATTGATAGACGGAAATTGTAATGGGTCAAATATTAGCAATTTATATAATTTGTACAAATGTTTAAAGGTTAATTAAAACTTAAATTCTTTTGTATTAAAAGTGATTTATTTTCCAACCGTTCGATGTAGAATTAATCACATCTTACATGTATAATAAGGTAAAAGCTTAATAATCATTATCATAAACTTTAAGACTCTGAGGATTTAATGAACGATAATAGTGTAAAAGGGTCTTGTAAAAAGCTAATGAAAAGAAACTGAAATCACATGAAGTCCAGCAATAATTGCTGTAGCAACAAGGACTGCTGCACTTAGGCTATTAAACAACAACAACAACGAAAACAATAACACCAACAATAGCCAGCAAACATGTATGCACATACGTACATATGTACATATATCGTAGTACGAGTATACACAATTGTGCGATTTCAGTTTTTATCATTTCAATTATCAGCTTCTTACTCACTCAACGTAAAACGAATTAAATGTTAATCTCTCCCAAAGACCACTTAAAGACCACTACATGCACCAATTAAAATACGGAAATAGAAAGATGGATGGATGATATGGAGAAAAGGTA
Organism: Conops quadrifasciatus; assembly: GCA_949752815.1. Lineage (NCBI taxonomy): Eukaryota > Metazoa > Arthropoda > Insecta > Diptera > Conopidae > Conops > Conops quadrifasciatus. Next base: position 7,956,754 of record OX457077.1, read on the forward strand.
GGTACTCGTACGTACATAGAAAGAAAGTACTGCGCTGTAAGTAAAAATCATTGCAAGGAAGAAGTCCAAAAAAATTTATTCCAAAAAACTGTCTGGTGGTACATTTCATACAATGAAGACCACAAACGTACTATTTCAATCTTCATAAGATTGAAAAAATGAAGCAACGAATGATGGCAAATCGGTGTCGAGAGATGATGACGTAGTGATGAGGGTATGGGTAGGAAGTAGTAGTAGTACTTGAGACGTCGCGTCGACAGAGACGGTCATGACAGAGACTGACAACGTACGATGCAAGAGCTGCTGTTTGCTGCTGTTAACCCTAAAACGGTTCTGGAGTAGAATTTCACCCAAATTAGAAAATATAAAATTGTACTTCGTGCACTTTTTTTATCACTGATTTATTTTATATTTTATCTATTTTGTTATATAAAATGTCTTATTCAAAATGCATTTAATTTATTTTCGAATTATTTAGAGCTTATTGAAAAATTTACGTGAAAGACTTGCGGTTAAATTTCACCCTTGTATGATTTGAGGTGGATGATATATGAAATTGGTTTTATGGCTTTTGGTATTATGCATGCTTTTGGAATGTACAAAAATGCTAGCTCAAGGAGAAATGAGAACATTTTTGGACAGAATCAGACTCAAAGTAAATAGTATAGCAATGAATTGTGCAGTCACCAGTTTTATTTCTAAAACCTCAAAATTGATTTTGATCAAATCTAATCCAAATTAAAGAAAAAGAAGTTAAACTCAGGCTTTTAAAAAGAGCCAGAAAAAAGTATTCTTCATCTCATTTTCAACTTTGGGGTGATTTTTCATCGATAATTTGACACACGTTATGGATTTCGTTTTTTCTTCTGTTGCAAATCCTAAGAGGGTTAAACGATTGAGCACTAAAGTTGAAGATGAACAGAAACTGCTGAGAATCATCAAACTGTTAGCCACCAACAGCTAACAGCTTGTGGGATGGATATATGTTACTATACATAGATCTATCCATACCAAAAAGTAGCCTGCTGTCTGGAGCTAGCTGATGAGATGGTAAATGACCATTATGTCGAGAATACTGAAATAACTCCAGGAAGTTAGAACAGAAAACAATACGAATAGAATGAACTGCTTAATTGCGTTGCATAGCATGACATTCATTTAGTTCCATTTCCATTAAAGAGTATAATGGTGCTGGTGCGATGCTGATGGCGGGAGCGATGGTAATGGCGGTGGCGAGGCCTGGTCGTAAGAGAACTCCTTCGTAGTAGAACAAAAAGAAGAAAGTCTTCGAAAAGAGAAAAAAACCAAAACGACAAAAATGCTATCAACAAAAACATACCAACAACATCAACAATATCAACAACAACTATCACCACCACCAACACCACCACCCCTACACAAACAACAACAACAAAAAACAACAACAATGCCACTATTGATGTCATTAACCAGTTGCGAGCCAGTCAAATTGATAATCTTTTAACAATTTTCAGACAAAGTGAAAAATCTCAACTACACCGAAATCGACAACAACAACACCAACAGCAATGACAACACAATTTTCAAATTCAAATTGGTGTAAACCGAAATGACGTACATACATACATATATTTTCGAAAGTCTTTGTTGAACACAAAGAAAACAATAGAAAAAATAAACCCGGAAGATCCGGAACGTTCCAGAAATGTTTGGTTGCTCTGGTCACGGCAAATGATGACACTTGATAATACCAGCAAAGATAACAAAACAACAATAACAACAACAACAACAACAACAACGTAGAAAACAACAACAAGAAGGATAATAAGAACAAAGGAAGCAACAACACAAAAGACAACAACACAATGAAATTGCACAGTTTCAGTGTTTGTTGTTGTTGTTGTTGTTGTTGTAGTTGTTTTTGTCTTGTTATCAGTGAGAATATTCAATGACAATGACCGCTAACGTTCGAGCTTTCGAGTGGTCAGAAAGACACAAAAATGGAGGAAAAGAAAAATGGAAGGAAGGAAGGAAGGAAGGAAGGAAAAAGAAACGTATTCAAAATGTGTAGAGTTTGAATATCTGCATTATTTTCGTAGCAGCAGCAGCAGCATCATCATCATCAGTCTGACAATGATGGACAATGATGGTGGAAGGAGGAGGGAAGGGATGGAAAGAAGGAGGGGATGGTAGCTTTTATGGGATGTGATTATCGGTGCTGAATGCTAACAAACAGCAAAAACGACGAGCGGAAATGTAATTAAAAGTTTAGTGGTGACTTCCGTTTTGTTGAAAAATATTCAAGTACGAGTTGTTGTTGTTGTTGTTGTTGTTGTTGTTGTTGTCGTCATTCTTGTCGTTTCTGTCATTGCTGTTGTCATCGCGACAAAAGTCTTCCTGACCGAAGATATCGACTACCGATGAGCCTGAACAACGTCAATGAAAATAATGATGACAAATGATGACTGCTGACGACGATGATGATAATGATGATGATATTGCGTGCGAATGTTTAAAGAAAATAAGTCAGAATAGATTCGAACGATGAACACAAATGAATTTTAGTACACGTTTAAAAATTTAGATACTATATATTTTTCCAAATTCTGATGAAAATTTCTGATGGAAAAGAAAAGTTAAAACAAAAAAACGTTTCAAAATGTTTAGCTTTTAGTGGAATTTTTTAAACTTTAGGCAGGAGTTTTCCAACAAATTGAGTTCAATTTTTTTTATACTAATAATTCGTAGCGTTTAATAGTTTAAAAATATTATATTTTAGTAACAAATTTTAAACTTCAAAGTTGAATTTTACAGTATGAAATTTGAAATTTTAAACTTCTGAGTTTAATTTTTATTCTTTTTGAGTTGAAAATATATTCTTAAAAGTTATATTAATCTGCAAGTTGACTTTTCAAGCTATTCTGCTGCAACCTGGAACTTAAATTCTCAACCAATCAGTTAGTATTTTCAAACTTTTGTTAAAAAAAGTTGATTTAAATTTGATTTAAAAATGAAAAGACAAAATTTTTATCTCTTAAAGAAACTACGTTAAGTTTTTTCCCCTTTTTTTTTGAACGCCAAAATCATTGGCAAAACCCATTTTAAACCTGAAAAGTTTGCATTCTTCTTTTTTAAACTTCATACAGTACATATGTATATATGTAAACGTGTACTACAACTCTATATAACAACTCTATATACATAAGTACATACAAACTTTTACAATTGAAAATTTTTAAGCGAATGCTGTAGAGAGTAGAGTGCAAGCGAACGATGACAATGCCAGGAGCTGTAATGGTTATTATGGTTATTATCGCAATCAATGCGACGATGGGCGAACTATTTTTGCCATGATAATGAAACTTAATTCTAATGCGGATGAACTGCTTAAGCCTTAAGGATTGTTAAGCAAAAAAAAAAGGGAGGAAAAGGAAAATATTCATTTCATTCATTCGTTGTTACCGTAATCGAACCGGAAAACGAGACATAATTTTAATTACAACAAAATTGGTGCAATGTAGCTAAGAGTATGTATGTATTTACCTATTTGCAAACGTCACGTTGCGTCGCTTCAATTTCGGTTTTAGTTTTTCCTCCTCATAATCGTCACTCAAGTGTTAGCAAGAAATTTTATTGCTGTATAATTTTTAGTTAGTTTGAAATTTTCCTGCGTGAACCCAATGGACAGCGCCTCATTCTAGAAACTGCGTAATACCGACCGCCGCCGCCGTTCTTTTCTTCTCTGAAGCAGCAACAACAAATTCTCAACCAACCAACCTCCATTCCATTCGCTCTGTTAACACTTTCTTTGCTTGTATTATTGCAATTAAATTTTAATGTTTTCATTTCGACAAAAACATGGCGAGAGCAATGCGAAAAGGAGTTACCAGATTGCTCCGTTTAAGAACCAGTCAACTCAAACCCAAGCATCAGCTCGAACCAAAGCAACCCAAGGCGACCCAAAACCAACCCGGAAACCAACGCAAAACCAACTCAACTCAACCAGTCTCAATCCAACTGGGCTGGACTGTTGTTGTTGTTGTTTCGTTGTTGTTGTTGTTGTAATTGTTGCGATTACCACACACAGTGCGTGTGTGTGTGTGTGTGTGTGTGTGTGGTTTTTTCACATCTTATTTCTCTTCTAATTCGTCTGCGTAAGAATTTCATATTCAATATTGTTGCTGTTGCTGTTGCTGTTGCTGTTGCTGTTGCTGCACTCATACCAATTACCGCCACTATCGTACATGCTACCTACTGTTTTTTGTAGTTGTTTTTGTTGTTGTTGTTGTTGCTGTCTGTTACTAATAGTATTTAAGTATATGTATCTACTTTTCTACAACTTACTTATTTTCCATATTTTCAACTGCGTTAGCAGACTACCAGACAACAGCTGAAGCAGCAGCAAAAACGACAACAACAACAACAACAACAACAACAAAAACAACTTCAACTATAATTCGAAGCATGAGCAGGAACCGAAACAGCAGCAGCAGCAGCAGCAGCAGCATCAGAAGTATTTTTCTTGCAATAATAATAATTATAATGAAAACGTTTTCTATGAAATGCTGCACAGTGAGAACAGTTTGCGGTAAAAACAAACACTGAAAAAAATATTTTCATTTTTAAGAAGTAGGTTTATTCTACTTCTACATACATACATACATTTTCATAGAAGATACAGTTTCTTTAACCGAAAATGAATTAAAGACATTTTTGTTTAAATGCTAAACGAAATTTTTTCACCAAAGCTCAAGCCCGTTTGTTCGATTGTTGCTCTTCATTTATTTTATCAGTGTACTCGTATAGTAAACGTGTGCAGTGTCAGTGAGTTGAAGTGCAAAAAGTCAGCTCAAAACAAACGAAAAAAAAAAAATAACCGAGGAAACTGACGTACTCGCTAAACGTTAGGAAATGTAGGAATTTTAATTTGGCCCACCATCGCGCACGATTGCTCGGCTCTGCGGCATGCAACATGAAACGTAGGCAGCATACATACATACCTACTTTGTAGATTGAATGGTCTCGCCGACGATGACGACAGGCAGGCAAAATGGTATGAGTTAATGCTGTGATATACATATGTATATGAATTTACATATAATATCTGTACCTAGGTGTTAGTTAGTGGGTGGGTGGGTGTGCGTTTGCATTTGCCAGGGAGTAAATTACTTGTAATACACTTTTGTGCAATTGACGATGCAGATAAGAAGCCCTTACAAGTCATGTTTGGGACTTTTGTGTAATGGTTTTGCGGAATAGTTTTGTTCGCTCTGTTGGTTATACTTGTAGAGTTGTTTGCCCGAGTATTGTTGTTGTCAATTTGAATTCATTTTAATTTGAATAATTTCTGTTTTACTCGGTTTTTCATCATATTAAAAAAAAAACCACGCTATAAAAATGATATGACCAGAGAGCAAGGAAGGAAGGAAGGAAGGAAGGAAGGAAGGAAGGAAGGAAGGAACATGAAGTATTACTGTTTTTATAATACATATATCGTATATGTACATATTTTACCAAAAAAAACATTTTATTGCATATTGTTAATGTAAATAATTTTCAGTTTAGAAACATTTAAAAAATGTGCCTTTAATTATGGGCAGAACAATAGCATTTAATGTGAGACAAAATTAATGGTTTTTTTGGTGAAAATGAGGAAATATAATTCATCATCCATACATAAAAAATACAAAAAATTAAAAAAGAAAAACAATATTTTTTTTTTATATATAAAATTAAATTTTATTTTTTTAATTATATAATATTACTTCATGTCCAGAAATAAAATTTAATTTATTACAAAAAAAAAAAATTTTTTTAATTTATTTTTTTTTTAATTTTTCTTTTTTTATGTATGGAATAATTAAAAAAAATAAAATTTAAGTTGTCGAATTTTTCTTTCTTCTATTTGCTACCATTTAATTAATTCAAAAAAAAAAATCAATCAACACGAAAAATCGACACTTTTAAATAATTACTAAATTTAATTTACTTGATTTCTTTCGGAAAGTAATACAACGATAACGAAAACAACAACAACAACAACAACAACAACAACAACTACTGCTACTGCTTTAATACGCACAAAAAAAAATTGCAGAAAAGTAGTGCCCCACGGCCACAGTTTCTGTTGTCCAAGAAGTTATAGTCGTTCCTGTCGCCATCATCGTCATCATTATCATCATCGTCATTATCGTCATTGTCTTCATTATCGTCGCCTTCATCGTCATTATCGCCATCGCATGCGGTGTGTGTGTGTGTGTGTGTGTGTGTGTGTACGCGTCTTATATGTATTAAATCTAATGGCAATGATGTGCCACAAGTCTATGCAGATTTCAAAACACGCACCCCCGCGCACACATATGCACACAAACACACAGCACAAACATACACACATACATATATATAACACACATACATCAACTTAAGCTGGCAGACGCATTGTATACTCTTTCATACTTGAAACTATTTCATTATAAACGATAATGCCAACAAAACATTATCAACAAAATCTGCCTCGAACCACTGAGTCATAAAATCAGAAAGTACAATGGTAATGGCGAAGGGTGCAAAGGAGAAGGGGGGGGAGGAGGGTTGAATTAAGATGGTAAACGCAACTAAACGATAGTTTGTGTAGAACCGACCGTAAATGAAGGAAAATCTGTGCATGTCAGTCAGTGCATTTATCTAAATACAATATCTTGTAAATAAATAGGTTCTCGGAGTAGGTTCGGGACGCAGTTTAACTGAAGTTGAGCGATCAAGTAAAATAATGGAGATGATGCAAATGACAACGACTATAGTGACTTTAAACCCATCGCGGCTGAAAGTCGAATCGTTTCTTGTCTCGGAATCTCCTGTGGATTGAAAAATCCTCTTCTCATCTCGACGAAGAATCCCTGTAAAATCTTCGTCGAATATTTGCGTATCTGGGTCTTGTCTCGACTAAAATCTAACCTTCTTCCTCTGAGTTCTCGTCTCAGCCTAAATATTACCTCCTTTTTGGTTCTTGTCTCAACTAAAAAGTCTATAGGTATGCCTATATGTATCTCGTTTCAATATAGCGAACCTATCTCGCTTGAGGTTTTTGATTTATCTCGATTTATCTTAGTTGCTTTCATATTTCTTTTCTTAAGTAGAAAGCCTCTGCCTCGTTATCAGTTCTCAACTCAACTTATACATTTTGGTCATAGCTCGTTGTTGTTTCAATTCGAATAAAAAGTCTGTCTCGTTCTCAATTTCTAGAACCAACCATTTCTTCTCTCGGTAGCGTGTTCTCGACTCGATACGATCTTCTTCTTGGTTCTCGTCTCGAATCGAAGAATAAAAAACGGTGACTCGTCTTAGGATTTCAATTGAAAATTAGTATACCGCCATTAAATTTCGTCTCGTTCTCAAAACTCGTCCTGAAATTCTGGATTCTCGTCTCATGGTTATCACCAAAGATGAGAGAGGGGAAGAAAACGACGGTGGCGTTCATGTCGACAATGATGATGGCGTCGTCATTGCGGCTGTAGTCAAGCATGACGACAATGACTGCAGCTGAAGCAGAAGCAGCAGTAGCGCAAAAGCGAATGGCATCCATAAAATTCATCCATCATTCATGAAGCATGTGAATGAGCATATGGTAAGAGAGAGAGAGAGAGTGTGTGTGTGTGTGTTTGTATATAAGTAAGCATGTTTATACTGCGATATATAGTAAGTACATTACAGCGTTCATGTTTTAGGATGAATGTTGCTGCTGTGCGTGCGTGTGTTGCTGCATCTGCTACATTCCAAAGTCACCAGCTGTAAAATTTTTGAAGCAAATGCAGAATAAAATAAAAGCAAGAAACTAACAAGTAAAGAGAGGGACTGAGGACAGAGAGGAAATAACGACATTTAAGATTGTTAGTTTTGCGTTCTTTTTTGGGCAGAAAATGTTAATGAATTCCCCAAAAATGGAATTAACTTAAGTCGTATTTGTTGATAATTGTTGGCGTCATTGTCGTTGTTGTTGTTGTTGTTGTGCTTTTTGTGTATTTTTTTGGTACAGTGTGTGCTTTTCTTTCTTATATAAAAAAAAAATGTTGAGAGAATTTGCGAAGCTACTTAAACGATACAAAACAAACTTTATCCCACAATAAAATTTTTAACCAAAACAACAACAACAACAACAGCAAGAAATAAACACCGCACACACACTCACACCAAACAACAACCACAATGACAGCAATGTCAGCTGCTGCACCGCATGCACCCGAATTGTTGTGACAGAAGCAGCTGGTTTTAAATCTGGCTCTTTTGGTTGTTGCGGTTGTTGTGTTTGTTGTTCTTGGTCGTTATTCTTTGGTTGTTTTGTTGGTGTTGTTGTTTTTGTTTTTGTTAACCCTATCTTTTTGTTTTGTTATTTCAGCTGTGTTGTTTCATGTTATTATTGCAATTTTAATTTTTTCCTTGTTTGCAATGAATTCATTTTAACAAAGAAAAAAACAAATAAAAAAAACAAAGAAAAATTTTTATAAACCTTCATTTAATTTAAATTTTTTTTTATAATTATAAATAATAATCTTGTAGCAAACCTTTGAAAATATTTCATTTCTAAATTGTATTTTATCGTTAACATAAATAACGGCAATGTAGTATTGTAGAATTTTGATAAACTACAATTTAGAGGTACGAACGGCTACGCCTTTGAACAAAGAAACCGATAAAAAATTAAGTAAACATCCATTTCGAAATAATGAATGCTGTTAAAACTTTACCAAATCGCTTTTGAAATACGAGTATACATATTTGATTTATTTTCTTCGTGTTACTGTGCGTTTGTTAAAAAAAAGCATAACATATACATATTTGTTATCGACAGCGTCCACTAGTTGCTGTAATCATCTCTTACTACTTGGCCACTACATGCTGCGAGACAGCTCGACTCGGCTCGCTCGGCGCGGCGCGGCGCGGCGTCTCCTCTCGAGAACCACTCAAAGATTCTCAAAGTTTTGCATCCGCTGGTACATAGAAAAGATTTCATTCTAGCATAAACTCGTGAGTCGTTCTTTTTTTGTTTTTTTTTTTTCTCTTTCTTCCGCTTTGTCTATTGTTCCGCTTCTCTATTCCTTCGTCTGCGACGTCCGTGCGTTCTAGACTCCTTTTGTTTCGTTTATCGATCTCTTTGTCTGTCCCTCTGTCTCTCTATCTGTGCTGTCTTCTAATACTCTAGTAGAGAAGTACTGCATGCTTTCCTTATCATCGCATCGCATTGCATCGTATCGTTTTGACTACTTGAGGACTTCTTCCTCTTCTTACTGGATGGTACTTTTGCTCTGTTTACTTGAGCGAATGGTGAAATTATGTTCTAGATTGAAGCAAGAGTACATTATTTTTCACTATGAATATTATAAAGATTAGGATCATGCCATTGTTATTGTCATTGCTGTTGTTATTGTTGCTTTTGCGGTTCCTTTCGCTATATTGTTGATATTCAACTCAGCATGCAACATGAATGTTGTGTGTGTGTGTGTGTGTGTGTGTGTGTGTGTGTGTGTGTGTGTGTGTGTGTGTTACTGACTGATAATATTTTAATATTCTTAAGCTTAAGCTTCTTTTATTTTGATTGTTGTTGTAAACAGAATTTGAAAGGCAAAACCCAAAAAAAAAAATTGTTAAAAATGTTACAGAAAAACAAATGCTAAATATTGTAATAATGTTTCAGAAAAACAAATGCCAAAATTGCTTTAGTTTTAAATAAGCTCTACCAGTAGATTAAGAGTATACTTGTTATAAGGATAATTGTAAAATCATATTATCATAAATACATAAATACAATATAATTCTATATCCATTACTTTACCACCACTTTTTTGACGTCAAAGTCGTTACCGTCATCATCATTTACTGTATAGCGCTTTTGTTATCATAATCAAAAATAATCAAAACTTAAGATTTATTATTAATTTCTTAAAATATCACTTTTTTCTTAAAATCATTATTTTACTATCATCATTGTTCATAGTACATACATGGCATATTATCGTCATTTGCGATATTTTCATTTTTATATCGTCATGTCGGACTGATAATAATGAAATTTTCATAAATATCCCTTTTTTTCTCTTGTTAATAAATATCGTAAATATGATATTTGATGTTTTTTGATGTTTTGTTTCTTGATGTTTTTTTTTAAATCATTTTTAATAATTTTAATTCTGATTAAAAACTGTTTTCAACACTTTTATCATTGCTGTTATAATTACTGTTATTATTACTGTTATTAGTACTGTTATCAGTACTGTTATCAGGAATTTTAATACTGTTATCATTGTAACCAATATTATGGTTATCCTTTTTCCTCATGATGCTTCATGTTTTCCAATCCTTGTGACCCAGATTAAACCAGATACTGATAGTGAAAAGTTGACTTAAGCGCCACTTAAGCGGCGTGATCACCGGTAACAGTTCGACTCTCGCACCAGGTAACAATTGATTAGCCTTAACTTGACGTTAATATCATATCATTAATTTCACCATAATTCTGCCATATTGACATTATGACCTCATAACTGAACTTAATTTAAAAATCAACTTAAAAACTTAATGTATGTTGGCATCATCATTATCAGCATCCTCATATTCCGAACCCTTAACATCCCAAACATCAAGCCTAACATCATCTCAAATTGATTCATAGGTTTTTGTTCATCTCGATTTAAAATAATTATACTTTCAGTCCTTATTCAAATATGTTTTTTTCAGTTTTATCATCATCATCATCACCCAACCAATTATACCAACTATGCCACATTCATACATACATACATACAGACGCGCACACACACACACACACTCCCTCACTCTGTGCCTCCTCTTTTTCTCGTTGGTTTTCATCACGCCTCAATGACGCACAACGAAAACGATTAGCCGTATTTATTTGTGATGCTTAAAAATTATTTCAAGCGGACAAAGTCATACACTTCGCCATTAAAGCATTTAAGTCTAAACGCAATCAAGCCGTTAATTGTTCATTTCGAGATGAATGGAGAGAAGGTAATTTTGCCATTTAACACCTCACTAAAAATGAAACCTCATCAAAACAAATCAAACCGACAGAAAACACACGATTTCAGTCACTTTGAAGACTTCAAAATTAAATTGTAACATTTTAAATTAAAGAAACTTGGGTTAAAAGGATTTTTGTAGTCAAGTTTCTTGGTTTATTGTTTCCGGTTTTTATATGTTTTGTTTAAAATTTTAAAATTTTTCTTTGAGGAAAAACTACGCGTTATTTTACTACTAAACTACTAAAAAAAACTCGTATTAAGATAACATTTTTACGCACAATTTGTGAGTATATTAAAAATATAAAAACAAAGATAAAATTAAAAGAAAGTCTGACCGATTTAACCCTAAGATTATTAGAGAAGAAAGCTTTATACCACATAAGAAGAGTATTATTATTAAACAGAAAAATCAATGAGATTATATTCGACTTTTTTTTTAATCAAGCCAATTAAATATTCCAGGCTTTTCCATACGTTTTTTCTACAAATTCGAAACGAACGGACTTCAAACTTCTTGCGTTTTGAACTCCTCCCGACTCGCAACATAGAGAGCTTTTCGAGAGCAAAAAACTCAATCGATCGATTATCGTAACCTTTTCTTGGGCATTATTAGTGATGCCACTTCGTTTTTTTTTTTTTTTGATTTTTTTTTCCTTTCCTTCCTACTTATTTAATCCTTTTCCTGCTTCTTCTTTTCTGAGAAGTTATCGTTTTGTTACGTTTTTGCACCAACGACTTCAGAAGTTTCAAGTATTCCTTGCAGCAGATGCTGCATATCACCCGTTATTTCCAATACCTGTAAATACATACATACATATATAATATAGCAACAGTAACAACAATAAACCCAAAAACTACTACTTGAAAATTCTTTCTCTAACGGTAAAAAACAAAAACAGGAAATAAATACTTTGTGATATGTTTAAGTATTTTCGCTTTTCAAACAACAAAAGCAGCGCCACCAACGGTACAACAACAACAACAAAAATAAAATCCTTAAAAACAAAAACAACAATAACAATAGCAACAGGAAAGAAAATATCAACCGGAAGTCGAAGAAAAAAATACGAAAAAATCTATGACATCGAATCAACATCGAAGCTGATGATGATGGTTATAATGACGATGTCAATTATGATGTCATAATGATAGCTATTATGATGATCATGAAGACAACGGTAATGAGGAGAGCGAACTGTTTCAATTTTTTCGTATAGCCTCGTATCGAACGATGATAATTAGAAAAGTTTTGAGCACAGAGAATTCCTTTATCAATTGTCACCAAACCTGCCTCAAAACTGCTATAATGTTTTTTATAAATACATCCGGTTTGTTGCCAAATTAAACTCGACCAGGAATGACGAATATTCGTTCTAATCATCAGCACGAAAAACATGTCGAAAAACTTAACGAATATCAAGAGATCGAGAATGTTTTTCTCCCTTTTTTTAGAAAACCTTTCTGTTTTCTACTCGATAACTTTTATCCGTTAAATTTTAAAGCTTGTTTGCAAACAAGTATCGATGGTAAAAACAACAAAAACTAATAACTCTTTAGCAAAATAACGTACCATGGTGGATATAAATAAAATCTATACAACAGCAGCAGCAATAGGGAAAAAATATCAAACAGCAACAATAACAATAACAGAAATAAAAGCAACCATAACAACTATGTAAACTATATCAATGTGTGTAAATATGTACCCATGTATTCGCTGTACGTTTAGGCCGGTAGATTTAGCATGAATTGTGAGTGTCGTGTTTGTTTTTGTTGTTGGTATGTTTTTGTTACTGTTTCTCTCTCTCTCTCTCTCTCTTTTCCTGTTGTCTATGACTCTTACGGTGGTCCTCATTCAGCCGCAGCACGCCGTATTTGACATAATCGTCTTAAATTAAAGCATTATTGTTGGTCCAATTTTTCCACACTTGCTGTGAAAAACAGGCATGCTCTCTCTTTTCCACTCTCTCTCAACTGTCACACTTGACCGCAGTCTGTGTGTGTGTGTGTGTCTGTGTTTATAGAGCTGCCCACGATCGGTTTAGCAGCAGCATTCGCTTTTTTGTGTTAAAATATTGCGAGTTTCAAGCAAAGTTTGAAACAAAATTGTTACGGATTTTGCTAAAAAAGTATCTTGCACAAAAAAGTGCAATATAACAATAACAACAACTACTAAAATATTTACATTTTAATACCTTCATAAATTTTTAGCTAACAATTTGTGCCGGTGTCCCTGTCGGCACCGCTGTTTTATTATTAATTTGATTTTTCATCTTTAAAATATTTAGTTGTTCCGTTCTGTCCTTTTTAAGCACTTTTTCTCTATAGCTCTATCCCTCTTTCAGTTTTTTATGTTTGCGGAGAATGGACGTTGGAAAGTATGGCAAAAAATATTGAGAATTTCAAATATTTTCAGACTGTAAGAGACTTGAATTCCTCCCATTTTGCAATTCTAAGAGATGACCAAGTCTTCAGTCTTTATATGAAACATATTCTTGAAACTCTCGTAAAAGTCGAAACGAGTATGCATGTTTTTCTAAGACTGTTTTAATTACGAAAATTAACGTAAGACAATTAGAGATTATACACGTAATCTTGCCTAAAACATAAACAAAAGGCAAACATTTTAACATTTTTTAAAAATGTGTTACAATATTACGTTATCCATATTTCATTACTAATAAAAGAAGCTGACGTAACTGAATAATTAATATTTTTTTATAATTGTTGTATTTGTTTGTTTAAAACACATGTTTTTAAAAAACGGTTGGTAACCAAACAATGCACACATACATATATCTTCTATTTATAATATTTAGCTGTATTATATACAGAATTCATCATAGCTCATTACTTAAAATTTTAGGTTCTAAAAAACTGTAATAAATTCATTCAATATTGTCGCAAGTTTAGTTAATTTGTAAAGTGTGAAATAAAAGATTCGTGGAAGAAAATGTAAGTAACGGCTACCTGTTAAGATTCTATAGAGGTTAAACTTTTTTCGATTTATTCAGAACGATGAGGCAAAAAAAAATTTTTTTAAATAAAATTTTATGATATTTTTAATCGCTTCATCGAATAATTGTGAAACTGAATAAATAAATACATAGTTTAAACTCTAAAATTTCTAGAAATTGAAAAATCTAATAAAAAGTTTTTATTGTATACCCTTTCATGACTGTAAATTCGTAGTGTGGAACTCGATTTATGTACGTATAATCAAACCGAAGTAATTCTAAAACTTGTTTTCTTTTGCCATTAAATAACTTTTTATGTTTCCATCAAAATCTTTTACATTTTTGTTCAACAACAAAAAAAAATTGTTTAAATTAGCATTCAAGCATAAAGCATTCAAATCGATTCGAAAATGGATTTATTTTTCAATGTGGAAATTTTTCGTTCCAAGAAAGCCGTAATCATCATTCTTCCACATAATTTGGTTAGCTTTGGAGTGATACGACAAAATTTTGTAAAGTTTATCAATCTTCGCGCTTACTCGGTTGCCAAAGTTTGTAACGTTAGTTTCTTCTTGGCTGAGGTATCACTCAGGGCTGTCCAGGCTTCATCACAGAAAATTTATATTTCTGGGACTATATTCAAGGAAAAGATTCTTCTTTATCTTTTACTGTATTTTTATTGTCAATTATTATGTAGAGAATATCGATTATTCTTATTGGCTATGTGGACTGCAACCAATTAACATTTGGTGGTATGTTTTCCTTTGTATGTATTCCTATGTATGTATTCCTATGTACGCTCTCCCTATTCGTACTGCATGTTGCGAAGATCACTGCCGCGTCGTCGATATCTATGTTCAGCCAGTGCGGACCAATTGCACTGCGCCTTTTGTCTACCTGCTTATGATCAAACGCGATTCGTGGGTGATGCGTCTTATCACCTCTTGCTCGTGTGTTGCGGTTCTACTACGCGCTTTATATATATACTATATATTTTACTTTAACCGCCTCTCTGTCCACCGTGAGCACTTTCAGTACATAGATTAGGAAGGATATAGATGGGAAGCAAGGATAATTGCTAATCCCCGGTTGCCAGTGCTGCTTCAGCTCTTACTGCAACGCGTGAATTGAGCAAACCAGCACAAGGCTTGTGTTGACAGGACTGCTACAGTCCTTACTTCAACTATAGGATATTCAACAATAGGATAAGAGGAGTAAGGATATAAGAGGAGTAAGGATAATAGCTAAATCCCCGGTTGCCAGTGCTGCTTCAGCTCTTGCTGCAACGCGTGAATAAAGCACAACTTGGCACAAGGCTTGTGTTGACAGGACTGCTACAGTCCTTACTTCAACTACAAGGATTATGCTTATAAGGAAGGATAGGAATAATAGGAATAGAAAGGACTTACCACGCTTGGAGCTAGAGAGAACTGATGGGCTCGACTGCCCCGGAGGAATCTGTGTAAAACTAGTCTGTGCACGCTCTTTTATACCCAGAGCGTTGGTGAACTGTAGCAACCAAACTGTCGCGTTATTGGAGAACTGTTGCCTTATGATAATCTATCTGTTCTCGTCACGCCTATTGCAAAGCCCCAATCTAATTGTAGTTTCAAGTGTTGTTGCCCACGCTTCACCCCTTTTATTTCTTATCTGTCCGTCGCTATCTCGTTTATTCGTATTCGCGAGAGTCGCTGGTGATTTGTAGCTCTTGTTTTAACAATCCCTTTGTCCTTGTTATTTTCATGTTCAATGTTAATTGATTGCAGTGTTGCTTAAATACTACTTAAATTACTACTAAATATATATTATTATAATATAAAATATATATGTGGCGTCTAAATTTATTTGGGCGTCACAAGTTCCTCTGGATTTAGAATGCCTCTGCGTGAGCGGTGTACGGTCGTAGAAAGGAATTAAAACCCTCAATAAGACTAACACCCCATAGCCTTGTCGCATTCTATGTGAAAACCTTCTAGATATATACAGTAAATAAATCAGTATTTATCTATGTATTTAAATATTGGTTTTCCTTTCCTTTGTTTCTCTCGGTCTAGATTCAGCACAATTCAGAAAGCTGGTTAGTGGTGGAGAGTGTACTAGTACCACAACAACATGTCGAAAAACTGGAAACGTAATTCATTCGCTACTGTGACAATAATTTTAATCCTGCTGCGCCTGACAATCGGGAATGCTATAAACAATATTGCGAAAATTACAACAACGCTATTTCAAACACATCTCCACCAATCGCCTGAAGTGAACAGGAGTTACATGAATTACTCCTTCGTTGGCGAGGACCATGACGAAGGTGAGTCGTATTGACCGAGTCACAGAATATTTGAGCTTAAAGCTCTAGTCCAAAATAGTTACCATCGATGACATAAACTTTAAAACGTCAGAGGAGAGCATGAGTGACTTCGTGAAGCCCGTCAAAGTGCATAACTTTACTCTTAACGCTGATGATTTGTACTACGAAACGAAGAAAAACAAAAGAGGTAAGAGCTTAAATAAATCTCGTATTTTTGTTGCAGCAGAGTTGTTATTTGTGTTTTCTACAACGCTCTTATAACTTCAGCGGGTACTTTTCGAAATGAATCTATTCAAAACTGCGATTCTCATCCAGAATATATACTGAATATGTTCGGTCAACAGTTACACCTGGTTCTCCATCATGACACATCGTTAATTCCACCGAAAATATTTCAGGTGAGTAGTGACAAAAGAAAATTACAAAATAGTTAAATTGTATGACAGTGACGGTAAGAAGTCTTCTGATTTTTGTGGGACCATGGCTCCAAACTTAAAGCCATTTAAGCATCTCTTTTTTAACAGCACTTTTTTGCTATGGTTTTTTAATATGGTTAATCGTTTCCTTCTTTTGGTCAAGTTGATACAAATTTTAAATAAACGCACCCAAGAGATGGAACAAGAAGAAGCTCAATATTTAGGATGTTATTACAAAGGATATGTGCAGGATGACGATCAATCGGCAGTAGCAGTTTCACTGTGTAACGGCATGGTAAGCACACATCAAACAATCTTCAAATTATTGAATCATGAAATTATTACATTGAATCTGAAATTTTATTATACATTATAATATTTTGCAAATCAGGCCGGGTACATCAAGAGCAGTTTCGGTTCGTTCTTTATCGAACCAGTCCACCGGTTCGGCAGCGACACCTGGAGCGACGTGGAGTTTCTGCACAAGGCAAGGCGTCGTTCGCGTCGGAGCTCTAGAGAAACTGTCCCTCGTGCTGATCTCAGCATGCACTTACAGAACATGGAAGAAAGCATCAATACGACATTGCTGCGCAGGAAGCTTAATAACGAGGAGCAACATTCATTCACGATTGAGGTATTAGTTGCCGTGGATGGCCCCATGTCCAAATGCTATAAGGGTAAACTTAACTCTTATATAATGGATTTGTTCTCTATCGTCTCCAAAATATTCTCGGATGCCAGTATCGGAAACTTAATTTACATCTCAGTGATCAATATTTTGACACTGAAGGATGGCGACTTACCGCCAGCTCGTAACAGTAGGTCCAACGCATATGAATTGAAGTGATCTTCTGTTACTAAAATGGATTTTTTTTTTCCTACTTCCCATTTCCTATTCTCTGTGTACCTATTACTCATTCTCCCTTGTACCAACAGCTTCTGATCTGTTAGGACTGTTTTGCAATTTTTCGCAGAAACTTAATTATCACTATGATGTCGCCATGTTCATCACAAGGTTAGGAAAAATGTTAAGTACAAAAGTTCACGTTATACCATATAATTTTTTTTGCTAGAGATAAAATTTGCAATGAGCCAAACTGTGTAAGTGTGGGCAAATCTTATGAAGGCTCTATTTGCACGCGCTTTTCCTGCTTTATATTACAGGACCGTGGATTGGGGGCGGCGTTTACCATCGCCCATGAACTGGGGCACATGTAAGTTGCTGCGTTTGACGATGAATGCGATTTCCTTTAAACCAAAGCACCCTCTACTCAATCGATTTGTGTAATAATTTTTCTGTGTAATAATAACATTTTCATTAGCCTCAATATACCTCACGATGATGATGATAACTGTACGCAATTCCATGAACCTGACACTAAGACGAAGCTACATATTATGTCCAGCACAACGAGGACTGATATTCACTACTGGTCCTGGTCGAATTGTTCGCGTCACCATATTTCAAAATTGCTCGAGTATGTTTTTAGGGTTGGTAACGAAATCTCGAAAAACAAAATCCCAAAACGACAAAATCCCGATGCTACAAAATACCAAAATTTCAGAGCTATGTTTGCAACGTCACCAAAGTTTTGTGGTGTCTAAATTACGATGCGTGAGCGGCCTACGACAGCGAAAAGATTTTTCGCGTCGGGATTTTAAGAATTTTCGTAACTTTTGCATTTCGGGATTTTCAATATCTCCCCAGTTTTCAATACCGGGATTATATACAAATACACGAACATGATTATTCTACAATAATCATGTTGTTAACTTGCGAGTACTTTGTTAAAT
Organism: Conops quadrifasciatus; assembly: GCA_949752815.1. Classification (NCBI taxonomy): domain Eukaryota; kingdom Metazoa; phylum Arthropoda; class Insecta; order Diptera; family Conopidae; genus Conops; species Conops quadrifasciatus. Next base: position 7,975,241 of record OX457077.1, read on the forward strand.
TGCGAGTCTCTTGTGATACCGTTCCAAACTATATCTATTAAAATATTTTTCCTCTCTTTACTAATAAATAAAATTCTCTTGACCATACTTTGATCTAATCCTTCAACTAATCTTTCCTCCAAAAAAGAGGAGACATATCCTGCCTCAATAATGTGCCGACGGTGTACATTAACGATTTTAATACAAAACTACCGGGTGAAATGTATTCCCTGGACCATCAGTGTCAGCTCAGAGAGAGGAGCCGTTCGAAGCATTGCCGAAAAAATGTTGTGGAATGCAAGGAGCTTTGGTGCGGAGAGAACAATAATTCGTTTAACTGTAAAAGCGATTTTCTTCCCTGGGCGGATGGAACACCATGCCGCAATAATACATTTTGGTGTCAAAAGGGTGAATGTGTAGCTCGACAGGAAATCTCACGTCACGTGGTGCACGGCGGTTGGGGTTCCTGGAGTGAGTTCACACCATGCAGTTTGACATGCGGTGGCGGAATACAAGAATCCCAACGAGAATGTAACAATCCATGGCCCAGGAACGGAGGAAAATATTGCGAAGGAATTGGAAATAAGTATCGTTCCTGTAACACGAGGAACTGCCCGCCAGGATCATTGGACATTCGCGAGCAACATTGTAATTATATAAACGGATTAAATCTCGGCATTGAGGGCATCGATCATGAATCGGCAAAATGGGTAGCGGAATACAACTGTAAGTCCTACAGTAAATATGCAACAATAACAAAGCAAAAAGCATTAACGAACCCATCTTTGTCATCTTATCTCAAATCTTTCGGTAGTAAATTCGAAGGACAAATGCAAATTGTTCTGCCGTCTCGAAGGCAATAGCACCGTTTTTAAATTCTCCAATAAGGTTACAGACGGCATCCCGTGTTCATTTGATAGTTTCGACAAGTGTGTTAACGGCCAGTGTCGGCCGGCAGGTTGCGACAACGTACTCGACTCGATGGCGAAGTCTGGTAAGAAGGATTGAAGTGGATGTGATGGAGTGATGGTCAGAAATTGAATATTCTTTTACCCTTTTTTATTATTTTTCTTTTATATTATATTATTATTCTTTTATTATATGTATATTATATTATTGTACATATTATATATTATTCTTTTATTACTTTATGACAGATAAATGCGGCGTTTGCGATGGTAAAAATGACACCTGCGAAGATTACACGGGCATTTTTTATGTTTCTGATCTTTATAAAGTTCAGTCCAAATTGAAACCGCATCAATACTACGTCACTACTATACCGAAAGGTGAGTCCATAGATCAGTCATTACAAATGAAAACAGCTACAAAAACTACAGAAGGATAACTTTGGCAAACTTTGATAAACTTTGGCAATTTATTACCATTTCATTAAAGGTGCTTCGAATATTCTTATCACACAATCCGATCATATTCGAGAAAATTATATCGTTTTGCGGGACGATAGCGACAACTACCTCCTTAACGGCAACAAATCAGACTGGAATCATACCGTTATCTTCTACGCAGGCGTCACATTAGAATATAGCGGACGGTATAGTGCCATTAAGCGTGTAAACACTACGTATTCACGAAAATTAACCCGCAATCTGGTGATCGAGGTAAGAGATTCCTTAACCAAATTCATTCCTAACTAAATTAGTCGTATTTTCCATTTGCAGTTTTTTTGCTACAGTATTTCAACAGGGAGGAACAACGATTCCGTCCTGTTAACCTATACCTACACGATGGCGAAACCAAATCTTACCGAATCTTATCATTGGAAGATGGAGCAGTGGAGCCCCTGCAGCGCACCCTGTCAGGGCAGCTCTTACAGACAGCCAGTGTGTGTAAGTTCTACAACGATAGTGGCGCCAGAGCTCTGTGATATGACCGTACTACTGCAAGTCGAGTATAGGGCCTGCAATACGAACTGCGAACTCTCGTAAGTTTGTGTCATTTGAAGCTTAACGATTTTGGTGCGTGCATTTTTCCTGTATAGTCTTGAAGAGATCGGAAATTCAGAATGTTCGGCAGCGTGTGGCAATTGGGGAAGACGCGAGATAACCTATCGCTGCATCCAGACAAACGGCGACATTGCAGGTTGGAACGTTGTTGATCTGGCACACTGTTTGTCCAAATCCGAATTACGCGAATTTTTCGAAATGAATCGGTTCCAAAAGTGTATCGAAGGTTGCTGGGGCTATACTAAGTGGACTCCTGTAAGCAGGATTAATGTCGATGAATGATAAAATCTAATTTGTGTTCCTCGTTTTCATTCTTTCTCTAGTGCTCAAAATCCTGCGGCGTTGGCAGTCAAACGCGAGAAGTAGCCTGCTACTTAAATCGAACACGCATCACTGACACATTTTGTAACTCCCGAAAGAAGAATCTGAATGATTTCTGGAAATTATGTGAGATTAAGACTTGCGATGATGATTTAAAAAACTATTCGGTAAGCCTTGGGATAAAATTTTCCCTTGTCTGCATTTGTAGTCATTTATTGATTTTCTCACTATCTTTCTGTCAGACAACCGATGGATCAATTGTTCATCAGTAAAGAAGTGTGAAAGTGCCTCCTCACTGTTCTCAAGGCTTACCCGCAGTAGCTTACCTGCTACTGCCCGCAGTGCCCATGCGAAAAAATTAAAACATCAAATACGATCTAAATACATTAAATAAATTTGTATCAATTTTTAAAATTATCAGTCTTTCAAATTATCAGTGTCTCAAGTTGAAAGTTTGAATTCTCAGTCTCGGCCGATGCGAAGAAATAAACATAGAACAAATCGAACATTTAAATGCAACCATTTAAGAATTGTCATTTAATAAATTTTTATTAATATTTTGAATTTAGTTTATCAGAAGTAAAATTTTAAAAAATAAAAAAAAGTAATATAAATAAATAATATGTAATAAATAAAATAAAAGAGTATACATGTATTTCTAAAACATTCTAAAACAAAACAAAAAATTTTAATTGAAAAAATTAATAGTCAGCAACCGTCAAGTTCGAAGAGATTACAGGTGCCTTGCGTAAAACACAAACAAAAGACAAACAGTGTCTAAAAATGTGTTTAAAAATGTGTTACGATATTACGTTTTTCCATATTTCATTACTAATAAAAAAAGCTGACGTAACTGAAAAAATAACTATAAAATAATTCTTTCAAATTGTTGTATTTGTTTGCTGAAAACACATGCTTTTCAACTGGTTGGTAACAAAACAATAAACTCGTATATCTTCTATTCATGATACTATCTAGTTGTATTAAAGGGGCAACTCAATACCTCTCAGTACATGCGTTTTTAGGTTCTAAGAAAACTGTATATAAACTCATCAAATATTGTCGAAAGTTTAATCAGTTTTTAAAGTGTGAATTAAAATATTCGTAGAAGAAAATGTAAGTAACGGGTGCGTGTTTAAATTTGGCAGAGGCTAACCTAAGATCAAGCTTTAAAAAAAATTTAGAATCCTATCCTTGTATGATTTTTGATACATAGGATAATAGTATTGAAAATATGTGTTGTATTATTGAAAAAAATTGTATTTATTTATTTTTATAATAAATTCTTTGCTCATTCTTAATTTTTTAAACACTCAATGCAAATAATTTCTGCATGTTTATCCTTACAAACTGCCTTTTGGCACATACAGCAATATAAAGTTGTTTGCTTATTTTTATTATTTTTACCAGAATTAAGTTTGTAAGTTCAAACAAATACGGACGTAGTGAAGTTAGCAAAACAAGCGGTTAGAAGTTTAGATCGACAGCATTTTCAAAGGCACACCACCGCCTTGTATCAAAAATGATACAAAGGATAAAAGTATGCAGTTTAAATGTTTTACCTTATAGTTATTAGTAATCTTTAAGCCACCACCTAAAACAAACATATTGCACAAAACAAACAAAGTCAAAAAATGTAGTCATGAGAATAAAAGCGAACAATATTTCCTGCCCAAAAGAAAAGTCAATTGTTTTTTTTTTATATAAGGCTCGGTCTACGGTCTCTAAACCTTTTTCGGTTAGGTTATTGCTTTATTCAGAAATATCAGGCAAGTCAGGCTAATCTCTAGATATATATGTATGTATATAGACAAACGTTATAAAATTTTTTAAAAAGTTACTATCGCAAACACTTTTATTATTGTATATGCATAGCGTGGAACTCAATTTACGTATAATCAGTAATTTTTTCTTTTTTGTACCCTGCTGAGCGGCCTACGGCCGCAAAAAAAGAATTAAAACCCTCAATAAGCCTAACAGTTACTCGATTACTACAGATTTCCTGCATTTGGGGGCCCACAGCAGGAGACCCCAATAACTAAATCATAATTATTAAGTGTTAGCAAGGTTTTTTTTTTTCGCGATTTACAAAATAATACAAGTATCTTGTGGTTTCAGAATTTTTACTGTCTTCCGATCTTTTATTTTCTCGACCTAACTCATAGACTCCAATTTCTTGTCGCATTCTATGTGACAGCTTTCTAGATGTATAACAGTAAATACATTAGTATGTACATATGTATGTATTTAAATATTGGTTCTCCTTTCCTTTGTTTCTCTCGGTCTAGATTCAGCACAATTCAAAAAACTTGTGAGTGGTGGCGGCTGTACTAGTACTATAACAACATGTCGACGGACGGGAAACATAATTCATTCGCTGTGACAACAATTTTAATCCTGCTGCGCTTGCCAATCGGAAATTGTATAAACAATACTGCGAAAATTACAACAACGCTATTTCAAACACATCTCCACCAATCGCCTGAAGTGAACAGGAGTTACATGAATTACTCCTTCGTTGGCGAGGACCATGACGAAGGTGAGTCGAATTGAGCGAGTCTCAGAATATTTGAGTTTAAAGCTCTAGTCCAAAATAGTTACCATCGATGACATAAACTTTAAAACGTCAGAGGAGAGCATGAGTGACTTCGTGAAGCCCGTCAAAGTGCATAACTTTACTCTTAACGCTGATGATTTGTACTACGAAACGAAGAAAAACAAAAGAGGTAAGAGCTTAAATAAATCTCGTATTTTTGTTGCAGCAGAGTTGTTATTTGTGTTTTCTACAACGCTCTTATAACTTCAGCGGGTACTTTTCGAAATGAATCTATTCAAAACTGCGATTCTCATCCAGAATATATACTGAATATGTTCGGTCAACAGTTACACCTGGTTCTTCATCATGACACATCGTTAATTCCACCGAAAATATTTCAGGTGAGTAGTGACAAAAGAAAATTACAAAATAGTTAAATTGTATGACAGTGACGGTAAGAAGTCTTCTGATTTTTGTGGGACCATGGCTCCAAACTTAAAGCCATTTAAGCATCTCTTTTTTAACAGCACTTTTTTGCTATGGTTTTTTAATATGGTTAATCGTTTCCTTCTTTTGGTCAAGTTGATACAAATTTTAAATAAACGCACCCAAGAGATGGAACAAGAAGAAGCTCAATATTTAGGATGTTATTACAAAGGATATGTCCAGGATGACGATCAATCGGCAGTAGCAGTTTCACTGTGTAACGGCATGGTAAGCACACATCAAACAATCTTCAAATTATTGAATCATGAAATTATTACATTGAATCTGAAATTTTATTATACATTATAATATTTTGCAAATCAGGCCGGGTACATCAAGAGCAGTTTCGGTTCGTTCTTTATCGAACCAGTCCACCGGTTCGGCAGCGACACCTGGAGCGACGTGGAGTTTCTGCACAAGGCAAGGCGTCGTTCGCGTCGAAGCTCTAGAGAAACTGTCCCTCGTGCTGATCTCAGCATGCACTTACAGAACATGGAAGAAAGCATCAATACGACATTGCTGCGCAGGAAGCTTAATAACGAGGAGCAACATTCATTCACGATTGAGGTATTAGTTGCCGTGGATGGCCCCATGTCCAAATGCTATAAGGGTAAACTTAACTCTTATATAATGGATTTGTTCTCTATCGTCTCCAAAATATTCTCGGATGCCAGTATCGGAAACTTAATTTACATCTCAGTGATCAATATTTTGACACTGAAGGATGGCGACTTACCGCCAGCTCGTAACAGTAGGTCCAACGCATATGAATTGAAGTGATCTTCTGTTACTAAAATGGATTTTTTTTTTCCTACTTCCCATTTCCTATTCTCTGTGTACCTATTACTCATTCTCCCTTGTACCAACAGCTTTTGATCTGTTAGGACTGTTCTGCAATTTTTCGCAGAAACTTAATTATCACTATGATGCCGCCATGTTCATCACAAGGTTAGGAAAAATGTTAAGTACAAAAGTTCACGTTATACCATATAATTTTTTTTGCTAGAGATAAAATTTGCAATGAGCCAAACTGTGTAAGTGTGGGCAAATCTTATGAAGGCTCTATTTGCACGCGCTTTTCCTGCTTTATATTACAGGACCGTGGATTGGGGGCGGCGTTTACCATCGCCCATGAACTGGGGCACATGTAAGTTGCTGCGTTTGACGATGAATGCGATTTCCTTTAAACCAAAGCACCCTCTACTCAATCGATTTGTGTAATAATTTTTCGGTGTAATAATAACATTTTCATTAGCCTCAATATACCTCACGATGATGATGATAACTGTACGCAATTCCATGAACCTGACACTAAGACGAAGCTACATATTATGTCCAGCACAACGAGGACTGATATTCACTACTGGTCCTGGTCGAATTGTTCGCGTCACCATATTTCAAAATTGCTCGAGTATGTTTTTAGGGTTGGTAACGAAATCTCGAAAAACAAAATCCCAAAACGACAAAATCCCGATGCTACAAAATACCAAAATTTCAGAGCTATGTTTGCAACGTCACCAAAGTTTTGTGGTGTCTAAATTACGATGCGTGAGCGGCCTACGACAGCGAAAAGATTTTTCGCGTCGGGATTTTAAGAATTTTCGTAACTTTTGCATTTCGGGATTTTCAATATCTCCCCAGTTTTCAATACCGGGATTATATACAAATACACGAACATGATTATTCTACAATAATCATGTTGTTAACTTGCGAGTACTTTGTTAAATTGCGAGTCTCTTGTGATACCGTTCCAAACTATATCTATCAAAATATTTTTCCTCTCTTTACTAATAAATAAAATTCTGTTGACCATACTTTGATCTAATCCTTCAACTAATCTTTCCTCCAAAAAAGAGGAGACATATCCTGCCTCAATAATGTGCCGACGGTGTACATTAACGATTTTAATACAAAACTACCGGGTGAAATGTATTCCCTGGACCATCAGTGTCAGCTCAGAGAGAGGAGCCGTTCGAAGCATTGCCGAAAAAATGTTGTGGAATGCAAGGAGCTTTGGTGCGGAGAGAACAATAATTCGTTTAACTGTAAAAGCGATTTTCTTCCCTGGGCGGATGGAACACCATGCCGCAATAATACATTTTGGTGTCAAAAGGGTGAATGTGTAGCTCGACAGGAAATCTCACGTCACGTGGTGCACGGCGGTTGGGGTCCCTGGAGTGAGTTCACACCATGCAGTTTGACATGCGGTGGCGGAATACAAGAATCCCAACGAGAATGTAACAATCCATGGCCCAGGAACGGAGGAAAATATTGCGAAGGAATTGGAAATAGGTATCGTTCCTGTAACACGAGGAACTGCCCGCCAGGATCATTGGACATTCGCGAGCAACATTGTAATTATATGAACAAATTAAATCTCGGCATTGAGGGCATCGATCATGAATCGGCAAAATGGGTACCGGAATACAACTGTAAGTCCTACAGTAAATATGCAACAATAACAAAGAAAAAGAGCATTAACGAACCCATCTTTGTCATCTTGTCTCATATCTTTCGGTAGTAAATTTGAAGGACAAATGCAAATTGTTCTGCCGTCTCGAAGGCAATAGCACCGTTTTTAAATTCTCCAATAAGGTTACAGACGGCATCCCGTGTTCATTTGATAGTTTCGACAAGTGTGTTAACGGCCAGTGTCGGCCGGCAGGTTGCGACAACGTACTCGACTCGATGGCGAAGTCTGGTAAGAAGGATTGAAGTGGATGTGATGGAGTGATGGTCAGAAATTGAATATTCTTTTACCCTTTTTTATTATTTTTCTTTTATATTATATTATTATTCTTTTATTATATGTATATTATATTATTGTACATATTATATATTATTCTTTTATTACTTTATGACAGATAAATGCGGCGTTTGCGATGGTAAAAATGACACCTGCGAAGATTACACGGGCATTTTTTATGTTTCTGATCTTTATAAAGTTCAGTCCAAATTGAAACCGCATCAATACTACGTCACTACTATACCGAAAGGTGAGTCCATAGATCAGTCATTACAAATGAAAACAGCTACAAAAACTACAGAAGGATAACTTTGGCAAACTTTGATAAACTTTGGCAATTTATTACCATTTCATTAAAGGTGCTTCGAATATTCTTATCACACAATCCGATCATATTCGAGAAAATTATATCGTTTTGCGGGACGATAGCGACAACTACCTCCTTAACGGCAACAAATCAGACTGGAATCATACCGTTATCTTCTACGCAGGCGTCACATTAGAATATAGCGGACGGTATAGTGCCATTAAGCGTGTAAACTCTACGTACTCACGAAAACTAACCCGTGATCTGGTGATCAAGGTAAAGGAATCTTGAACCAAATTCATTACTATCTAAATCAGTCGTATTTTCCATTTGCAGATTTTTTCCCACAGTATTTTAACAGGAAGGAACAACGATTCTGTCCTGTTAACCTACACGTACACGATGGCGAAACGAAATCTTACCGAATCTTATCATTGGGAGATGGAGCGGTGGAGCACCTGCAGTGCACCCTGTCAGGGCAGCTCTTTCCGGCAGCCAGTGTGTGTAAGTTCTACAAAAATAGTTGCGCCAGAGCTCTGTAATATGACCGTAGTACCGCAAACCGAGTATCGGTCCTGCAATACGGAATGCAAACTCTTGTAAGTTTTTGCTGTGAGAAAAGCGTGTGAAGTTTTACGATTTGATGCGATAAATTTTTTTCTGTAGTCTTGAAGAGATCGGGATTTCGGAATGTTCGGCAGCGTGTGGCAATTGGGGAAGACGTGAGATAATCTATCGCTGCATCCAGTCAAACCCCGGCATTGCGGGTTGGAATTTTGCTGATATGGCAATCTGTTTGTCCAAGTCTGAGTTACGCAAATTTTTCGAGTCGAATCGGTTCCAAAAGTGTATCGAAGGTTGCTGGGCCTATACTGAGTGGACTCCTGTAAGCAGGAATAATGTCGATGAATGATAAAATGACCTTATTTCTCTTATTCATTCTCTTTCTTTCTCTAGTGCTCGAAGTCCTGCGGCATTGGCAGTCAAACGCAGGAAGTAGCCTGCTACTTAAATCGAACGCGCATTAGTGATATGTTTTGTAACGCCCAAAAGAAGAATCTGAATCACTTCTGGCGATTATGTCAGATTGAGCCTTGCGATGATGATTTAGATAATGATGGTTATTCGGTAAGCCTGAGAATAAAATTTTCCCTTTTTTACATTATTTGTCGTTTATTGATTGATTTTCTTACTATCTCTTCGTCAGACAATCAATGGATCAATTGTTCATCAGTGAAGAAGTGTGAATGTGCCTCTTCACAGTCCTTAAGGTTACTAATACTGTCCGCAGTGCCTTAGCAAAAAAAAATTTACAACATCAAATACGATAAAAAAATTGAAATAAATTTTTATACATTTTTAGAATTATCAAAGACTTGCCAAGAATTTGCGTTTCCCGCTGTTTTTCATTATCATTGATTTAACGCTAACGCGTGTACCATATTTGCAATTAAGTTAATACGTTTATGACTTTTTTGTTTACGCTCTTTTACTTCTGCCTACGAAATGCCTAAGCAATTTTTGTTGTAGAAAAAAAAATTTGCAATTGAGATGAGTTGAAGCTATTCGAATAATGTTATAGTTACTACATAAAGTACTCGTGGCAATGGTCAGATTTTCCTCATTTTAAATTCTAAACAGCCTATACGGGCAAAGAATGTTCGTGCCTAATTGCATTTCGATGCATTCTATTCGTTCTCCTGAAATCATAATTTCCTCAGACAGGCAAGGTATCGAACAAGACGAACGTTATGCTGGAAACACATAGAAATCCGGTGCAAAAATTCGGCCAAATTGTCAAAATAACAAAGGCTCTTATGGGAAACGAGAAAAATAAAGTTTCGGTACTGTCGACGTCAACGTATGCGATAAAACTTAAAAATTTTCTATTTTCTGGTGCGTGTCGTTGCTGTTGTCATTGTTTTCGTCGTTTGTTTACATTCTGATATACACATTTCGGTATACACAAAACAGCACACTATTCACAAGTCTTTAAATGCAGCAGCAGCTAAGTTCATAGAGATTAAAGGGGCCTTGACTAAAACATAAACAAAAGGCAAACATTTTTTTTAAATGTGTTACGATATTACGTGTTTCATATTTCATTACTAAAAAAAGAACCTGACGTAACTGAACAAAATTGTTCTTTAAAATTGTTGTATTTGTTTCCTTAAAACACATGTTTTTCAACTGGTTTGTAACAGAACAATACACTCATATCTTATTTTCATGATACCTAGTTGTATTAAATGCGCAACTCAATACATCTTATTACGTGCGTCTTTAGGTTCTAGTATAAGTAGTAAGTAAGTAATAAGTAGTTCTGGGATAGTAGTAAAAGCTTCGAGTATAAATTCATCCAATATTGTCGAAAGTTTAGTAAATTTTTAAAGTGTGAATTAAAAGATTCGTAGAAGGATATGTAAGTAAAGGGTGCTTGTTTAAATTTATTAGAGGTTAAACCTTTTTTGGTGAAGTGTTTGCTTTTTTCAAAAAGATCAGGCGATTCAGACTAATTTCTAGATATACATAAATCTAATTTCTATATTTACATAAATCTCTGGATTTATTCTACATATATATACATAACCCTTTGTCTGGCTATGAAACAAAATTAATTGTTAAAGTGATTTTGTGGTATTTATCATCGCTTTAAAATATGTATTGTGAAACTTAAGCAAAAAATTGTTTTTTATGCTCCAAAAGTTATATACGATATGTTATATATTAATATATTATTAATATATAAAGTTATTATCGCATACACTTTTATTATTGCATTTATATTCATAGCGTGGAACTCAATTTACGTATAATCAGTAATTTAAAAACATGCTTTTGCCATTTGGTATGGCCAAAATATTTGACATTCAAGTCTATACCACAAATCTATTTATATTTCAAGAAATGTGCGATATCCTCTCTGTATGCTCCTACTCGTATGCTCTGCTATGATCATTTACTATATGATGTATTTTTCGTATTTTGCTCAAAAACGCCATATCCATCTTACTTCCAAATGATTTTTTTAAGTTTGGTAACGAAATCCCGAAATACAAAGTCCCGAACGACAGAAATAACAAAACGACGAAATTCCGAAATTACAGAACAAGTTTTGCAACTTCGCGGATGAGAATTAAATTTTTCTGCAAAACTGCCAAAGTTTTTTTGTGTACACTGTAATTGTTAAGTGGTTTTTTCACTTCCGCATTTACAAAATAATATCGTGTGGTTTTAGGATTTTGACTGTCTTATAGGCCCCAACTTCTTGTCGCATTCTATGTTAAACTGGAGACAGTCAAAATCTCGAATTACAAAGTCCCGAAAATTTTTTCATCACGAAATGAACACAATCACGATTTTTGCCTGAAGCGAAGTACAAAGTACTTGTCTTTTTTTACAATGGGAGAAAAGCAAAGTTGTACCCACCCCCATCAAGACTCTTAATTCGAATATACTGTGCATTATCGAGAGACTCTGTTTTGTTGCCTGCGGGTTATGATCCCTCCGTCCCGATAGTGGCTAGATTAAACTTTGCTAATTGTTTTAATCTGTTCAAGAGGCTGGAGAATGCTGAAAAACTAGCTCTGTTATTTCGGGATTTTGTCTTTGCGGATTTCGTTACCAACCCATGTTAAAGCCTTCTAGATGTATAACAGTGAATAAGTCAGTTTGTACATATGTTTTTAAATTTTGCCTCTCCTTTCCTTTGTTTATCTCGGTCTATATTCAGCACAATTCAGAATACTTGTAAGTGGTGGCAGCTATACTAGTACTATAACAACATGTCGACAGACTGGAAATATAATTCATTCGTTATTGTGGCAACAATTTTAATCTTGCGGCGCCTGCCAATCGGGAATGGTATAAAGAATACCGCAAAAATTACAACACTTTTTCAATCGCCTGAAGTGAAAAGTAGTTGTACGTCATACGCCTCCTTTGTTGGCGATGACCACGACAAAGGTGAGTCAAATTTAAAGAATCTCAGAATATTTGAGTTTAAAGCTCTAGCCTAAAATAGTTACCATCGATGACATAAGCATTAAAACGTCAGAGGAGAGCCTGAGTGTCTTCGTGAGGCCCGTCAAAGTGCATAACTTTTCCCTTAACGCTGCTGATTTTTACTACGAAACGAAGAAAAACAAAAGAGGTACGAGTTTACGTAAAGCTTGTGAAGTTATTGTTTTTATCCTTTTTTTATCCAACACTTTTATCCTTTCAGCGGGTACTTTTCGAAATGAATCTATTCAAAACTTCGATTCTCATCCAGAATATATACTGAATATGTTCGGTCAACAGTTACATCTGGTTCTTCATCATGATTTATCGTTAATTCCGTCGAAAATATTTCGGGTGAGTAGTGACAAAAGAGGATGACAAAAGGGTTAAATTGCATGACAGTAACGGTAAAAAATTTTCTGATTTTTGTAAGGCAATAGCTCCAAATTTGAAGCCATTTAACCATGACTTTCTGAACAACACTTTTTTGCTATGGTTTTTTTTATATGGTTAATCGTTTTCTTCTTTTGGTCAAGTTAATACAAATTTTAAATAAACGCACCCAAGAGATGGAACAAGAAGAAGCTCAATATTTAGGATGTTATTACAAAGGATATGTGCAGGGTGACGATCAATCGGCAGTGGCAGTTTCACTGTGTAACGGCATGGTAAGCACACATCAAGCAATTTTCAAATTACTTCAAATTAATTTCTTTCATTGAATCTGAAATTTCATTATACTCGTACATGATGATAATAATTTGCAAATCAGGCCGGGTACATTAAGAGCAGTTTCGGTTCGTTTTTTATCGAACCAGTCCATCGGTCCGGCAGCGACACCTGGAGCGACGTGGAGTTTCTGCACAAGGCATGGCGTCATTCGCGTCGTAGCTCTAGAGAAACTGTCCCTCGTGCTGGTCTCGGATTGTACTTACATACCATGAAGGAGAACATTTATACGAGATTGTCGCGCAGCAAACTTAATAACGAAGAACGGCATTCGCTCACGATTGAGGTATTAGTAGCCGTGGATGGCTCCATGTCCGAATTCCATAAGGGTAATCTTTACTCTTATATAATGGATTTATTCTCTATCGTCTCCAAAATATTTTCGGATACCAGTATCGGATACTTCATTCATATCTCAGTGCTCAATATTTTAAAACTGAAGGATGACGACTTACCGGCAGCTCGTAACAGTAGGTCCAACTCATATGAATTGAAGTGATCCTTTGATACTCAGATGGATTTTCTTTTTTTCCCACTTCCCATCTCCTATTCTGTTTATATTGCTCATTCTCCCTTGTGCTACCCACAGCTTCTGATCTCTTAGGACTGTTCTGCAATTTTACACAGGAACTTAATTATCACTCTGATACCGCCATGTTCATCACAAGGTGAGAAAAAATTTTCAATATAAAAGTTTTCGCTAAACCGTATAACTAACTCTTTTTGGTAGAAATAATATTTGCAATGAACCAACATGTAAATACGTGGGAGAAGCTTTTAAAGGTTCAATTTGCACGAGCTTTTCCTGCTTTATATTACAGGACCAAGGCTTGGGAACGGCATTTACGATCGCCCATGAACTGGGGCACATGTAAGCTTTTATGTTTGACGGATAAATGCGATTTCCATTGTAACGATCGTCAAAATCGTTACAAACAATGTTGTATTTTATAAAATACAACAACATTGTTTGTATTAAGCAGTGTACCAGAAAAGGCGAAGCATAAGTACACACACGACATAAAAACGCACACCATATACAAATTCACAGAAGAATGAAGTTTTGTTTTCGCGATAATGTAATTCACAGGTCCTGACAAAAAGTGACTTGGGACCGCTTTTGTACTTCTTATACAACCACAGCTCAAGTAAAGGTTCAATTAGCCTGGACGTAAAGTGACGGGACGGGACTTCCAACCTACGTACCTTGCTGCAGCCCCTGTAAACGATTAATGAAACCATATCGTAACGTAATGGCCCGTACGAACCTATTAAAATTTTATTTCTCTCCGTAGAGTTGCTATAGCATTGCACATAACTATTTTTTTAGTTTATGCTTCGTAGCATTACCCATAGACAATTCTTAACTAATCGCCACCACGTAACGTGGTACGTTTGACATGCACAACTGCACCTGCTCCAATGAATTTGTATTTAGGTTATATAACAATTAACCCCCTTTTCACAGTTCGAACTAAATTACTGAAAGATAACCTTTGATTCTATTGACGAATGAGTCGATCGTGCAGAATTCGGGAGCAGTACTAAAGAACTAGAACACAGAGGGTTACGAGATCTCTCTGACATGGACGGTAGGGCAGCTGAGCTCACTCCGGCTGGGAAGCAAAACCCGTTACACCTTTTAACCAAAGCACCCTATACGCAATCGATCGCTGCAATAAATTTCTTCTTCTATTTTCATCAGTCTGGATATACCTCACGATGATGATGATCGCTGTACGCAATTCCATGAACCAGGCACTAAGCCGCAGCTACACATTATGTCCAGCACAGCGGGGATTGGTGATGACTTCTGGTTTTGGTCAAATTGTTCGCGTCATTTTATTTCCAAATTGATGGAGTAAGTTTTCAATGTCAGGGAGATATACGAATACACGTACATACTAGAAGGATAAAGTAGTTTACTTACGAACACTAGAATTCTCTTATGATAGCGTTTCGAAGTGATCAATCGTAAGATTTTCCTTCTCTCTATAAGTAAAGTGAATTTTTTTTACCTTACTTTCTCCTTTAAACTCATTTCTCCAAATAAGAGGAAACATATCCTGCCTCAAAGATGTGCTAAATGTGTACACAAAGGACCTGAATACAAAACTACCGGGTGAAGTGTATACACTGGATCAACAGTGTCAGCTCAGAGACGGGAAATCTTCGAAGTACTGCTGGGAAAATACTGAGGAATGCAAGAAGCTCTGGTGTGAAGAGGATAATAATCCCATAGAGTGTAAAAGCGATTTTCTTCCCTGGGCGGATGGAACACCATGCCGCAATAATACATTTTGGTGTCAAAAGGGTGAATGTGTAGCTCGCCAGGAAATCTTACGTCACGTGGTGCACGGCGGTTGGGGTCCCTGGAGTGAGTTCACACCATGCAGTTTGACATGCGGTGGCGGAATACAAGAATCACACCGAGAATGTAACAATCCATGGCCCAGGAACGGAGGAAAATATTGCGAAGGAATTGGAAATAAGTATCGTTCCTGTAACACTCAGAACTGCCCGCCAGGATCATTGGACATTCGCGAGCAACATTGTAATTATATGAACAGATTAAATCTCGGCATTGAGGGCATCGATCATGAATCGGCAAAATGGGTAGCGGAATACAACTGTAAGTCCTACAGTAAATATGCAACAATAACAAAGAAAAAGAGCATTAACGAACCCATCTTTGTCATCTTGTCTCATATCTTTCGGTAGTAAATTCGAAGGACAAATGCAAATTGTTCTGCCGTCTCGAAGGCAATAGCACCGTTTTTAAATTCTCCAATAAGGTTACAGACGGCATCCCGTGTTCATTTGATAGTTTCGACAAGTGTGTTAACGGCCAGTGTCGGCCGGCAGGTTGCGACAACGTACTCGACTCGATGGCGAAGTCTGGTAAGAAGGATTGAAGTGGATGTGATGGAGTGATGGTCAGAAATTGAATATTCTTTTACCCTTTTTTATTATTTTTCTTTTATATTATATTATTATTCTTTTATTATATGTATATTATATTATTGTACATATTATATATTATTCTTTTATTACTTTATGACAGATAAATGCGGCGTTTGCGATGGTAAAAATGACACCTGCGAAGATTACACGGGCATTTTTTATGTTTCTGATCTTTATAAAGTTCAGTCCAAATTGAAACCGCATCAATACTACGTCACTACTATACCGAAAGGTGAGTCCATAGATCAGTCATTACAAATGAAAACAGCTACAAAAACTACAGAAGGATAACTTTGGCAAACTTTGATAAACTTTGGCAATTTATTACCATTTCATTAAAGGTGCTTCGAATATTCTTATCACACAATCCGATCATATTCGAGAAAATTATATCGTTTTGCGGGACGATAGCGACAACTACCTCCTTAACGGCAACAAATCAGACTGGAATCATACCGTTATCTTCTACGCAGGCGTCACATTAGAATATAGCGGACGGTATAGTGCCATTAAGCGTGTAAACTCTACGTACTCACGAAAACTAACCCGTGATCTGGTGATCAAGGTAAAGGAATCTTGAACCAAATTCATTACTATCTAAATCAGTCGTATTTTCCATTTGCAGATTTTTTCCCACAGTATTTTAACAGGAAGGAACAACGATTCTGTCCTGTTAACCTACACGTACACGATGGCGAAACGAAATCTTACCGAATCTTATCATTGGGAGATGGAGCGGTGGAGCACCTGCAGTGCACCCTGTCAGGGCAGCTCTTTCCGGCAGCCAGTGTGTGTAAGTTCTACAAAAATAGTTGCGCCAGAGCTCTGTAATATGACCGTAGTACCGCAAACCGAGTATCGGTCCTGCAATACGGAATGCAAACTCTTGTAAGTTTTTGCTGTGAGAAAAGCGTGTGAAGTTTTACGATTTGATGCGATAAATTTTTTTCTGTAGTCTTGAAGAGATCGGGATTTCGGAATGTTCGGCAGCGTGTGGCAATTGGGGAAGACGTGAGATAATCTATCGCTGCATCCAGTCAAACCCCGGCATTGCGGGTTGGAATTTTGCTGATATGGCAATCTGTTTGTCCAAGTCTGAGTTACGCAAATTTTTCGAGTCGAATCGGTTCCAAAAGTGTATCGAAGGTTGCTGGGCCTATACTGAGTGGACTCCTGTAAGCAGGAATAATGTCGATGAATGATAAAATGACCTTATTTCTCTTATTCATTCTCTTTCTTTCTCTAGTGCTCGAAGTCCTGCGGCATTGGCAGTCAAACGCAGGAAGTAGCCTGCTACTTAAATCGAACGCGCATTAGTGATATGTTTTGTAACGCCCAAAAGAAGAATCTGAATCACTTCTGGCGATTATGTCAGATTGAGCCTTGCGATGATGATTTAGATAATGATGGTTATTCGGTAAGCCTGAGAATAAAATTTTCCCTTTTTTACATTATTTGTCGTTTATTGATTGATTTTCTTACTATCTCTTCGTCAGACAATCAATGGATCAATTGTTCATCAGTGAAGAAGTGTGAATGTGCCTCTTCACAGTCCTTAAGGTTACTAATACTGTCCGCAGTGCCTTAGCAAAAAAAAATTTACAACATCAAATACGATAAAAAAATTGAAATAAATTTTTATACATTTTTAGAATTATCAAAGACTTGCCAAGAATTTGCGTTTCCCGCTGTTTTTCATTATCATTGATTTAACGCTAACGCGTGTACCATATTTGCAATTAAGTTAATACGTTTATGATTTTTTTGTTTACGCTCTTTCACTTCTGCCTACGAAGTGCCTAAGCAATTTTTGTTGTAGAAAAAAAAATTTGCAATTGAGATGAGTTGAAGCTATTCGAATAATGTTATAGTTAATACATAAAGTAGTCGTGGCAATGGTCAGATTTTCCTCATTTTAAATTCTAAACAGCCTATACGGGCAAAGAATGTTCGTGCCTAATTGCATTTCGATGCATTCTATTCGTTCTCCTGAAATCATAATTTCCTCAGACAGGCAAGGTATCGAACAAGACGAACGTTATGCTGGAAACACATAGAAATCCGGAGCAAAAATTCGGCCAAATTGTCAAAATAACAAAGGCTCTTATGGGAAACGAGAAAAATAAAGTTTCGGTACTGTCGACGTCAACGTATGCGATAAAACTTCAAAATTTTCTATTTTCTGGTGCGTGTCGTTGCTGTTGTTATTGTTTTCGTCATTTGTTTACATTCTGATATACACATTTCGGTATACGCAAAACAGCACACTATTCACAAGTCTTTAAATGCAGCAGCAGCTAAGTTCATAGAGATTAAAGGGGCCTTGACTAAAACATAAACAAAAGGCAAACATTTTTTTTAAATGTGTTACGATATTACGTGTTTCATATTTCATTACTAAAAAAAGAACCTGACGTAACTGAACAAAATTGTTCTTTAAAATTGTTGTATTTGTTTCCTTAAAACACATGTTTTTCAACTGGTTTGTAACAGAACAATACACTCATATCTTATTTTCATGATACCTAGTTGTATTAAATGCGCAACTCAATACATCTTATTACGTGCGTCTTTAGGTTCTAGTATAAGTAGTAAGTAAGTAATAAGTAGTTCTGGGATAGTAGTAAAAGCTTCGAGTATAAATTCATCCAATATTGTCGAAAGTTTAGTAAATTTTTAAAGTGTGAATTAAAAGATTCGTAGAAGGATATGTAAGTAAAGGGTGCTTGTTTAAATTTATTAGAGGTTAAACCTTTTTTGGTGAAGTGTTTGCTTTTTTCAAAAAGATCAGGCGATTCAGACTAATTTCTAGATATACATAAATCTAATTTCTATATTTACATAAATCTCTGGATTTATTCTACATATATATACATAACCCTTTGTCTGGCTATGAAACAAAATTAATTGTTAAAGTGATTTTGTGGTATTTATCATCGCTTTAAAATATGTATTGTGAAACTTAAGCAAAAAATTGTTTTTTATGCTCCAAAAGTTATATACGATATGTTATATATTAATATATTATTAATATATAAAGTTATTATCGCATACACTTTTATTATTGCATTTATATTCATAGCGTGGAACTCAATTTACGTATAATCAGTAATTTAAAAACATGCTTTTGCCATTTGGTATGGCCAAAATATTTGACATTCAAGTCTATACCACAAATCTATTTATATTTCAAGAAATGTGCGATATCCTCTCTGTATGCTCCTACTCGTATGCTCTGCTATGATCATTTACTATATGATGTATTTTTCGTATTTTGCTCAAAAACGCCATATCCATCTTACTTCCAAATGATTTTTTTAAGTTTGGTAACGAAATCCCGAAATACAAAGTCCCGAACGACAGAAATAACAAAACGACGAAATTCCGAAATTACAGAACAAGTTTTGCAACTTCGCGGATGAGAATTAAATTTTTCTGCAAAACTGCCAAAGTTTTTTTGTGTACACTGTAATTGTTAAGTGGTTTTTTCACTTCCGCATTTACAAAATAATATCGTGTGGTTTTAGGATTTTGACTGTCTTATAGGCCCCAACTTCTTGTCGCATTCTATGTTAAACTGGAGACAGTCAAAATCTCGAATTACAAAGTCCCGAAAATTTTTTCATCACGAAATGAACACAATCACGATTTTTGCCTGAAGCGAAGTACAAAGTACTTGTCTTTTTTTACAATGGGAGAAAAGCAAAGTTGTACCCACCCCCATCAAGACTCTTAATTCGAATATACTGTGCATTATCGAGAGACTCTGTTTTGTTGCCTGCGGGTTATGATCCCTCCGTCCCGATAGTGGCTAGATTAAACTTTGCTAATTGTTTTAATCTGTTCAAGAGGCTGGAGAATGCTGAAAAACTAGCTCTGTTATTTCGGGATTTTGTCTTTGCGGATTTCGTTACCAACCCATGTTAAAGCCTTCTAGATGTATAACAGTGAATAAGTCAGTTTGTACATATGTTTTTAAATTTTGCCTCTCCTTTCCTTTGTTTATCTCGGTCTATATTCAGCACAATTCAGAATACTTGTAAGTGGTGGCAGCTATACTAGTACTATAACAACATGTCGACAGACTGGAAATATAATTCATTCGTTATTGTGGCAACAATTTTAATCTTGCGGCGCCTGCCAATCGGGAATGGTATAAAGAATACCGCAAAAATTACAACACTTTTTCAATCGCCTGAAGTGAAAAGTAGTTGTACGTCATACGCCTCCTTTGTTGGCGATGACCACGACAAAGGTGAGTCAAATTTAAAGAATCTCAGAATATTTGAGTTTAAAGCTCTAGCCTAAAATAGTTACCATCGATGACATAAGCATTAAAACGTCAGAGGAGAGCCTGAGTGTCTTCGTGAGGCCCGTCAAAGTGCATAACTTTACTCTTAACGGTCATGATTTGTACTACGAAACGCAGAAAAACAAAAGAGGTAAGAGTTTACGTAAAGCTCGTGAAGTTTTTGTTTTTATCCTTTTTTTATCCAACACTTTTATCCTTTCAGCGGGTACTTTTCGAAATGAATGTACTCAAAACTGCGATTCTCATCCGGAATATATACTGAATATGTTCGGTCAACAGTTGCACCTGGTTCTTCATCATGATAAATCGTTAATTCCGCCGAAAATTTTTCGGGTGAGTAGTGACAAAAGAAAATGACAGAAGGGCTAAATTGCATACAGTAACGGTAAAGTCTTTAGATTTCTAAAAAACCATGGCTTAAAACTTTAACCATTTCACCATAACTTTTCAAACAACCATGTTTTGCTTTCGTTTTATTTATATGTGGTACAGTTCTTACAAATTTTTAACAATCGCACTAAAGAGATGGAAGAACAAGAAGCTCAATATTTAGGATGTTATTACAAAGGTTATGTGCAGAGTGACGATCAATCGGCAGTGGCAGTTTCACTGTGTAACGGCATGGTAAGCACACATCAAACAATTTTCAAATTACTTTAAATTAATTTCTTTCATTGAATCTAAAATTTCATTATACTTGATGATAATGTTTTGCAAATCAGACCGGGTACATTAAGAGCAGTTTCGGTTCCTTTTTTATCGAACCAGTCCAATGGTCCGGCAGCGACACCAGCGACGTGGAGTTTCTCCACAAGGCGTGGCATCATTCGAGACATAAGTCTAGACATATTGTCCCTCGTGCTGATCTCAGCATGAATTTACAGACTATGGAAAAAAACATCAATAGAACGTTGCTGCGTAGAAAACTTAATAACGAGGAGCACCATTCGTTCACGATTGAGGTATTAGTAGCCGTGGACGGATCCATGTCCAAATTCCATAAGTGTAATCTTTACTCTTATATACTGGATTTGTTCTCTATCGTCTCCAAAATATTCGCGGATGCTAGTAACGGAAACTTTATTTACATCTCAGTGATCGATATTTTAATAATGAAGGATGACGATTTACCGGCAGCGAGTAACAGTAGGTTAAACACGTATGAATTGATCCCTTGTTACTAAGATGAATTTTTTTTTTCTACTTCCCATCTCCTTTTCTCCGTGTTTTACTCATTCTCCCTTGAACCCACTATAGATTCTGATCTGTTAGGACTGTTCTGCAATTTTGCACAGGAACATAATTATCACTATGATACCGCGATGTTCATTACAAGGTGAAGAAAAAAGTTTAATATAAAAGTTCACGTTATTCCATATAACCCTTTTTGCTAGAGATAAAATTTGCAATGAGCCAAATTGTGAAAGTGTGGGTTCATCTTATGAAGGTACCATTTGCACGCGCTTTTCCTGCTTTATATTACAGGACCATGGCTTAGGATCGGCATATACCATCGCCCATGAACTGGGTCACATGTTAGTTTTTATGTTTGACGATGAATGCGATTTCCTTTTAATCAAAGCATCCTCTAATCAATCGATCTGTGAAATAATTTTTCTCTTATCATTTTCATCAGCCTCAATATACCTCACGATGACGATGATCGCTGTACGCAATTTCATGAACCTGGCACTAAACCCAAGCTACACATTATGTCCAGCACTATGACGATTGATGATGATTACTGGACCTGGTCAAACTGTTCGCATCACTATATTTCGAAATTTCTGGAGTAAGTTTTCAATATCAGAAAGATATACGAATACACGAATATTATTATCCTCCACGGACCAAGCTATTAACTTATAAATACTATAATTTTCTTATGACAGCGTTTTGAAGTGATCAATCCTAAGATTTTCCTTAACTCTCTAAATAAAGTAAATTCTCCTTACCTTACTTTGATCTAATCCTTCAAAAACTCTTTCCTCCTAATAAGAAATTACATATCCTGTCTCAAAGATGTACCGACGGTGTACGTTAAGGATATGGGTACAAAACTACCGGGTGAAATGTATACACTGGATCAACAGTGTCAGCTCAGAGACGGGAACTCTTCGAAGTACTGCTTTGAAAGTACTGAGGAATGCAAGGAGCTCTGGTGTGAAAAGGACGATAATCCGTTGACATGTAGAAGCGATTCTCTGGCCTGGGCGGATGGGACACCATGCCGCAATAATACATTTTGGTGTCAAAAGGGTGAATGTGTAGCTCGCCAGGAAATCTTACGTCACGTGGTGCACGGCGGTTGGGGTCCCTGGAGTGAGTTCACACCATGCAGTTTGACATGCGGTGGCGGAATACAAGAATCACACCGAGAATGTAACAATCCATGGCCCAGGAACGGAGGAAAATATTGCGAAGGAATTGGAAATAAGTATCGTTCCTGTAACACTCAGAACTGCCCGCCAGGATCATTGGACATTCGCGAGCAACATTGTAATTATATGAACAGATTAAATCTCGGCATTGAGGGCATCGATCATGAATCGGCAAAATGGGTAGCGGAATACAACTGTAAGTCCTACAGTAAATATGCAACAATAACAAAGAAAAAGAGCATTAACGAACCCATCTTTGTCATCTTGTCTCATATCTTTCGGTAGTAAATTCGAAGGACAAATGCAAATTGTTCTGCCGTCTCGAAGGCAATAGCACCGTTTTTAAATTCTCCAATAAGGTTACAGACGGCATCCCGTGTTCATTTGATAGTTTCGACAAGTGTGTTAACGGCCAGTGTCGGCCGGCAGGTTGCGACAACGTACTCGACTCGATGGCGAAGTCTGGGAAGAAGGATTGAAGTGGATGTGATGGAGTGATGGTCAGAAATTGAATATTCTTTTACCCTTTTTTATTATTTTTCTTTTATATTATATTATTATTCTTTTATTATATGTATATTATATTATTGTACATATTATATATTATTCTTTTATTACTTTATGACAGATAAATGCGGCGTTTGCGATGGTAAAAATGACACCTGCGAAGATTACACGGGCATTTTTTATGTTTCTGATCTTTATAAAGTTCAGTCCAAATTGAAACCGCATCAATACTACGTCACTACTATACCGAAAGGTGAGTCCATAGATCAGTCATTACAAATGAAAACAGCTACAAAAACTACAGAAGGATAACTTTGGCAAACTTTGATAAACTTTGGCAATTTATTACCATTTCATTAAAGGTGCTTCGAATATTCTTATCACACAATCCGATCATATTCGAGAAAATTATATCGTTTTGCGGGACGATAGCGACAACTACCTCCTTAACGGCAACAAATCAGACTGGAATCATACCGTTATCTTCTACGCAGGCGTCACATTAGAATATAGCGGACGGTATAGTGCCATTAAGCGTGTAAACTCTACGTACTCACGAAAACTAACCCGTGATCTGGTGATCAAGGTAAAGGAATCTTGAACCAAATTCATTACTATCTAAATCAGTCGTATTTTCCATTTGCAGATTTTTTCCCACAGTATTTTAACAGGAAGGAACAACGATTCTGTCCTGTTAACCTACACGTACACGATGGCGAAACGAAATCTTACCGAATCTTATCATTGGGAGATGGAGCGGTGGAGCACCTGCAGTGCACCCTGTCAGGGCAGCTCTTTCCGGCAGCCAGTGTGTGTAAGTTCTACAAAAATAGTTGCGCCAGAGCTCTGTAATATGACCGTAGTACCGCAAACCGAGTATCGGTCCTGCAATACGGAATGCAAACTCTTGTAAGTTTTTGCTGTGAGAAAAGCGTGTGAAGTTTTACGATTTGATGCGATAAATTTTTTTCTGTAGTCTTGAAGAGATCGGGATTTCGGAATGTTCGGCAGCGTGTGGCAATTGGGGAAGACGTGAGATAATCTATCGCTGCATCCAGTCAAACCCCGGCATTGCGGGTTGGAATTTTGCTGATATGGCAATCTGTTTGTCCAAGTCTGAGTTACGCAAATTTTTCGAGTCGAATCGGTTCCAAAAGTGTATCGAAGGTTGCTGGGCCTATACTGAGTGGACTCCTGTAAGCAGGAATAATGTCGATGAATGATAAAATGACCTTATTTCTCTTATTCATTCTCTTTCTTTCTCTAGTGCTCGAAGTCCTGCGGCATTGGCAGTCAAACGCAGGAAGTAGCCTGCTACTTAAATCGAACGCGCATTAGTGATATGTTTTGTAACGCCCAAAAGAAGAATCTGAATCACTTCTGGCGATTATGTCAGATTGAGCCTTGCGATGATGATTTAGATAATGATGGTTATTCGGTAAGCCTGAGAATAAAATTTTCCCTTTTTTACATTATTTGTCGTTTATTGATTGATTTTCTTACTATCTCTTCGTCAGACAATCAATGGATCAATTGTTCATCAGTGAAGAAGTGTGAATGTGCCTCTTCACAGTCCTTAAGGTTACTAATACTGTCCGCAGTGCCTTAGCAAAAAAAAATTTACAACATCAAATACGATAAAAAAATTGAAATAAATTTTTATACATTTTTAGAATTATCAAAGACTTGCCAAGAATTTGCGTTTCCCGCTGTTTTTCATTATCATTGATTTAACGCTAACGCGTGTACCATATTTGCAATTAAGTTAATACGTTTATGATTTTTTTGTTTACGCTCTTTCACTTCTGCCTACGAAGTGCCTAAGCAATTTTTGTTGTAGAAAAAAAAATTTGCAATTGAGATGAGTTGAAGCTATTCGAATAATGTTATAGTTAATACATAAAGTAGTCGTGGCAATGGTCAGATTTTCCTCATTTTAAATTCTAAACAGCCTATACGGGCAAAGAATGTTCGTGCCTAATTGCATTTCGATGCATTCTATTCGTTCTCCTGAAATCATAATTTCCTCAGACAGGCAAGGTATCGAACAAGACGAACGTTATGCTGGAAACACATAGAAATCCGGAGCAAAAATTCGGCCAAATTGTCAAAATAACAAAGGCTCTTATGGGAAACGAGAAAAATAAAGTTTCGGTACTGTCGACGTCAACGTATGCGATAAAACTTCAAAATTTTCTATTTTCTGGTGCGTGTCGTTGCTGTTGTTATTGTTTTCGTCATTTGTTTACATTCTGATATACACATTTCGGTATACGCAAAACAGCACACTATTCACAAGTCTTTAAATGCAGCAGCAGCTAAGTTCATAGAGATTAAAGGGGCCTTGACTAAAACATAAACAAAAGGCAAACATTTTTTTTAAATGTGTTACGATATTACGTGTTTCATATTTCATTACTAAAAAAAGAACCTGACGTAACTGAACAAAATTGTTCTTTAAAATTGTTGTATTTGTTTCCTTAAAACACATGTTTTTCAACTGGTTTGTAACAGAACAATACACTCATATCTTATTTTCATGATACCTAGTTGTATTAAATGCGCAACTCAATACATCTTATTACGTGCGTCTTTAGGTTCTAGTATAAGTAGTAAGTAAGTAATAAGTAGTTCTGGGATAGTAGTAAAAGCTTCGAGTATAAATTCATCCAATATTGTCGAAAGTTTAGTAAATTTTTAAAGTGTGAATTAAAAGATTCGTAGAAGGATATGTAAGTAAAGGGTGCTTGTTTAAATTTATTAGAGGTTAAACCTTTTTTGGTGAAGTGTTTGCTTTTTTCAAAAAGATCAGGCGATTCAGACTAATTTCTAGATATACATAAATCTAATTTCTATATTTACATAAATCTCTGGATTTATTCTACATATATATACATAACCCTTTGTCTGGCTATGAAACAAAATTAATTGTTAAAGTGATTTTGTGGTATTTATCATCGCTTTAAAATATGTATTGTGAAACTTAAGCAAAAAATTGTTTTTTATGCTCCAAAAGTTATATACGATATGTTATATATTAATATATTATTAATATATAAAGTTATTATCGCATACACTTTTATTATTGCATTTATATTCATAGCGTGGAACTCAATTTACGTATAATCAGTAATTTAAAAACATGCTTTTGCCATTTGGTATGGCCAAAATATTTGACATTCAAGTCTATACCACAAATCTATTTATATTTCAAGAAATGTGCGATATCCTCTCTGTATGCTCCTACTCGTATGCTCTGCTATGATCATTTACTATATGATGTATTTTTCGTATTTTGCTCAAAAACGCCATATCCATCTTACTTCCAAATGATTTTTTTAAGTTTGGTAACGAAATCCCGAAATACAAAGTCCCGAACGACAGAAATAACAAAACGACGAAATTCCGAAATTACAGAACAAGTTTTGCAACTTCGCGGATGAGAATTAAATTTTTCTGCAAAACTGCCAAAGTTTTTTTGTGTACACTGTAATTGTTAAGTGGTTTTTTCACTTCCGCATTTACAAAATAATATCGTGTGGTTTTAGGATTTTGACTGTCTTATAGGCCCCAACTTCTTGTCGCATTCTATGTTAAACTGGAGACAGTCAAAATCTCGAATTACAAAGTCCCGAAAATTTTTTCATCACGAAATGAACACAATCACGATTTTTGCCTGAAGCGAAGTACAAAGTACTTGTCTTTTTTTACAATGGGAGAAAAGCAAAGTTGTACCCACCCCCATCAAGACTCTTAATTCGAATATACTGTGCATTATCGAGAGACTCTGTTTTGTTGCCTGCGGGTTATGATCCCTCCGTCCCGATAGTGGCTAGATTAAACTTTGCTAATTGTTTTAATCTGTTCAAGAGGCTGGAGAATGCTGAAAAACTAGCTCTGTTATTTCGGGATTTTGTCTTTGCGGATTTCGTTACCAACCCATGTTAAAGCCTTCTAGATGTATAACAGTGAATAAGTCAGTTTGTACATATGTTTTTAAATTTTGCCTCTCCTTTCCTTTGTTTATCTCGGTCTATATTCAGCACAATTCAGAATACTTGTAAGTGGTGGCAGCTATACTAGTACTATAACAACATGTCGACAGACTGGAAATATAATTCATTCGTTATTGTGGCAACAATTTTAATCTTGCGGCGCCTGCCAATCGGGAATGGTATAAAGAATACCGCAAAAATTACAACACTTTTTCAATCGCCTGAAGTGAAAAGTAGTTGTACGTCATACGCCTCCTTTGTTGGCGATGACCACGACAAAGGTGAGTCAAATTTAAAGAATCTCAGAATATTTGAGTTTAAAGCTCTAGCCTAAAATAGTTACCATCGATGACATAAGCATTAAAACGTCAGAGGAGAGCCTGAGTGTCTTCGTGAGGCCCGTCAAAGTGCATAACTTTACTCTTAACGGTCATGATTTGTACTACGAAACGCAGAAAAACAAAAGAGGTAAGAGTTTACGTAAAGCTCGTGAAGTTTTTGTTTTTATCCTTTTTTTATCCAACACTTTTATCCTTTCAGCGGGTACTTTTCGAAATGAATGTACTCAAAACTGCGATTCTCATCCGGAATATATACTGAATATGTTCGGTCAACAGTTGCACCTGGTTCTTCATCATGATAAATCGTTAATTCCGCCGAAAATTTTTCGGGTGAGTAGTGACAAAAGAAAATGACAGAAGGGCTAAATTGCATACAGTAACGGTAAAGTCTTTAGATTTCTAAAAAACCATGGCTTAAAACTTTAACCATTTCACCATAACTTTTCAAACAACCATGTTTTGCTTTCGTTTTATTTATATGTGGTACAGTTCTTACAAATTTTTAACAATCGCACTAAAGAGATGGAAGAACAAGAAGCTCAATATTTAGGATGTTATTACAAAGGTTATGTGCAGAGTGACGATCAATCGGCAGTGGCAGTTTCACTGTGTAACGGCATGGTAAGCACACATCAAACAATTTTCAAATTACTTTAAATTAATTTCTTTCATTGAATCTAAAATTTCATTATACTTGATGATAATGTTTTGCAAATCAGACCGGGTACATTAAGAGCAGTTTCGGTTCCTTTTTTATCGAACCAGTCCAATGGTCCGGCAGCGACACCAGCGACGTGGAGTTTCTCCACAAGGCGTGGCATCATTCGAGACATAAGTCTAGACATATTGTCCCTCGTGCTGATCTCAGCATGAATTTACAGACTATGGAAAAAAACATCAATAGAACGTTGCTGCGTAGAAAACTTAATAACGAGGAGCACCATTCGTTCACGATTGAGGTATTAGTAGCCGTGGACGGATCCATGTCCAAATTCCATAAGTGTAATCTTTACTCTTATATACTGGATTTGTTCTCTATCGTCTCCAAAATATTCGCGGATGCTAGTAACGGAAACTTTATTTACATCTCAGTGATCGATATTTTAATAATGAAGGATGACGATTTACCGGCAGCGAGTAACAGTAGGTTAAACACGTATGAATTGATCCCTTGTTACTAAGATGAATTTTTTTTTTCTACTTCCCATCTCCTTTTCTCCGTGTTTTACTCATTCTCCCTTGAACCCACTATAGATTCTGATCTGTTAGGACTGTTCTGCAATTTTGCACAGGAACATAATTATCACTATGATACCGCGATGTTCATTACAAGGTGAAGAAAAAAGTTTAATATAAAAGTTCACGTTATTCCATATAACCCTTTTTGCTAGAGATAAAATTTGCAATGAGCCAAATTGTGAAAGTGTGGGTTCATCTTATGAAGGTACCATTTGCACGCGCTTTTCCTGCTTTATATTACAGGACCATGGCTTAGGATCGGCATATACCATCGCCCATGAACTGGGTCACATGTTAGTTTTTATGTTTGACGATGAATGCGATTTCCTTTTAATCAAAGCATCCTCTAATCAATCGATCTGTGAAATAATTTTTCTCTTATCATTTTCATCAGCCTCAATATACCTCACGATGACGATGATCGCTGTACGCAATTTCATGAACCTGGCACTAAACCCAAGCTACACATTATGTCCAGCACTATGACGATTGATGATGATTACTGGACCTGGTCAAACTGTTCGCATCACTATATTTCGAAATTTCTGGAGTAAGTTTTCAATATCAGAAAGATATACGAATACACGAATATTATTATCCTCCACGGACCAAGCTATTAACTTATAAATACTATAATTTTCTTATGACAGCGTTTTGAAGTGATCAATCCTAAGATTTTCCTTAACTCTCTAAATAAAGTAAATTCTCCTTACCTTACTTTGATCTAATCCTTCAAAAACTCTTTCCTCCTAATAAGAAATTACATATCCTGTCTCAAAGATGTACCGACGGTGTACGTTAAGGATATGGGTACAAAACTACCGGGTGAAATGTATACACTGGATCAACAGTGTCAGCTCAGAGACGGGAACTCTTCGAAGTACTGCTTTGAAAGTACTGAGGAATGCAAGGAGCTCTGGTGTGAAAAGGACGATAATCCGTTGACATGTAGAAGCGATTCTCTGGCCTGGGCGGATGGGACACCATGCCGCAATAATACATTTTGGTGTCAAAAGGGTGAATGCGTAGCTCGCCAGGAAATCTCACGTCATGTGGTGCATGGCGGTTGGGGTCCTTGGAGTGAGTTCACACCATGCAGTTTGACATGCGGTGGCGGAATACAAGAATCCCAACGAGAATGTAACAATCCATGGCCCAGGAACGGAGGAAAATATTGCGAAGGAATTGGAAATAAGTATCGTTCCTGTAACACTCAGAACTGCCCGCCAGGATCATTGGACATTCGCGAGCAACATTGTAATTATATGAACGGATTAAATCTCGGCATTGAGGGCATTGATCATGAATCGGCAAAATGGGTACCGGAATACAACTGTAAGTCCTACAGTAAATATGCAACAATAACAAAGCAAAAAGCATTAACGAACCCATCTTTGTCATCTTATCTCAAATCTTTCGGTAGTAAATTCGAAGGACAAATGCAAATTGTTCTGCCGTCTCGAAGGCAATAGCACCGTTTTTAAATTCTCCAATAAGGTTACAGACGGCATCCCGTGTTCATTTGATAGTTTCGACAAGTGTGTTAACGGCCAGTGTCGGCCGGCAGGTTGCGACAACGTACTCGACTCGATGGCGAAGTCTGGTAAGAAGGATTGAAGTGGATGTGATGGAGTGATGGTCAGAAATTGAATATTCTTTTACCCTTTTTTATTATTTTTCTTTTATATTATATTGTTATTCTTTTATTATATGTATATTATATTATTGTACATATTATATATTATTCTTTTATTACTTTATGACAGATAAATGCGGCGTTTGCGATGGTAAAAATGACACCTGCGAAGATTACACGGGCATTTTTTATGTTTCTGATCTTTATAAAGTTCAGTCCAAATTGAAACCGCATCAATACTACGTCACTACTATACCGAAAGGTGAGTCCATAGATCAGTCATTACAAATGAAAACAGCTACAAAAACTACAGAAGGATAACTTTGGCAAACATTGATAAACTTTGGCAATTTATTACCATTTCATTAAAGGTGCTTCGAATATTCTTATCACACAATCCGATCATATTCGAGAAAATTATATCGTTTTGCGGGACGATAGCGACAACTACCTCCTTAACGGCAACAAATCAGACTGGAATCATACCGTTATCTTCTACGCAGGCGTCACATTAGAATATAGCGGACGGTATAGTGCCATTAAGCGTGTAAACTCT
Source organism: Conops quadrifasciatus (assembly GCA_949752815.1). Lineage (NCBI taxonomy): Eukaryota > Metazoa > Arthropoda > Insecta > Diptera > Conopidae > Conops > Conops quadrifasciatus. The sequence goes on from OX457077.1 coordinate 8,006,245, forward strand.
ACGTACTCACGAAAACTAACCCGTGATCTGGTGATCAAGGTAAAGGAATCTTGAACCAAATTCATTACTAACTAAATCAGTCGTATTTTCCATTTGCAGATTTTTTCCCACAGTATTTTAACAGGAAGGAACAACGATTCTGTCCTGTTAACCTACACGTACACGATGGCGAAACCAAATCTTACCGAATCTTATCATTGGGAGATGGAACAGTGGAGCAGCTGCAATGCACCCTGTAAGGGCAGCTCTTTCCGGCAGCCAGTGTGTGTAAGTTCGATGAAGATAGTGGCGCCAGAGCTCTGTAATATGACCATAGTACCGCAAACCGAGTATCGGTCCTGCAATACGGAATGCAAACTCTTGTAAGTTTTTGCTGTGGGAAAAGCGTGTCACCTGAAGTTTTACGATTTGATGCGTTAAATTTTTTTCTATAGTCTTGAAGAGATCGGAGGTTCGGAATGTTCGGCAGCGTGTGGCAATTGGGGAAGACGTGAGATAATCTATCGCTGCATCCAGTCAAACCCCGGCATTGCAGGTTGGAACGTTGTTGATCTAGCAAAATGTTTGTCCAAATCCGAGTTACTCTTATTTTTCGAGTTTAATCGGTTCCAAAAGTGTATCGAAGGTTGCTGGGCCTATACCGAGTGGACTCCTGTAAGCAGGATTAATGTCGATGAATGATAAAATCTAATTTCTGTTCCTCGTTCTCATTCTTTCTCTAGTGCTCGAAAACCTGCGGCGTTGGCATTCAAACGCGGGAAGTAGCCTGCTACTTAAATCGAACACGCATCAGTGACACATTTTGTAACTCCCGAAAGAAGAACCTTAATGATTTCTGGCGATTATGTGAGATTAAGACTTGCGATGATGATTTAAAAAATTATTCGGTAAGCCTTGGGATAAAATTTTCCCTTGTCTGTATTTGTAGTCATTTATTGATTTTCTCACTATCTTTCTGTCAGACAAGCGATGGCTCAATCATCAGTGACGAAGTGTGAATGTGCCTCTTCACAGTCCTTAAGGTCACTACTACTGCCCACAGTGCCCAGCAAAAAAAGTTGAAACATCAAACACGATTATCAAAATAAAATAAATTAAATAAACTATCAATTTTAGAACTATCAAATTTTAGAACTATTCATAAACGGCGACGCGTGTAGCATATTTCCACTTCAAGTCCAAGTTAATACTTTTATGATTTTTTTTTGTTAACGCTCTTTTATTTCTGCCTAAGAAATGGCAAATTTTTAATTTTTCAATTTGATTTTAAGCTATTTGGATAAAGTTATATTTACTACATAAAGTAGGCGTGGCAATGGCCAGATTTTTCCATTTTTAATTCCAAACATTCTATACGGACAAAAAATATTCGTGCCTAATTAGTAACAGGAGGTATTGTTTTATTAACAGTTTCATGTTTCACATGCTTCGTTACATACTAACATTATATTCTTACTTTTCTTATCTGTTCTCCGAAAGGAACCTTTTTGTTACTAACAAACCATTAATCCCGCTATACTTTTTTTAATCGTCACATGACAAGACGCTCTCCGTATCTATCTTTGTAAATATATAAAATCTTTAGTTTTAAGTAATTCTGTGAAAATTTAATAACTAATAAAATCAGTATCTTAAAAGTACTCAAAGAAAGTGTTTCATTATTTAACACCTGTAATCATAATTTCCTCAGACAGACAAGTCAGGTTAAACAGACCGGAATTTTCTGGGGAGAAATAGAAGTTGTTGTTGTTTTTTATTTGCTTAGGTAGAATTTACTGAAAGGTTGACTGCCAAACAAGCTGCTATACTCCGCTTGACCAGCGCACTTATTTTCTGTATACTTTGGCAAATCATCTCAGACTCACGCTTGAATAACTCTACAAATTATTAAAATTTGCTTTGAAAACCACTCCATTCTTTCTTTAGTGCTCTGGCGTTCTGGGAGGATCTGGAAATCCTCTGGCGTTAGCAGTCAAATGCGCGAAGTAGCCTGTTACTTTATTCAAACTCACATTAGTGACACATCTTGTAGCTTCGAAAAAATAAACTGAAGGATTTGTGGCGACTCTGTAACATTGAGCCTTTTGATGAGGCTTTAGAGAGTAATGGTTATTCGGTAAGTCTGAGAAGTTTTTCCTAAGGTTACTGCTGCAGACCACTAGGGCAATACGAAAAAAGTTCTAAAATCAAATACGTTCATTAAATCTAATTGAAAACTATAAAATCACATGTGTTTTTATGGATAGAAATTTTCAGTAAATAAATTTGGATTGGAAATTGGGCGTTTTGATGCACCTAAAAACAACAACAAGAACTACAACAGCATAAAGTTTCACACAGATAAAGTTTCTATGCGTTTCTTAAATTCTTGTTTTCTTAAAACACAACTCTCTCTCTCTCTCTCTCTCTCTCTCTCTCTCTCTCTCTCTCTCTCTCTCTCTCTCTCTCTCTCTCTCTCTCTCTGTCCCCTTTCTCTTACTCAAAGCTCTATCCTTCTGTTTATTTACATTTTTAAAGTTGTTACAGCTGCGTCTCTCTGCCGGCTTCGAAACTTTCTCGAAAGGTTTTAAAGTATTATTTTTTGGTGTTTTGAAACGAGTTTAAGGAAAGTGTGTTTGTGAATCTTTTGTTAGTAACACTGATACTTCTTAATTCGCGTAGTCCTGTACCTTTTACCAAAATCCTTTCACACGTTTTTCTATATTCATACGTTTTTCTATAGAAAGCAAACTGGTATTTGTTGTATTTAGTTATTGCTGTTGTAGTTCCTGTTGTTGTTGTTGCTGTTGGTGGTGTTATTATTACTTTCTATGCTGTCGATGTTTTTCATTTTGTTGGCGTATTTAAAATAGTTGGTGAAAATAATGTGAAAACTGAAAAGCACCAAAAAAGCTTGATACGAGTATACATAAATCATTGAGATTTAAAATTACAATATTTAAAATGGGTTGGTATCGAAATCCCGAACGATTTTATCCCCAACGATTAAATCCCCAACGAGAAAATCCCCAACGAGAAAATCCTGAACGAGAAAATCCCCAACGCGAAAATCCTGAACGACCAAATCCCCAACGAGAAAATCCCCAACAAGAAAATCCTGAATGACAAAATCGATTTTGTTTCAAAATTCAGAATTGATAAAAAAAAAGGGTCTTATGATCATTGATCTCAAAATCTCCACAAAGCGTCAACCGTTCATCATTCACAGAGAAACCTTCTTATATTATTGTACTGTATTATTAATATTATTACCATTAAACATCTTAATATTATAAATAATATTAATATGAAAAAAGATAATACTCTTCTAGATGGAAGGAATAATACTCTTCTAGAGTATACTTTTAAGTTACAAAAGTGTATAAGTTACTTATGCAATTGAGGAATTCATTTTGCACGCATGTATTTATGTATAGGTTTACACTGTAAGCCGAAAACTGCTGCTAAACCGAACTGCTGCGGCTTCTGTTGTTACTGCTGCTTTTGTGTCTGCTGCTTTTGGTTCCGCTTCTTCTTCCTTTTCTACTACGGTTACTTCTTCGAAACCTAAGTGTATCCAGCATGGAGAGTTAATTTCAAAAGTCAAAAAGTCGTTGTAAGTAAGAAAATTCGTAATTTACGACTAAAATCTTATGAGTCAGTGCAGTAGTATAATTTTTTTTATTGTTGTCGGGTTTGTTGCTTTTATTGTATGTATTTGTTGGTAGTCATCGCCATAAAAATAGCGACTTTTTTACTAAAACAAAACAAAAAAAGAAAATACGAGTATTTAAAAAAATAAAATATGTGTGATGACAAAAAACAACAAAATGATGATTGTATGTGTGTTCGAGTGAAGGCATGAACCAGCAATATAGTAGATGCTGGCAACCCCAGTGCCGCTGCTAAGTGACTAACGGCCCCGGCCGTTAAAAAAAAAATTACTTGGGGTCTTAATCAGTACAACCTGGGACTCCGAGCGTTGAACTTCTCAGCGTTGCTAAGTTTCGTCAATTAGGTTTAATGGGGTGAAAAATTTTAAAAATATTTTAAATATTTTAACCAAGAGAGTTTTGGTTTTTTTGTAGTGTAAAGAGTAAAAAAAAGCCGTTCTTTAAAAATTTTTTGAATTTTTATAGACAATTTTGCGTTGAAAACCTATTGATAAATTTTTTGTTTTTTTACAGAAAAAAAAAGTTTTACAAAACAAAACAAAAATATTTGAATATATGTATATCGACATTTTATTTCAGAACAGAACAGAACAAGCTTCTTTAATAAAACAATGTCAATATCTGTCAATTAATTATTATTACATTTGTTGATCAACCACTTTAACAGAGAGAAAAACCTACCAAAATGAATTTTTCGAAAAAAACACCTCGACAGATCGATTTGCAATCTCTCAATCTCCCTAATATGTCAAGATCAAAGAAATCCTTGGAGCCGTTTTCGACCTCAAAAAAGCTACAAATATACATACATATTTTTTAATATGTATGTATATTTTTTTTTTAAATATGTAAAATAATTATTATAATAAAAAAATTATTATTAAATATAATTTTTTAGAATTTTTATTTTTTTGAGTTTTCTGAAATACTTCTCAGCGCTTGTAAAAATTACTGCGTGCGAAACAGTATAAAATAATAAGATCTCTGTGTTGAAAATCTTTATAAGACCTTTGGTTTTTACTAATAATGAATTTATCAAGTATAGTATATTTATTTTTAGTTCACCTTCATCGATGATGATAGCCCGCATTACAGCTTAATAATATTTTAATATAATATTTTTTTTTTAATAATATTTTAAATAATTGAAAATTTTGTTTTACACTTCATAACAATTAACATTAGATATATATTTGCAATATCCGTACGTTTCAATAATTTGTCTAAAATCTTTTTCCACCAGAAAAAAAATTAACAGTTAGTTGGTCAAGGGCAACCATCTGATTCAGGACCGTGGGACATCACCTCACCTTGCTGATTTATAGCTGCGCTGCTCGGCCCCGTGACACCCGCCTGCCGTCGTGCCGCCACTGCTTAGAAACACTTTAGAAGAGCAAGCGAGCAACTTACTGCCAGCGAATTGCCGCGAGCGCGTCCCTCCAACAAGTGCCATCGAGTAGTAGGGAGCCATTTCATGTTGGTGCATTTTTGATTTGAGAGAGGGGGAGATTTTTCAACTTTTCCTCCGGAAACTTTTTGTTTTATGGTCTTTTATATCTTTTGCTGGCTGTTATTCGCACTACCGCAGCTACTGTCAAAATTTCACACACATGCACGCAAACACACACAAACGCGCGAGACACAAGCGAACACCAACAGCCAAACTCGTCGGAACAAGCTTGGAAAAGTGTAGGCGAAAGTTTTATACCAAGTTTTTGAGTTATGAGCATGAAAGTGGTGCAAAAATAAAATTAGACCTGTCATCATTGCGCTCTTCGGGGACTCGAATTTAAAACGGCGAAAATGTTTCCTGGATTTTGGATTTTTTTGAGTTTATATGCTTGTGCGTTGTTTACCAAATGTTAGTTGTTTGTTGTTTTTTTTTTGTTGGACTTGATTGAATTTAATGCGTTGCATACTCGTACATTGAAGAGAGAGATCCTTACGGAAGAGCATATGTACTTGTACTCGAATATGTGCTTGATTCGAGGTGTGTGCGTGCGTGTGAGTGTATGGGTGTGTCTATCCATATGCGTACAAGCATACATTCGTGTACCTTAAAAGTGTGCGTTTTTAAAGTTCACGCTTCGGTTGAGGTTTTCAAAATTGTTCAGCTGCGTTACTCTCAGCGCACAAAGCAATTAAGTCGAAATAAAATAAATTTAAATTTTTTACATTTTTTTATGCAAATTTTATGGCTTTACAAAGTTTTCATATAAAGTACAGCTTTTTATTACTTGGATGTTCTTTTGGTAAGAAAAAACCATTTGTCCTCTACATTATCTTTATTAGTTTAATTAAGTTAGTTAATCATACCAATGATATGATGATACTGGTCTTAAAATATTTATGAAACAAATTGGAGAATATTTTTTATGTTTATTTTTTTTATAAAACTACCTCTCGCTTCTTTATTAATCTCATCGCCTGTTCAATTTGGAAAAAAAATTTTGAATTAAAGCTTTGACGATTATATTCTCGTGTGCTGTAACTCCAAAGCAATAACGACAAAGATAATTGTCGGTCGGTCGATATTAATTGAATCGGTCGGTCCCCAATTCAGGCCTTATTTCATTTTGGTGAAATTTCATAGAGCCGAAATGCCACAAACCTCTTCATTAACCACTTGTTATGGTTATTATCAATGACTATGCTACGTGCGTTACCACGTCAGAATCGTTTATTCAAATAAAGTAGAACAAGAAAAACCATGACCAAAAAAATATATTTGCCGCGGGCCGCCACACTTTCTCTCTATTGAGTGTCCCTCTTCATGACTCACATATGACTCACACACACGCACCCGCACACACACACTCTCTAACTATCTATCTGTCTTGAGTAAAAGAGACCCTCTTTCTCAAACTTTATTCTCGACATTCTTGGTCCACTATTGGTCATTGTGTGTCAGTCTAATTACAAAAGTTTTTTAATAAAAGTAAATCGCATTTTATTTACTGTTGTTATTGTTGTTGTTGGTCATTTCCTGATACCGGCTGTCAAATCCATTTGGAACGAAACTTTGAATGGCTACAGTCTGGCAACAAAAAGAACAACAACCTAGCAATGGGTAGTAGCGCTAATAGCGAGTGAGTGAGAGCGAACGTTATTGGTTGGAGGGGAGCATGTTTTATGGGTGAGTAAATGTCATGACATTTCATTTTCAAGCTTCGTAGTAACTTATTTTACAACATTTCTTTTTCTCTTCAGCTCTTTAGTTGGCGCTGTTGTTGTTGTTGCGGACGCCTCCAGTAAAACTTATTGACAGCAACTGCCAGACTGTTTACAGCTGCATTGAAAGCAACATGATGATCGGAAAACGATGACGGAAATGATGGTAGAAACAGCAAAACCAAAACAAACAAACAAGGAAAAGTGAGAGAGAGTAAGAGCAGCAGTGAGTGTTTTGGGATCAAAGACGAATAAATGAAAGAAATAACTTCATCTCTCATTGACGACTAAGCGTACAATAATCAACCTGATACAATCCGGAGTGAGTGCGGGCACAATAGATAGCTCGAGTAGCAGTGCTACGGGTCAAATGTGCCACGCACGCGTGACGCGGACGGCGACGGCGACGGGCATGTGGGTGGCAATTGTTAATGAATTGCAATTCGTCAAAAAAACAAAAAAAAAACAATCAAAACTCTCCAGCAAATACAACACCAACAACAACAAAGTGAAGAAAATTCAGTCAATTTGAACTGAGTGCTTGCTATCATAATCGTCTGCTGCTGCGGCTCATCATCGACGCACTCAATGTTCTCTTTTTTACAGCGTTGCATTATGCGAAGTTTCATGGGGCGCTACGCTTAACAGAGTTGCCAACACAAGTTACTTGATCGTTAAAAAAAATAACAAATAAAAAAGGAGTATCATTTTCTTGTAAAAATGCGTTAAAAAAGACATCATCTTGCATTTCAGTCATGCTCATCTCATCTCATGCTCAGGACTTTCTTCTCGAAATAACAAGAAATAAATCTCGAAATTACTTAAAATTTTAATCAGAAAAGAAATTAATAAAAATATGTATATGTTTATTTGGATGGTCGGAAAAGTCATGACGCATTTTCCTAACATGTAAATTTCTGCGAGTGCTACAGTTATTCCCTTTTACATATGTTAATGTTACATGCGTCGCTTAGAAAAATGCAAAAACCAGAAACCAAAATTAATTTTTGGTATTTTCTAATTTTTGTAAATTTTAATATCTAGAATAAATATGTATATTTTCAGTTATTAAAGGAATATTTTTTCCTCATTATTTGGGTTGGTAACGAAATCCCGAAAGACAAAATCCCGAACGACAAAATCCCGAAATACAAAATCCCGAAATGACAAAATCCCGAAACGACAAAATCCCGAAATAACAAAATCCCGAAATTACAAAACTAGTTTTTCGGTATTCTCCATCTTCTTGAACATTTTAAAACCACTAGCAAACAATTCCAAGAAATAATAAAAAATTACTCTTATTTTACTTCTCTAAAATTATTATTAAAAAATTAAAAAAAACATTATTAAAAAAATTTTAGCAGAGACCTCTCGATAATGTGAGGTTTTTTGCATACAGGTTTTTTCGCGTATTGGCAGCCTTCGGCCGCGGCAGGGATCATAACCCTCAATCAGCAAAATCCTCACGGTCATGTGAAGTTTTTTGCATTCAGGTTTTTTCGCGTATTGGCGGCCTTCGGCTGCGGCAGGGATCATAATCCTCAATCAGCAGAATCCTCAAGGTCATGTGAAGTTTTTTGCATACAGTTTTTTTCGCGTATTGGCGGCCTTCGGCCGCGGCAGGGATCATAACCCTCAATCAGCAAAATCCTCACGGTCATGTGAAGTTTTTTGCATTCAGGTTTTTTCGCGTATTGGCGGCCTTCGGCTGCGGCAGGGATCATAACCCTCAATCAGCAGAATCCTCACGGTCATGTGAAGTTTTTTGCATACATGTTTTTCTGCGTATTGGCGGCCTTCGGCCGCGACAGGGATCATAACCCTCAATCAGCAGAATCCTCACGGTCATGTGAAGTTTTTTGCATATTGTAGATTATAACCTTCAGACAACAAAATTCTCTCGATATTACAACTTTGCTTGTCTGCCATTGTAAAAAAAGGCAAGTAGGCGCGTACTACGCTTCGAAAAAAATTGTGACTTAAATGTCATTTTTTTATTAATTTCAAATTTTATTTCGTGATTTTCGGGATTTCTCATTTCGGTATTAAAATTTTTCGGGATTTTGTCGTTTCGGGATTTTGTCGCATCGGGATTTTGTCGTTTCGGGATTTTAAAATTTTTCGGGATTTTGTCGTTTCGGGATTTTGTAATTCGGGATTTTGACTGTCTCCCCATTATTTTGGTTCTTCTATACTAGAAAGACCTTCTTCAGCCTTTCAGTAACGATAAACTGTAAAAAACTATAACTTTTTATTACTTAACCGCATTTATAACGATTGATTGAAATTGTTTTTATTTATAACGTGAGAGAAACACACATTTGAAGATTCTGACAAAAAATATTGAAGCTAAGATGATAAATATTGCCCCATATAATACTGGTCTGGTCTTGCAGTATCGAACTTTCACCTTTTGCTGAATATTCAAGACTCTTTGCGTGGTCGTGGAGTTTTAATATAGACAAGGCTGTAAATCAGCATCTTGTTCAACTTGTAGCTATTAATGTTGCTGCTGGAAGATGGCGCGAATTTGCGTAATCCTTATTCATTACATAAATAAATACATTGTTTGAACAAAAAAGACACTGAAGATAACCGGAATCGGATTGTCTTCAAACAAAACTTAAAGGATAACGGAGGTCTGTTATGACTTTATTTTAACCAACAAAAGAAATGTGTCTTTACTTTTCCGACAATCAAATAAAACACATTTTTTTGTACTGATGGCATCTCCGTTTGCCAAACATACTTATATTCTGGTAGATCATACAGAACAACAACAAAAATCATGCTAATCTACTCGAAAACCACCTCTCCCTCTCTCTTTTCCACTCTCTCTTGCATCATAGCTCCATAATCATCCATAAAACTCATTTGTTATGTTTATTTTGCATTGCTCCTTCTTCGCTTCTTCGGTTCGGCAACTAAAACAACAACAAAAACAACTAAAAGAATAATAATAATGTCGAATTGCAATAATGCTCTGACAACAATGACAACGGAAGCAGCAATAACAACAGCGACAACTGTTGAAACGATGGAAAATAGCTACAAACATGTCATCATCATGAGCCTCGTTTGTCAAAGCTTGCTTGCCGTGCTTTTGTGGTTGTTGTTGTGGTTGTTGTTGTTGCTGCTGCTGCTGCTGCAATTTCGCTTGCATAATTAGCTGTTTTAAAAATGGCTATCATTAATTTTCTGTTTCTGTTTCCGGTCGTAAACGCAAGCAAACACGTATATAAACACACAGAGGCATACACCCGCACACACACACACACACACACACACACAGGCACACGAACACACTTACTGCAAAATGCGAAGTAGCGTTTGGCCAACGAAACCATTTCGCGAAAAGCGCTCAACCATCAAATTTTTTATTTTCATGGCGGATTCATTTACATTTCGAGTTGTTGCAATTGTTGTTGTCGTTATTATTATTATTGTTATAACGATCTTTTTTACACCCCCTCCCACTTCCCTACTATCCGTTGTTGTAGGTAGTAGTTAAATTTTTTGCGTTGTCTCTTCTGTCTCTCTCACTCTAGCTCTCGGCTGCAACAAGTTAAAAGCATTTTGACAGCCACTCTTTTGATTATTGCAGTTGTTTGCGTTGTAATTGCCCTCAATGTTGTTCTTGGTATTGTTGTTGTTGTCGTTTTTTACAGTTGTTGTTGTTGTTATTTCAGCGTTTAGTACCTTCTCATATTGCTCGCATTGAAAACAACACTTAAAATTACACGCTTAAATTGCTTTCATTTTTTTGTCGTTCTCTTCGCATTTTCCTGGCAAATCGAAATAAATTCATTTTTGAAGCAGTTCGTACATGTCGGAATATCAACACTACAAACAGTTAAAAGTCAAAAAATATCATCCGGAAGGAACTGTTTGACAGACAGACCATGTTGCATCACGTTGATCTCATTATGATGATTACACGTAAGTTTTGTTTTCGGTAATAAAAAATTTATTTCGTCACTTTTTTCGTCAAAAATCAACAGTAGGTAAACAAGTTTAAATTTTAGTTTTTATTTTTAAATTTAAACGTTTTATTTTTTTTTTTGTTCTTTTGCTGTCCGTTTGACAAGAGTAATTAATGCTCAAAGAATGCTCAAAGAGTGTGTACTTTTGTGATAAGTATTGTAGAAGATTCTGAGACTAATCTTTTCTTTTAAAGATAGCATTGTTATTGTTTGTCTTTTTTCAAACTTTTTATTTTTTTTTATAGACGCTAATAATTTTAATCAGCAGAGAAATGCAACAATTTTGTGGAAATTGCTGATATTTGTATTTATAATGAAATACAAATTTCATTTGTATTAATTACTGCTTTTACAAATAGTAATTTTTGCAGCAGCAGCAACTATAATTGTTGTTGTAGTAGTAACTGCACAAGATAAGAATATTAAATAAATAGAACAATAAGATTATAATAATTAACTTTCGTTAAGTCAAGTGTTGCTTTACAACGAACCGTTTGTACATTAAATTGTCGCCCACGGCGAGTAGAATGTACTCGTTGGTGCGACCACGAAATCGAGCCCATAAACAAAACAGTGATGGTTGTTGACAGCCAGAAGAGGGAGAGAGAGAGAGAGAGAGAGCAGAAGATCGTTTATTACGACATGAAAGAGGGACTATCGAATTAGTGTAAGGAAAAGGTATAGACGGCTGGTGTTGGCCAGTCTTGTAGTAGTTAACTTGTTGTTGGTTGCATGGTTGGATGGTTTTGGGAACGTGACATGACAGCGAATACATTATTGCAGACGAAACAGCAACAAACTGTCTGGTCTATGTATTTATTTAGGCTTCAATTTCGTGCTCGTGCTTGTAATTGCTCGAAGCGATTTGGGGGCAAAAGTTTCGGTAAGCTACAAGAGCCATTCCATTCACGGAGTAACAGCAGGTGTTTGTTTTTAATATTATAGCAAGAACAAGAACAACAAAAACAACAATAACTACAACAACAACATGCGAAAACAATGAGGCCACATAATAAAGAAAACAATGATCACAAGAACAACAAGAACAATGACAAAAACAGCAACAAAAACAAGATTAAAATCAACAACAAAAGCAGCAACAACAAAAATAACGTAAACAACAACAACAACAACAAGGAAAAGACGACACACAGGATGCGAAATCATCACTCGTGTGTTTTCAGCATCTTCGTAGAGTCTGCCTTTTCTAAAGCTTCAACCGCACTGTCATGGTCCTTCTCGCCGCAGCTCGTCTCTCGTCTCTCCGCGCTTCTCTTCTCCTCACTCACTTCGTCATGACAATGAAAAATTTGTGAAAATAATTTTCCAAAAATTATAAACAGCTGAAGAAACAGTCTGCTCGGAAGCTGGGACGGACAGACCGATCTACCGACCGACCAAATTTTAATATTAAAAACATTTTGGCGAGAGCTTGTAGAGAGGTTGATTATCGCCGTTAGTAATTTGTTACGGTTCTTGCTGTTGTTGTTGTTGTTGTTTGTGTTACTGTTGCTGGTTATTATTTTAGCTTCTGGCTTTTTGGACTCTTTGGTCTGGTCTTAACTTGTTTCCGGTTTCGTGTGAAGTGCTGGAGGTTATTTTATTATAGTGATTGCTGTTGTTGCACTACAAGTGCTAAAGTTTACAAAATGGATGAACTCCATGGATGTAAAATGAGTATTTAGCGAATGAGTGGCAACATTTTTTTATACAAAGGGAAAAAAGACAAAAGTGTGGAGAGTCGGAGTGATTGCTATAGCAGGGATTGTATTGCCATCTAACTATATACTTGGGTTGGATAAGCACCTACACTCTTATAAATTTTTACTACTACATTAAATGTAGGCAACTGGTTTTTAGTGTACAATTGACTTTAGTAATTTTACTACCAAAAATGTGTACATTTTTCATGAAAATATGTAAATTAACAGGTTTTTGGGACAAAAAGTTTGTACCTTTTTCACATATAAAAAAGGGTAATTTCGCATATAAAAAATATAAACTAAATACGTTCTAGTGTGTAAATAAAATACACTTGACTTTAGTAATTTTACTACAAAAATGTGTAAATTTATCATAAAAATACATAAATTTATACGTTTTTGTGAAAAAATTGTAAATTCGCATATAAGAAAGGCTAAATTCGCGTATAAAAAATATAAACTAAATACATTTTAGTGTGTAAATAAAATACCCTGGACTATAATAATTTTACTACAAAAATGTGTAATTTTATCATAAAAATTACATGAATTAACAGGTTTTTGGAACAAAATGGGACAAATTCACATATAAAATAGGGTAATTTCGCATAAAAAAATACAAACTAATTACATTCTGGTGTGTAAATAAAATACACTCTACTTTAGTAATTTTACTGCAAAAAATGTGTAAATTTATCATAAAAATACATGAATTTATACGTTTTTGTGAAAAAATGGTAAATTCGCATAAAAGAAACGCTAAATTCGCGTATAAAAAAACGCTAAATTCGTATATAAAGAGGTTTTTGTAAATAAAGATTCTGTTCAATGGTGAAGGTTTCGAAGGGCATCCTCACGAACGTTTTTCGTTCCCTGCCAAGGGACTCATCAGTGAGTCATAAAATTGAGTATCGTAAAAATTTGAATATTTTATTTTAAATTGTCATAAATTTAGTATCCATAAGGTTACTGAATTATTAGCTAGATTTCATCTTGAAATCGAAGCGCTCGTCCAGGAATCGAACTCGTATACAGCAAACCCTCCTACAACGCGACACTTCTACAACGCGTTGGCGCTACAACGCGATTCATAAATTGAGGCAATTTTTCTCACAACGCGATTTTTTTCCTACAACGCGATTAAAAAAATTTTCTTTCTTAAAAAAAAATCACTTTTCTCGGAATGTTTAAAATTTGACAAATTTGACATTTAACATTTGGTTGTTTTGTATAAATTTGTAAGTAAAAAATTAACTCCGTTTTTGAATGAAATGGACTCGTTTACTTACGAACCTATCCCTTGTTCCAATAGTTCAGATTCGGATATAGCACCAGGAAAACATTCGCGGCATAATCCGTTTAGCAGTGATGACGAAGAATTTGCATAAATAATATGCATCAACATTTCTTTTTATATTTGAATTTTTATAAATTTGAATTTTTATTTAGTTCTTAATTTTTAAAAACGTGAATTATTTTGTTTTGTTTTATTAATTTATTATAATTTTATTGAAGGATTTGTAATAAAATCTTGAACATTAACTTATTAAAGTTTCGTTTTATTAATTTCAATGCAGTTTTTTATACTTGGAACCTAACCCCCTTTGTTCTATAGAGTTCATGTCTCCTACAACGCGATTTCCTACAACGCGACGTTTTCTAAGAACGTATCTGTCGCATTGTAGGAGGGTTGACTGTATATTAAATTTAAAAGATCACTTACCTGTTATTCACCCTTTTTCTTCTTTATATTTTTCTATTTTTAAAAGTTTTTTTTTGTTTTATTTTAACACAACCGAGCACATTGCTTTATAGTGCTTTTCACTTACAAAAAAGTGAAAAATTCAAAAACATAAACGATTCAGTAATTAGATAAAAAGTTTAATATTTTTCTTTAGCTAACCAAACTGAATCAGAAAAATTAATTACAAAAACCACTGAATAGAGAGCTCACGATAATAATACCATTTAGCATAATTCGACGATTAACAAGTGTTTGCACGAGTGTTTTAGTCGGAATTCATAAGACTAGTTTAGTTCACCGATTCATTCCAGTGGAGATTACGATGGCAAACAGTAAGAATTTCTTTTTTTTATATATTTTTATTATATTTAATTTAATTTATTTTCTTTATTTATTTATATTTCACACATATTACACATTTTATTATTTTATATTTATTAATTTTACTATTATTTCTATTTCACTTGTTTATTTCACTTTTCACTTTTATTCACTTTATACAAAAACTGGATTTGGATTTTTATGGATTGTTAAGTACAACTTTTGAGAATCGCCGAGAAAAGATTTTATACGCATTTTTAAGGAACATGAAAGGAAGTACGTAGTTTAAAGCCTTTCTCAGGAATTTCATCAAGAGTAAATCCGAGTAAATTTTAAGCTAAAATTTTATTTCTGAGTCCACAATCTTACAATAAAATATTCTCAAAAAATGGGCGTGGTCCGCCTACTGGTACTATACCATATAGTGAGGTTTTAGGTAGGAAAAGCAGTGTTGTAGATGAGTTAAACCATCAAAATGTACTATCTGTAATATAATGAAAGTAGGTGTCACCCGCCCACTTTCTGTCATCACTTCGACGGATGCGGGTGTACGGTATATGAGCTTCGGCCAGGTAGAAATTAACGCTCTTATTTGCTATTTATTGTTTTTATTTGTGATTTTGAAAATGGACGCATAACTAATTTCGTATGTTAATTGGGTATTTGAGATTACTTAATAATCACCCATATATATTATTTGTATATTCCTGTGATATTTATCAAAGAAAAATATATATCATGGTGTTTTGGGCCATTTTATCATTTTTTGGGCCATATTTATTAAAAGCAGAAAGAAAAGTTAACCGATCATGCGATTAACTCCAACCATAAGATAGAGCTATATATTTTACTAAAATATCGTTGTCCAAAGTAAAGCTCTTAACAGTGGTATCCATAAAAAAGTAGGTATACATTTCATTCATTCATAGTTATACATTCAGTCTGTTGCAATGATTTGTTAAATGTGAAATTTAAACGTAATTACAATAATAAATAATGACAGAAGAATAGAAGATACATAATAATATCGATATGTACTGCTACAATTTAAGGTTTTCCAATATGTCAAATACGTTGACAATATGACAGACAATAACACCCCCCGCCCCCTCCCCAGCAAATTGCATATCTCTATCTAGATCACAATTATTTTGCCTTGCGACTAAATTGAATAAAAACAACAGGCAGCTATCAAGATATGGATTCCTCGCTGTATCTAAAAAGGCCTCTAGCAATCAATGTCTAACGCTGTCTCTAACCATGTCTCTGACCATGACTCTACCACTGCTTTCAACACTGTCTCTATCCGCGTCCCTAAAACTGCTTCTATGAATATATAATTGCCTCTATCACTGCTTCCCCCCCCCCCCATCACTGCCCTTTGGCATACAATATTTATTAATTATTGAATGCTAATAAATTTTTGGCAAATACTCGCTCGCCGTCGCGCCATTATAAGATTGCTTGTCAAGCGGTTAAATAGAATAAATTTTCACATAAATTAAGTAGATGAACAGAGAGAGCTCTTACCTCCCTCGTTCGCTTCTGCTCTTCTGCGTTTTTTAACCTTCTTCCTCTTCTTCGCGATGGTACGCCAGCGATACACGCCATTCGAGCGAAAGTAAGTGGTTGAATATCCGAATATCCGCATCCGCATGTGAATATGCATAAATGCGCTAGTGATGCGGGTGTGAGTGTGTGTGTGTGTGTACATTAGCAACGAATACTGTGGTTAGCTAATTGCATAAATGTTTTGTTAATAAATCTGGTCGACGAAAGTGCCGTGAAAATTAATTAAAAATTCATGTGGCAGATGGTTAAGGAAAATGCTGCAGAAAATCATGCCGCAAAGTATGAGTAAAAAAAATCGAAAATGGGCAAAATTAAGAAATACCAGCAGCAAAATGTAGGAATATTAAACACGTAGATATATCAAATATAACCAAAGGGTAGGAAGGAAGGAAGGTAGGAAGGACGGGATTACGAAAAGGAAAGAAAGACAGAAGAGGGGGTTAAAAGAAAAAGAACACAAAAAGGAAATAGGACAAATACAATAAACCTCAATATTCCAATGAAAGGAGGTTAAGGAGCAAAAAAAAAAAATTCGCAGAAAAAAAATTCGCTAAAAAAATTCGCAAAAAACCTTCTCAATTTAAATTATCCTTTATTGGCCTGTGTCAAATTGTCAAAAAATGTAATTGTTGCCATCGTTCGTTAGCAATTTAAATTCTATTCGAAATTTTTTCAATTAAAATCTATCAAAAAGGTTCGACTGATTTCATACGCGAAATAGCCGAAAGCCAGAAAAAGAAGAAGAATGAACAAATGAAAATAATCGAAAGCTACAAGAAGAATGAATAAATGAAATGCTAATATATGTACATAATTGGAACCATTAGCAACATTATTGCGAATAAGGCCAATTAATTGCTTGGCATCAGCTTAGCCTTTTTATGTGAAGTCATATAAAATGGATTAAGAGAAAATTGTCGAAAAAAATCCCAGAAATCCTTTAATGAAGGAGACACTCGCACTCAAAAGAAGAAACCCGATCGCGTGTGTGTACTCGTACACACACACGCGCGCTCAAACGCATTTGCCTACCCCGGTAGGAAAGTGTCATGTATGATAAACTATGCCTTCGTAGTTCATGTCTCTGACAAAACATAAATCGATCATGCATGACATTTCAACATCGTGAATGAGTTAAATATTGACAAGTCCATACCAGAAGACTACGCTGCCACAAAGAGCCAAAGACTATATAAGAATTGTCATCCATGATTGAAGGCTAACAATAGATGGATTTGTCACTTTCTTCCGTTTTCAACACATTAAACTTCGACACATTTACCTTTAGTGTTATTTATTATGACTAGCTAGGTTTAAAGACCAACGCTAAGAGAATGAAAGCTACGTGTTTGTCGATGATTTATGAAAACTTTGTCATAAATCAATTTTTGAAACTGCAGTAACTAAATGTATTGTCGGTGATAAACGGTCATATATAAAGGCGACAGAATTAGCACTTTTTAACATTACATTAACATTTTTAACACTTTCAATACTTTTTAACATTTTTAACAGTACAGCTGACAGTACACATTACCATGGTCATGACTTTTTATAGTGTTGATACATATTTTATTGCGCATTTTTTTTTTTAACGAAACAATTTTTTTTTTTCGAAAACGACCTGCTTTCCTACAGGGTGGGTCTTAGCATTTGTACACTTAGCATAATATCGCTCCGCCATTTGAAATTCTATTTGTGCAAATCGTTCTCATTGTCCTCGTCGTCGTCGTCGTGTAGAAATTTTTGTAATCTACTCTAATCAATGCACTTTGCGGCAAAGAGAGTTACAAAAAAAAAAACGTGTACGAAAACTACTCAACACAAACACAAGCAAAAACAAACAACACTCTCAAAAACACACCAACGATAGAGACAAATAAATTTGAGCTTAAATTGCATTCGGTGCGTTGGCGAAACGGAAACGGAAGTGCAGACAAAACTACTAAACCTTGCATGCGGGCGAATTGTGTCAATGATTGTAGGAGAGCGGTGAGAGAGGAGCGACAAGGAGAAGCACAAAGAGGAGTTGATGACGCAAAAGGATTTGAAATTCTTGGCAATTAACAACAAAGACAACAACAACAACAACAACAAAGACAACAACAACAACAACAACAACAAAGACAAAGACAACAACAACAATAATAATAATAATAATAATAATAATAATAATAATAATAATAATAATAATAATAATAATAATAATAATAATAATAATAATAATAATAATAATAATAATAATAATAATAATAATAATAATAATAACAACAACAACAACAACAAAAACAACAACAACAATAATAACAACAACAACAAACAAAACAACAATACTAATAAAAACAGCAACAACATCTACAACGATAATAACAAGAACAACAATGTTAACAAAGCAACAGTAGCGATAATCAGCGCAAATGAAAAAATAACCGAAAACTGTAATAGAAATAAAAAGGAATGAAAATGAAATGGAAATGGAAAGAAAGAATAAGACATAGTACATAGTCGTATGTACATATGTATTATGTTCATTCAGCACACCATCCTCACTCTTCCATCCTTCCATCCTCCCCTCGGCGCTCATTATGAGCGTCAAGTGATTGCTACATATCCACAGTTTGTGCGTTAAAAGGAGTTAAAAGAGTATAAAATTTCACAAAAATTTGAATATTCATAAAATAAATTCAATATAAACACAAGCATTAAAACAAAAAACGAAAAGAGTGTGCCGAGGAAACCCAAACCTAGCGTCCCGAGCAAAGCATTACAACGCAAAGCATCGCTTCACATCGCAACGCATCGCAACGCAACGCATCGCAGCGCAACGCAACGCATCGCAACGCAACGCATCGCAACGCATCGTATCTGCATATCATCAAAGAAAACGGAACGCAAAAAAATATGATTCAACCACGAAAAAATCAACAGCGAGCAGAAAGAGAAAAACTTTGCGGGGGGGAAAATGTAGGTATGCTTCTGCGGTGAACGAGCAAAGGCGGCGCCTTTACATTAGCATCTCTAAGTACCCTCAAGCATCAAAGGGTACTTTTTCCTCATTGTTTGCCAGCAAAAACTGTCAAATGAACACGTTTTTTCTCTCTCTATCTTTTATTCATTCTCGCAAGTAAACACACAGTTTGACGCATGAGGGCATTTCGTTGCTGTTGTAAACTTCAGCTTCACCAGTAGCATCAGCATCAGCACCAGCAGCAACAACATGATGCAAATGCGTGTCGCAGAATTAAATTCTAACATTTATTCTGTAACGGAAAAACACTGACGTTGATTATCGTCACGACATGAAAATTAGAGAACGTACATAAAAATTAAAATAAAATTATTTTTTTCCCAGTATATGTATGTAAATGATAGTCAAACAGAGTTACCAGATCTGGGTGACAGCTGTCTAACTGTTTGTTAACTGGATGTTCTTTTTTTTCCATCGCATGAAATCTTGAAATTATATTTTTAAGGTTTTAAATGCGAAGTTATTACTTTGGTTTTTGCAATCGCTGGACTATATGAATAACCTAGATACTCTATGTTTTTAGTTAGTTCTTTTTTTTCTCCGTTGGATGGCATCTCAGACATTTGTGTTATTACAAATAACCATATTTCCTATCGATTTTAAAAATAGAAAATTGCTTGATCATAATACTTTAATTGGATGTTTTGGGGGTGAGGTCACCCTCTCCACTAATGTCAAAAATCCATTTAAAAATATTTCCTCTTGATTGCCACACTAAAAATTTGTTACCTCCTTTCGTCGATGATATCAAATAATATCAAATCGAAAGCGCAATTTATCGTTTCACGAACTCTATAGGAATAAGCACGTTTTCTCCGTATCTCGCTTCTCTTGACCCTATATGTGTGCTATCTCTACGAATTTACTGTTGTTTCACATCTTTCGTGACGATTTTTTACCCTGTTAGCCCTCTGCGAACAGCCACGACAATTCTATACACGGCGCGAAACCTAATAGGAATTTTTATAATCTTTATCGCTCTGGAAAGCCGAAAATATTAGCTAAATAACCCTTTTTAAATAACAAAAATCCATAAAAAAGTTTGAGAGTAGACTTTATTTCCGTGATTACAAAAAGTTACTAAAAGTTAAGAGCTTTAGTGATTTTTTTATGATTTGTTTTTAAAATCTTTTTTTTTTTCTCTCATAATAAGGCTTATGTTAACTCATAAATTTATTTATGGATTTTAATTATTACCGTGGAGTAATCAAGAGCTTTAAATCAAGGCTTTCAAGAGCACGATTTTATAGCAAACCGTTTAGCCAAAAAAAAAAAAAATTATTATAGCTAAAGTAATCTCAAAAACACTTTTGTTACTTAAATAAAGGCATAATACGAGTATATTTTCGAGGTCTTTATTTTCTACATAATTAACTTCATGAAATGTATTTTGAGAAAACCTATTTTGTAATCAATGCGAATATGATTTTTAGCGTTAGTGTTATGTTACGAATATTGTAGATACAGCAACTATTATAGTATATTGGACTATTATAAGTATATTATAATGGACTGTTATAAGAACAGTCTATATAAGTACATTGGACTATTTAACAATTGCCGCCTTCTCTAGTTGCCGCCTTCTAAGTTACGTGTTAAGCTTTAAAAGCTTAATTTTTTTATTTTCTCTGCCAATCTGCAGAGTTGTAAAGTGACGTCATACGGATTAAAAGCTAACATGAGGCATGCTACTATGGTATAACAGTTAAGACTACAAAAACTTCTAAAGGTATAAAACTTACTTCTCTGTTATACGAATATCAATCCGTATAACCGTAGAAGAGTAATTATCATGATGGTTTGCTCTGGCGAAGCAAAAACAGCAAAAACGTATATATATATTAATCTTGTACTCTTTTAATATTCTGCAATTTTAAGGGTATGCCTTTTTGTATATAAAATGATTTCAACGTATTCATTCTTCATTCGGTTCGGTATTTTTTTTTGTTTTGTTGGCTTCGTCAAAGGAACAATGAAAGGAGAATAAGTTTCGAAACAGACTAACAACAACAACAGGGCGCGATGAAGAAGTGTGTACAACAAAAACAATGAGGCAGAATGTTATGGCTTTGAAATTGAGGGTCAATGTGCTCAACGAATCAGTCCTACATCAACAATTTTCTACGATGAAATTGGAACTTATGCGATATTTATATACAGAACAAAAACAAGAACAATGTAAAAAAACAATTTAATGCGAATCTGCAGAATTATTAGGATTCTCTTCTTAATAATAGGATGATATTTCCTAAACTGTGGCATTCATAAACTTGTTATAGGTATCATATTAAATTTTTAAATACATTTCTTCGAAATCTGCTTTCCTATTCGAGATATTATGATAAAAAACGGTGTTTTATCGAAAAAACTGCAATAAAAGTATACTTTTCCGATAAAATTTTAGAAAGCACAATCGTCTAGCTTCATGCAATAGTTTGGTAAAGAAGTTATTAGCTTTATAAAGATGGATTAAATTTTTTAATAAAGTTCAGCAAAGAAGATTTGAAAATTATGATATCTGTAAAATTAAAGGCTTTGGGCATAAATATTTTATTACTTAAAATACAAGTAAAAATATTAAATGTGCCTTTAAACGTTACGATAATGTTGGTAATACTTTATAAGATATACCTTCGCCTAAAATTTTTATAAGTTGATAAGTTCATAAGTATTTTTATCACATACAACTCCTAAACCAGATGAGAACTGCCGTAATATCTTTAATCTTTATATTAAGAATAATATTATAAAGAATAAAGCATGCGGTATGCATACCAAGTTCATAATTGTATTCTTATTGAAGTCTTGTATTCAGTTTTTAATTTAAAATCTCTACTTATACTATATATTACTTTAAATATTAAAAATATCGTATTCAATATGAAAACAATAACAATAAACAAAGTTAATTTCATTTCATGTTAATATATTGACGTACAAACAATTATAATATGATTAATGTACGATATATTAATTATAAATTATTTTTAATAATTCCTTCATAATTTCTTAACAATAAATCCTTTCGGAATCCTATATCGTCATATAATTCTCATTTTACAAAAAAAAAAAATATTAAAATGAAACAATTAATTTTTCCACAAAAAAACTAAATTTGCAACAAAAAAATAATTAAATTTAACCTTCTAACAAGAAAATTCCCGAAATCGAATAATATTTTTTGTTTTTATAAACTAACAATTGCGAATTATATTCGAAATAGAGAGGAAAGATAGAAATTCAAACCTCTCTTGAAATTTCGTAATTGTGATATCGAAAGAGAGAACAAAGGAAGGAATAGAATGAAAATAGTATGATTGTGATGTTATTAAATTTGAGAAGGACTTCGAAAAGAGAAGAGAGAGCGATAGAGAATAGGGGAAAGTTAGAGAGAGAGAGAGAGAGAGGCAAAAACGTGAGTGTAAAAAATGGGGAAATTAAGGACTTCTAGAATTGTGTGCTCTTGTTCCTTTAAGAGAAAGAGTGTACAGTGTACATGAAAACTGTAAAAATAATCAAGACTTTTTTACTCTTCGTCTTCCAAAAACACGTCTGTCAAGAGAGCAAGAATCTAACAGTTCTGAAAGCTCGAACTGCAGTAAATTGCGGTTTCTTTGAGAGCTTTTGCTTCACTGTTAAAATTTCATGCTATAAAAATATCTATATGCATACATATGTAACATTCTATTTTATTTTTCTTACGGTATCGGTTTTTAACAGCAGGACTTTCCATAACATTAAATTATTCACATTATGTAAAGATTTAAAAGGAATAAATTTAAATTCTGGAGCCATTGAATTTAATGGTAACTTTGCCAATTGCAAGACGTACCTTATAATATTTCTCTCTCTTTCGTAATATTAGGTGCATACTCATATTACTGTATGACTATTCAAACTATGCTGACTGACAGTTGTGTCAATGACACAGATTAAAAAAAAATTTTTTATCAATAAATTTGTTCTAAAAATTTTTGTAACATTTAATCCAAAGCTATGTCAGATAGCTTCTCTTGAAGTTCAAAAAAACTAATTGGAATTATAAGTAAAAATATAAAATAAAAGAAGTGGAACAAAAACACTCATCGCTTTAACAAAGAAGCAACTATCGATATTTCTTTTATTGAACTCAATCAGTCAATAATCATTTAAGTCATTATGAACCAATTAAAGCTTCAAATGATATCGTACAATGATAACAATGGACGACAAGATTTCTATTAAGTATCGACTAAATTCGAAAACAACAGAAGGGTAAGAGTAAGCATTACGAAAGAAAACTAAACACGTAAAATATGAAATGAAAGCAGTGACCAATATTAATAACAACAACAACAACAACAACAATAAGAACTCCGGCTAACGCAATCCATATATTGGTTATATCGAATTCCAACTAATTATAAATCGTGCACGGTATGGAGGAGGAGGAAGAGCGTGTACAAAGATGAAGTAGAAGAAGAAGAAAATAATGAAAATAAAAGAACAAGAAAAAAAAGATTAGTAAGAAGAACTAAACAAAAACAAGCAACCTGATACGACATTAATAGAAGTAATAAACAATCTTGACTCAGAAGGGCAGCAGCAGCAGCAAAGAAAGAAAAAAGACGAACGACGAGCATAACGATGAAGAACAAGCAGGACGGCACATACAGGGAATAATTAATAATAAAATCAGTGAGGAAGGAGGCAACATAATAAAATGCGGTGCAAAAGAATTAGCAGAAGGCTACAAAGGGCTACTACCGTTTCATTCACCTATTTTTAGAAAGAAAAAAGGAGTTAATGAGGGCAGGACGAAGCGAAGGAATTGGTTGAGAGGTGAGTAGTAGGTAAGAGAAGCATAATATACGACAAAGATTTAGAAAATAGACAAAAAAGGCAAAAAAAAAAGAAATAAATAAGCGACATCTGACCCATAAAAACCAAAAATTTTATATGGACGATATTAAAAGAAGTTTATTATTCGAATCGAAGTACGCTTCAGAACGTTAAACTTAGTCAGCAAAAGCGGAATTCGTTACTGCAAAAAAAAAAGAAAACCAACCGAGAACCTAAAACGTACGAGTCTTGAGCGAGAGGCTTAGACAATCTTTATCCCATATTTCAAACGTTTGTACAATATATACTCGTACACAATATCTATTGCTATTACTTAGTGTTGCTGTTGTTGTTGTTGTTGATGTTTCCGTTGTTGTTGTTGTTGTACTATTAGCGCTAAAATGAAGTTATGAAATGCTAGTCGCGTTCGCGGTTTGATGATTAATTGCCAATAATAAAAACACTCACACGAACTCACGAGGCTACGAAGTGAAAGCAGTAACAAAAACCTCAAAAGTAAAAACCAAAAAACCAAGCGCCAGCAGAAGTTAAGAAGAAATAGCAAATGACGGATGACATTTTCGTCAGCTTGTCTTTCTCATCTCATGCAATTTTAGCTCGTTGCATTGTTGCGAGCTTAGAAACTCAAGCCGCATTCTTCGGTTTCTTACGTGCTTACGTGACGCCGCGGCGTGCCGTGAAGCGAAGCAACATGTTCATTGTTTACGCGTGTGTACGTATGTACGTACGTACGTGTTGTCAAGAAATACATCATCAACAACCTGCAATTTCAGATTGAAAAAAGCGAGGAAAATAGCCATAGCCATGGCCATAACAATAACAACAACAACAACCAAATACAAATATGTTATATACGATACAATAGTACCTACTAGTACCTACGTAATAACAATAATAGTGATACACTTAAAAACTATGACAGCTGTTATACACTTACGAGGCTCTATATATCTTTGCTTCGTCGTTGTCTGCTTCTTCTTCTCCTTCTTCTTCATGACTTCTTACGTGCCATGACAAATACTTGGCAAAGTTAGCTTTGCTTTTATAAAGTGTTTTTGTTGTGGTTTTGAGTTATTGGGTTTGTCTTGTGGTTGTTAGTTAGTAACCATTACCGCACTTTGGTGCAAGAACAACTAAGAGATTATTTGGAAGGTATGAAAAGAAAATGGTCATCTCGGAGTCTTTCAAAAAGAGGTGTCATTTGACATTTTGCGTCATTTTTGAACTGTCACCACTCAACTTGTCATTGTGGTGTTATTGGCAAGCACAAACCTCAAGGTTTTTTTAGCTATACATATATCTATTGACACTCGTAAAACGATTTAAAATGTAAAAATGAGTGCTGGAAATGCCTGAACCAAATCATGATTTTTCCAACAATATTATTCAGAGTTATGAGGCCTACTATTTTCCTGTTTTTATTACAATTTAAATAGTTTTTTATAAAATAAAGCTTTGAATATCGATTGTGCTTGTGGTCAACCCTAAAACGACACGGAGCTTCCATTGTTTCCGTTTCAAATCACATCAATTGATTAAAGAGTTACAACAAATATGACAACATCATCCTCCTCCCCACCGCCATCATCCCCGTTCTCATAATAAAGAATAAATTGATTTCATTGAAATAAATCAGGCTCTCAATGTTAGTTTGTCAATGATGCTTGTCAATTTAAATTGAATTATTTATTCAATATTTTTCTTTGAAACGATTTGCCAGTCAATTGCTTTGAAATGCAATTACGGAAAAGCTGATTTATGTGAATAATATTATGAAATATTTTAATTTTAAAAATAATTTAGAAAACAAAAACACAAAGCAATGTTGTATATGTATATAAACTTATACCTAATAATAATATAAAATTAGGCAAAATGAAATGTCCAATTTTTTGTAATATTATTTTGATTTTAATGAGAAGAGAATAATTGAACATTTTAATTTATTTTTTAGAATTTTTTCATAGAATTTGTATTAATTCCTGAAAACAGGATGATTGTTTTTTTAAATTGTTTACAAAAAGCATTTCGTTTAGCGAGTGTGTATCGATCCGCCTGATTTTTACTTGTCAAATGGCATCACAATGACAGCTGGCATCACAATGACAGCTGAAAGGCGATAGTTAACAAATGACGCGAAATGACACCTCTTGCTGAAAGAGAGAGAAATATTAGTGCAATATTATTATGTAATGGTATTAGATTTTTATACATATTTTTTGTAAAATTCTTTATTCGTCTTTTGCTAGAAATTAGTTACTTTAAATAGTAAACTATTCGGTATAATATTGTAGGAATAAAAACTAGTTCGCCTTCTTTTTCTTCTTCTTCTTCTTCTTCTTCTTCTTCTTCTTCTGCTTACTCTATAGCAATTCTTCTTACTTTATAGATATCCGCTATTTTTTTTAATGATTGCATAAAATATGCAGAAATATGTTCTCTTTCTTTTCCAAACGTTAAAACGTTACAAATTATTTGATCTCGTTAGTTGAAAAATAAATCTTGGCTCGTTCGTTCGTTCGTTCTTCATTGAGCATCTCGCTCTCTCTCTCTCTCTCTCTCTCTCTCTCACTTTGTTCACATTTAAAATTATGCTTATTGAGAAATGCCGCCAGATTCATTCACAAAGTCACCACTAACGATCTCACCCACCGCGACAATTTCATTCCACCGCCATTATGGCCGGCATCATGTGTTGCTTCCGTTTTATCGTTACCGGCTTGGGTCGACTAGACACGACGCGGTTCAGTTCAGCTCGACTAAATCAATTGGTTTCCGTCGAGGAGACCGCGTTGTAATTTGCGAAAATGTCACTCGAAAGCTATTGACTGCCGGTGTGTTGCTACCTTGCAAGGAGCAGATTTTGAGGTGGCGCCTCAGTCAATACCAAAGCATTCATGCAGTCAGACTACCGAGACCGAGGCTGACTGACTGACTGACTGCCGAATCCAGCTCAATCTCGTGGAGCGACGACGACCTTCTCTTGCTAGAGTGAACCCTCCTCTTGCTCTATATTAATTAGAAACATTTCGATGACCGCACGAACGCCACCAACTTCAACCGTTGAGTGGTTGAAGAAGAGAAATAACTGACTGACTGGCTGACTGAATGATTGAACGAATGAATGAATGATGTAATAAATGCAGTGAATGCATTGAATCAATGACTTCAGGCTTGCCTGTCGCGACAGTCTGGAAGTCTGTAAAAAGGAACAAAGAAACTTGTATACTGCCGGCACTCTCGGCATTGTCAGGCGCTGTTTGTGCTGTTTGTGGTCCTTTGTGGGTTCAATTGGTTTTCGCAGTTTTTTTAAAATTTTGCTATTTACCACCATTAGACTTGCTAAGAACCATTAGACACGACCATTCGGTCTTTCTCGAAAATAAAGTGTTCAAGTCGACGACTTCGACGACATCAAGTGGAAGACGAACGAACCAAGAACTCTAAAAATGTATCGTTTTAATTTTTTAAATGCTTTAAAATTTTTACCACCTTTTAAATTTTTATAGAAATTCTACCTGCAGACGGTTATAAGGTATACCGGTATTCGCTAAGAAAAAAATTTCTTAGTTTTCTTTATAATTCAAATTAAAGCGTCCAATGCATATTCATGACTATTCAGCCTTCAGACAAGTCACCGCCCTTCACGGGCTTCAACTCTTTCACCCAAACGAATGGTCCGCCTCCGCCATCATGATGATAATGACGATCATCATCCAAACTTGTCTCAAGATAACTTATAATTATGCTGTTTCCGTCTCAACACTCTTCGGAGATGCCAAACAAAAGTTTCAAATTCAATAAAATTTACATTCAACCGCAAAACGTAAGAGCTTAACGCAAAAGAAAGGCTCATAATAAAGTCAAGATGAGACGGGTGGATGGATGAGGGAGATGCTTGGTGGAGGGAGGGAGGGTGGGAGGGGGAGGGTTGGCGGCATAGTGTTATGGGGGCTATGAAAAAGAGGTAGCGAAAAAATCCTATTTCAATGCAATGCAAATTGGAACTTAACCCAAGTACTTTGTTGCTTTCTTCTCTATTTTTTTCGTATCTGACTCTTTCTATTTCTTTTTCTTTCTCAATTTCTCTTTTAATCCCTCTACTTTCTTTTTCCCTTTCTCTTTCTCTATCTTCTTCAAACTCTTTAACAACCGTCGACCTCTTTCACAGAGCTCTTTTTTTTTTTGCTTGATTCCTCCGCATTGCAACGTGTGTCGGTCGCCAGACGTTTCCTCTCTTTCTGTTTTTTTTTTAACAATATAATTGAAGACCACAACCGGAACCGCCACAGAGCCACAGAGACGGCCTGCCGGAAGGGGGCGCTGAAGCTTTACGGCAGCCTCCGTCATTCATTGAAGTCACTTCAAATGCTCGAAAATTCAATTTCCATGTAGTATCAAAACAAAAGAGAAATTGAAACATCCTTCCAGGCTTTCCACCCTTCTCTCTTCGCCTCTTCCCCTCTCCACCGCCCTTCATTAACAGTCTTCAGTGATTTGAGCTCTGGGTGGTGGTAACTACGAGTACTAGAAACTAGAAAGGAATTGAAAATTAGCCACTTTTTACCAGTCATCCTGAATGCATCGAAGCCTGCACCCAAGACTGAGAAAGCAGCGAACACGGAGACAAAGAAGGAGTCTTGGTATTTTTAAAAGTAGGTTGGTTGGTTGGTGGGTGATTCCTTTGCTCTGGTGCGAGTACAACAGAACTTCCCAGGGCCCGTCGCCCGTTTTTTAATAATGCCCGTCGCTGTTTCAAACGGGGCGACGGCGACGGCAACGTCAACGACGGTAATGTTAAAATCTTTTGGGTGACATTAAAAATTAATTATTGAAGAAATCAAGCCTTCAAGTCTTAGCTAAGTTCATTGCTCCAGCTTTTGTGAGGCAGTTCGTTGACTATCGCCCAAAGTATTTTGGCTTTTGCTTTCGATAGCTAAGAAATATTATTGCTGGAGCAAAGAGAAGGAAATAAGGGAGGCGGAAGAGAAGGAAATTCATTAATTACAATAAATTTGTTAATCACTATAATTGAATTACAAATTCATTGTAATTCATAATCTATATTTCAACATAGCTTCTGGGAAAAACGAAAGCATTGTAATAATCATTTAACTCTATTAAATCCTTTACCATTTTTTTTAAATATATGCCGAAATATAGCCGGTTTTCCAACAAAAGAGTCTATATATTAGATTAAGCTAAAATTAGATTAAAATATCTCCTACAAGTGGCTGCTACAAATATTTCACCTAAAGTGGTGCGTTGTTTAGTGCACTTCGTTTGGAATGCACTGGAATCGAAGTCGCCTAGAATGCACTGGCTTACAACATGGATTAAATGAGAATTGCTTACTACGCATATAATTCACGGAGGGTTCAAACATACAACTCCATAAAGTCGATACAATTTAACGGCACTGAGACAATTTTCCGGGGAAAAAAAAACAAATGTCAAAGTAGACGATATTGATTATTATCTGGAAATTGGTCATTGGTCGCGAGGGATTACGTTTACCCTACCACAAGATAGCAAGCACTTTCTATTCTGGCTTTGTGGCCACGGTAGTGCGCCAGAAGATAGAAGCCATTTTTTTAGGTTTCTGGGGCCTGTCACAAGATAGTAGCCACCTTTTCTTCCCGGCTTTGTGGCCAAAGCAGCCGACCGCAAAGCCACTTTATTTCAACCTTGTAGCCTGCAGCAAGGTAAGCCTGATTTTTAACGAACATTTTAAAAGAAAAACACTTTCCTTGGCTTCTCTACCAGCCGATAAAATAAAAGATTATTTATGATATTAATTCTGTAACTGCTATATTTTAAAACGACGATAAAATTTCAAAAAAGAGAGAAAAGTTTTATAAATTTTATGGCAACATTTCCCAGGCAACATCAAGCACGCCAGCTAATTCATCATCAACGCCCACCGCACCTTCCGCATCACGCTGTAATCGCTCCAACCATTCTCAACGCTCACTGAACCAACAAACATTACACGATGACTGTTCTTGTTAAGGTCCGTCGTCCATTCAAGCAATGGAATGTTTCCCGGAGGACGCATTCGAATGCGTAGCTACTACCGCGTTGAGATTTCAAAGGGCTTGAACAATAACAACAACAACAACAACAACATCACCGACAATAACGAAGACGAAAACGTTATCATCAACAACGATGACGTTGGCAAAAGCTAGTATAACAACAGCGACAATGATAATAATAATAACAACAACAACAACAAGAGGCACAATGAGCCGAACTGGCGACAAAACCGCAAATCATCTGAACCCTCATCAACCCACCACCACAACAACACTGTTAGTAAGAAGATGACGCACCAAGTTGCAGACAACTGCATTGTATCGAAGAGAAGAAAGATCGTCAGAGAGACACCATGGAAAGCACGAGAAAAGCAAGAAGTAGACGCAACCAACAGCAGTCATGAGAAAGAAAAGGAAAAGAAATAGAAGACGCAGCAGGAGAAAGTTAATGAACCCAGATGGACCATAAAATTTCAATCATTTCTCAGAATAATGGAGAATGGAGAAGAACTCGAAAAGGAGCGCTCGCCTTAGAACTGTGCATAATAACACGAACAACAACAAAAACAATAACACCAATAACAACAATGCAACCAACGAAGGAAAGAGATAGAAATCGGCAATCCAAGAGTTGCAAAAAAATTCTGATACAAAGAGAAGATAAACGAAAAGAAAAGGGGATAAGTCGCCGCTCTTCGAGCAACAAGAGAGCACTTTGTGGGGGCACAGATTAGCCCAGCATCCAAGCGCAACCCCAATGCCCAAATCCCCTCCCCCTCCCTCTCCTTCTCTCCTTCGCCTACTCCACCAAACAGACAAATATTTTACCATCATTGAGCTGACATTTGAAGACATTTCTGCGGTTGAAGTGCAGCTATTTGTTTTGTTATTTCGCTTTGCGTTTTTGTTTATGAAATCTTATGAAACTGTGAGCAAAAAAGAGAGACTCCAATAATGATACTAAAGACAAATATGCTGACAACAATAACAACGACTCAACATCAGAACATCAATAAATTATTTCGCGATAAAAAATCAAACAATTGCAATAATAATGAGAATAAAAGTAATAGCAACTACTCTCAAGAGCTGAGTCTTGATTGTAGTCATCATCAACCAATGGCAATCATCATCATCATCATCCTCTTCTTCATTATCAAAATTAATTGTCAAGTTTTCATGATTGCAAATGTTTGGAAAAAGATGGTGCTTTATTGAAAATCAAGAAACAAAAAGGAATTAGCAAAAAATCAAATAATAATAAAACTAATAATTACAACAATACTATTTTGCAGAAATCAACAATCAACATTAATGGAGATGCAATAAAAAGCCAACAATAAAAATGCGACAAGGAGAGAACAAATATAATATTTAACCTCTTAATTAAATCATGAACATTTTTTGGAGTAAATAAAAATTTTAGTACAAAAATCAATAATATGTTAATGGATGTAATGATGTTTGACAATCGGACGTAAGCCATTTAATGCGATAATCATTCTGACAGCGAACTGACCTGAGTGAGAGCGGTTTAGAGCTGCGGCCCCGCAGCGATTCCACAAAATAACGGCCAAGAATTTTATGTACCCGTAACGATTAAAAATCTAACTTTAAAATGCTTTTCACGATGATAATTGTCTACTTCTTACTGTTATTCAATTTGAATATTGGTATTTTATAGTCCCTTTTTGCCATTTTCAAGTTTTCCGGGTATATTTTTATACAGCTGAAAACCTTAAAATATTGAGGAAGGCTTATTTGGATCTCAATGTTAGTTTTACATGGTCTTTCCATAAAATGGTTTCGGTTTTGGTTTAGGCTTTCGAGGCTTTGTCGATCAAGTGTCAAGTGTTTCCATACAAAACTATTTATATTTTTGGTTTTGCTAGGTTTCGCCCTCTGCTCTTGTTGTTGTATGCAAAACCAATGTTTTGTTTTGTTTCTTTATTTTGAGAGAATATTTTTTCAGTAAAATAGTTATCTCTTTCTACCACATTAACTATGGAAGGAGACAAGTCGATGGCCTTTAGTATATGTATATTTCGAACTTCGAAACAGGGTTGAAAACTGCTAAAAGCAGAAGTCTTTTTGATTTTGTGCTGAACTTAGAACAACAACTTCACTGAAGGTTTTCACTGCTTTTATAATGGTTTTTGCTGCGAAAACAAGTTTTGCACTAAACCGAAGCAAAACCGCTCTATGGAAACACTATATTCCCCTTCTGTTCTTCTTCTTCTTCTTCAGAATTCTGCCACAAATATTGCGTACAAAACCACAGAGTTGAATTATGTCTTTCTCCGCAGAGTACTTAAAGGTACTCACTCGTTTGTGGTTTTTGCCGGCCGAAATGGGCGTATGCTGCTGCGTAACGTTCATTCATTGCTTTCAAGATTATATTTCATTTATTTCTATGGTCTTAGACATTTATGAGGGCTTGTTTCTTTGATTCTGAGTCACCTCTGTGGCTCTCTTTCTCTTTCTATCTTTCTATCTTTCTATCTTCTATGGTTAATGAGTTGTGTCAAAGGAAAACAATGTTTCAAAATTGCTTTTTTTACTGTTATTATTATTATTATTACTATAGTAGTTGTGCTCTTTTAGGTTCTCAAAGTTAATTTTTTATATCTTCGTAATAGTTTTTATGTTGTTTGCTAGGAGTATATTTTTGTCATTTAAAGTTATACGCTGCCTTTTTTGTCTCCTTGTTGTTGTTAACTATATACGTTGCTTAACTATATACTTTAATATTTTGTCAAGTCATTATTATTTGTCTATTTATTCTTTCTACCGCCCTCCTTTATTATTTATCCTCTTATCATTACGCGACCTCTTCTTCTCTGTCGCAACCATCTTCTGCGAAACTTCATGGACCACCATGATGACGGTCATCCTGGCCCCATTTTCACAAAGAAACGCAGTGTCATTCGAAACTATTCTGCGGTTGTTTCGAACCTTTTTTGTTTTTTTTTATATTCAAATTCTCTTCTCTTTTGCTCTCTTCCTATTCAATTATTTGTTTGCTTTACTAATTAAGCTGGAAATTTTAAACGTAAACTTTTTCTTTAGTGAACTGTCAAAAGTTTTCGTATTGTTTGGACTCATTTTCTGACAAAAAAATTATGTTCAAAGCTTAGATAATTTTTGTTTTTAAAAAAAATTTACAAAAAAAAACAACAACAAACAAATAAACAAATGGCACAAAAGTTGTTTATTAATGAGGATTTTAATGAATGTAAAAGTTTTTTAAAAATTAACCCAGGAAAGAGGAAATCGCTCTTCGATGAAATTATAGAATAATTTTTATAAGAAATTTCTTTAAATTTTACTTACAATTATGGTGTATTCGTATAAACTTAGGATAGAAAAAATTAATATAAAACTAAAATAAAATCATTACGTTTTTGGTGTGCATAAAACTTAACCTTTATGTCTATAAAAAAGTATGTATTTATGTTTTTATACGCTAAACAAATGTTTTTGCTTGTAGCTTTAACTACGAGTAATTAAGAAACACTACATACATATACAAACCCCCACACACACTAACACTAACATAAGCTCTATACAGCCAAACACTTTGCCTTAAGAAAGCACATACCAGAATTTTGAATTTTGTGTTTTTATACAACTTTCAGGCACCAACAACAACAAGCGTACAATATGTACATATGTACAGATGTACAATATCAGCAGTCTAGTCTAGAAATATTAAAACCACAACAACAACAACAAAGCGCTGAATACTAACTATACTAATTGGAGCAGTAGCTTGTTGCATGACGTGGAAAGTGCAGAGCGCACGTGAGAGCACAATAATAAGAAAATAGAGTTGAGAGAAATTTGAAAAATACATTCATGTTCTCTGCACTCTACACTCGAAAGAAAAAGTAGTCTTAAGTGGCGAATGGTAAGCATATATTTCAGTTAGAGTTTATTTAGAGTTTACCACTATATTATAGAACATTAACTTTTATAGTATTCTTAGTATTAATTTTACGAGATTATTAATATAAAATATATTGTTTTACTAATATATTATTTTATAAAATAAAATATATTATTTGATATTAATTTTTTAATTGTATATCATATATTATTTGTATAATGTTGGTATTTTGAGAGCATTTGTATAAAGTAATAGTAACATGCTTATCAGCACTTCAATAATCTGTGAAAATGTACAACAAAAAATTTAAATAATAATAAAATGATACGATATGATACTAGAAATACTATACTATAATAATTACTATAAATTTTTTTGTAAGTGTAACCAAGAGAAACGGCGTTAAAGGGCAGCTTATATTGGCAGCTTGTTATTGTTGTTGCTGTGTGCATTGTTATTACTGTTACCATAACTAATTTTCGTTCTTAGATTGCAACTGATGTTGTTATTGTTGTTGTTTTCGTCATTGCTGTTAGCTTTGTAGGGATTATTGTGGTTGGTTTTTTTTGTTTTTGGTATTCACTTTATTCGAATTGTTTTTTTAACTATGTAAATATATACTGATGCTATTGCTTTCATTGGAGTTATTGTTGTTGTTTTTATTTTGTCTTATACATATGTACGGAAATACATAGTTTGCTTTTGTTGTTGGGTTCCATTGTTATTTCTTTCAGTATTGTTATTATCATTATTATTGTTATTGTTATGGTTATTATTATTATAGTTTTTATTTACATTTTGTTCTTGTAAATATTGTCGTTTGACTTTTTTGTTGTTTGACAGAATGTTTCAGACGATCAGAAAGTTATGCCGCTGTTATTATTATTGTTCTTATTATATTCTGCGTCTATGTTTCTCCACACTTCAAAATTCTAAGAATTCTAAAATAAACTCTTTCTATTTGTAGCTTTTGAACTTTTTAGTTGCTCTCGAAGGTAGAGGTCGTTTATATGGGTATGGATGTATGGATGTACACTCCCTGCATAGTGTATACACACACACACACACACATACAAATGCAATGCTTGCAGTGTTCGATAGTATACGAGTATACTAGAAGTCAAAGAGTAAAGAAGCAAGAAGCAGGTACGTAAGACTTCTTGTAAGATTTTGTTGATGCTCTTGAAATACAATACAAATCATTAAAAGTTTTATATGCTCTTAAATAAGTTTAAACTGGATACCAAATATTTTTATAATAAATACATTATTATATGTACCTTTAAAGTTTACAATGTGTTTAAACTTTGTGATGTGATAAACTTTATACTATTACGAGAAATCAACACGATTTTCAATTCAAAGCAACGTACACCAAATAAACTTGCTTCAAATATTGTGACTTTGATTTAGTTGTTGCTGCTGTTGTTGTTGTTCTTGTTTTTGTAGCCGTCTACACCTAATGATCAGAACTTAATTAGTGCCTTTGTTTATTTCGTTTATTTAAATTGAAAGAAGTAAGTACTTACCGCGATTAAATTCTTAATTCTAACTTAACTAACTTTAATTTTTAAACCTACAAATTTAGGTTAGTAAAGAAATAAAACAAGCTCCACTTCGTGTAAAAGTGAAGAGGTCAAGAAAAGGGACAATATATTTTTTTTACTAGAATCATGTAAAAAAATGCACGAATGAATGTGCATCCTTTACCGTGCTCAAGGCTTTTATGTGAAGATTTATAAATTCGAGAATGACAATACATATTTTAAAAATATCTAAAAAAGTATTCCAGTAGAACGTTGTTGACAAAGAATGAGAAAAAAGAATTACAAAATAACAGAAATGATAATGATAAGAATAAAAATGTAAACTTTTTTATGTTTTATTTTACATTTTACATTTTTTGTTTCTTGTATTGTAACTTCTATAAGGTTGTGAACTGATGCAATTCATTCGAGCATGACAAGGAATGTTCAAACGAGCTGCATAGTCCTCAAGTATATGTACATTATGCACTCTTGGCCTGCATCTTTTTACTTCATTCCGTTTCAGTGCTTTGCGTCAGCATCCTCAGCAACGCTCACCATCGCTCACCATCTCTCTACATGCCTTGCGAACATCGCACACTTGTCTTACGATGGCTATGTATGTATGTACGAGTATGTATTTACGTCTACCATGGAAGTCACTATCTGTCGAAATGTGTACTGATATCACAAGTGCCTTTATGTGTTAGACTCAGTTACTATTGTCATCGTTGTTA
This sequence comes from Conops quadrifasciatus, assembly GCA_949752815.1. Classification (NCBI taxonomy): domain Eukaryota; kingdom Metazoa; phylum Arthropoda; class Insecta; order Diptera; family Conopidae; genus Conops; species Conops quadrifasciatus. The sequence continues at coordinate 8,042,455 of OX457077.1, forward strand.
TTATTGTTGTTTTTACCTTCTGCTTTGTAGTGAAAATGATTTTAAC